>QLTV01002534.1:1076897-1109918 GCA_003457575.1 Thermophis baileyi | reverse complement strand
TTAGCTTTTTTTTTCTTTCTTTCTTTCTTTCTTTCTTTCTTCTTTCTTTTAAATTCTGTCTTTCTGTTCACATCGTTTTCAAGGTAGTTGACAGTAATTAAAAATAAAAAAAACAAGTCAACACAACTAAAATCAAGCCGAAGTTACAACTGATACTGCTAAAACAAAATCAGTTAGAAACTGCGTGAAATACATGGGTTTTCAATCTTCTCCTCAAAACCCAGGGGAGGTGAGATGAAGCATAAACTCTTTGGGAAATGGATTCCATAGACTCGGGTTGATGGACAAAAAGAGTTTTCTCCCCCACCCCTTTCTAATCTCTTTTCTGACTCTTCCTGTGTCTCTCACTCTCCATTTAGCAGCCAGAAAGAGATCGATCGGAACAGAAACCTGTTTGTTTGCTTGATGCTTGCTTATAAGGGCTTTTGAAGTGTCAGCTTGAAGACCACGTGAAATTAATCTCACTGTTAAGTGACCTGTACATTTTCCAATATTAGCTATTCCATATATTTTTATAGATTCAGAGAGTGATCCATCAACTTTCTTGTGTGATGCAGCTTTCTGCCTGATATTTCAGACTGTGGCTACATTTCAGCTGCAGCTAGGCAGCTGTGTCCAAAATTCCAATTTGGGCCTAGGAAGGGCATATGGCTACTCAGTAAAGATTCCAAAACAAGGAGGAATATGGAGTTTAAAGATCAAAACACTAAGAGTTGCATTGACGAGGGTGGACAATAGGGGTTTCTGCTATGAAACCTGGTAGCATGTAGGGTCCTGCTTTCTACAGTTAGTCCTCGATTTATGACTGGTCATTTAGAGCAGTTGTTCAGTGTTACAGCAGACCAAAACAAAAAGATACTTATACTCAGATTTGAAGCCCCCTTCACCTGGAGTCATGTGATTGCATTTTAAGAGCTTGGCAACTGGCGTGCATTTATGGCCATTTGCAGTGTCCATGGTCATGTGACTGTAAGTTCCACTTTTTGCCAGCAACTGGCATTTACTTTCAGTTCCCAGCAAAAAAACACCCACTGTGGACTATAAATTCACTTAACAACCATGGCGTTCACTTAATGATAGATTTATTTAACAACCAAGGTAATTTGCTTAACGACTGTTGCAAAAAAATGTCATAAAATTGAGTTGGTCGTGTTTGATGACCAGCATGACCAATGACCGTAATTATGGACTGAATTACAGTCGTAAATCAAGGACTACCTGTATTTAGAATTGCATCATTCAGCATGAATCACTAAGGAGTCTTGTCTACCATTTCTGGAATCACAAGCTAAAGATTTGATTTTTTGTGTGTGTGTGTGTGTGGTCTGTAATAAAGGGCCATCCAGCATAAGGAGTGTGATGAGAATGATCTTGGTTGTACTCCAGCCGGCACTTTCCTGGAACCTCGCACAGTGTAGTCCAAAGGAATAGTCATCATCTGTTGGATGCCCAAAGCATTAGTACACTGTTTCCAACTATATAGCCTCCTGGGTAGTAGCAATTGCCCCCCCCCTCCAGGGATATAAATAATGTTTTTTTCAAGTGGTGCTTATGTTATCTAAGAACTTTTCCACAGAGTAATGTGATACAGCATGCACTATTTAACGCCTTGCTTCCTTTGCTCACTCCAATTTTCTTTTTCTTTCTATGGCAGGAGGTTTCATGAATTGGAATCTCCCCCTGCCCCAGCCTTTCACCCTAAAAAGAAGGATCGCAAAAGCTGTCCTTGTTCCATTCTGTAAACTGCCGTCCCGCATCAAGCCACCCAGCCTGGAAGAGGAAGATGAGAGGCTCAGAGTCCTTCCAACCAAGAAGATAGAGCAGGATTTTCCATCTCTCCTATTAGGGCTGACACTGTGTATTTTTTTAGTTACACCAATGTATTACCATTTTTCTCTTGTTGCACAGGGGTCTGTAAACTGAGAACAAAGCAGGGACTAGACAAGTTCTTCTCTTCCAACATATCCTGAATCTATGGGATATGCATTCAGTTTGGTTTGCTACTTTGTTCTTCCTTTGTTCTTTGTTCTTCCTTTGTTATTCCATGGAAATCGCTTTAAAGGTGCCCCTTTTTGCCAAGGGGCAGAAAATTTATTCATTTAGATAAAAGGGATACAGGATTGTAAATTTCAGTGGCAGTCCACTGATACAATGAGTTAAAGAATAGGAATCGACCACAAAGGATCATTTATTTCACTGCAGCTAAGGGCAAGCTTTTGCACATACACAGTTACCTACATATTGAAAGACATGGTACAAATGCATTTTAAAAGGTACTATAATTTTTCTATTCCTTTTTTTTAAATCATAGCTTACAGACTTAAGCCACAAATGGGCCAAACTGCAAGGGAAGCAGCTGCAGACACAATTATACTGTCTTGCAAGTTGCCAGTATTGACTTTTTTGTTTCTAAAGCAGGGCTAAAAAGAAGCATACTTTATAGCAGTGTTTTTCAAACTTAACAACTTTAAGATGTGTAGACTTCAATTTCCAGAATGTGTGGATCTCAACTCCCAGAATTAATCAGCAAGAAGTCCCCAGCTAGCAGCTGAAGTCTTCAAGTTGCCAAGTTTGAAAAACAATGCTTTACAGTAAGATTTGCAAAGTCGGAGGGAAGGGGGGAAGCTAGCCAACTCTTTGATATTTTAACAGAAGATTGTGATGGCTGTCACAATATGGTTGCCATATTGTGAGAGTCACCTAGTCACAAAGCAGTTACTATGATAGGTATGGCCAATTACAAAACACGGCATTGTTTAGCAACCACAGTTTATTGCAGGGAAATGGTCACTGAGCAAAATGATGACTAAATGAACTACTGTACATGACATAGAGAAATGCTGCAAAGATCACTCATTCTATCTCATTCAGAAAAAAAGTTCTCTCGTATGGCACTGCCAGCGTTACTCTCCAGGGTGCATTGTTGTCAGTGCAGAAATTTGGTCATATGTGTCAGAAAATGATTTTTTTTACTACTGACTACTACTGTCATATTTGTGAGCAGTCATTAACTGCAGTAGTTGCTAAACAAGAACTGGCTGTTTCCATCAGGCCATTTATTAAGTTCTCAACGTTCTACCACCCTAGCTCACGTTTTAAGATAGTGAAGGTTCGAAACCTAAAATGCATGCTAGAATCAAGTTTCAGTTTTGTAAATTGCTCAGTTCAAAAATTGCTCTGTTGAAGACATGGCCAGCTTTTGTTAAATTCATCCTTTCTTCCCCACTTCTGTAATGTACTTGTAAGGGAAAGTGATGTCAAGAACTTTTTAAAAAAAAATTAGCAACTCCTTGTGTTAGTAATTTTTGTTCTTAGTAGGGGTTCCCAACATCTTTAGAGATACTATCATGTTGAAGTATACCATCATTATTGAAGTATCAATACTGCAGTTGCATACATATTTAATTGGATGTTTTTAGCCAGTGGATCCTTGCATTCTGGCATGCCGTTCAACACTTCCATCTATCATTTTCATTGTTTAATTATTCCATTATCCGTCACCTTCCCCAGACCTCAGAAGTGTTAAGATTACAATTCTCAGATGATATTAGGGTGGGAGTAGTGGTTAACATGTTCAATCTGGATCTCTTTGATTATGGTTATAGAAGCTTGCTGGGTCAGTTGCTACCTCCCAGTCACCCTTACCCTATCAAGTAGATATGGGGGGAAATGAAGGGGAAAGTGTTAGGCGTTGGACAATATACAAGATATAGAAAAAATTCTTGGCAGGCAAGACCACGTGCATAACTAGAGAAGGTATCCTGTGAGACAGCCTTCACTTATGTATCTATTGATGCTCCCAGAATATAAAGATTTGCAGTTTATAGTGGGTGTATTGAATGTCAAGAGTATAAGTATCTTGCTTTCTACTCTTCTACCATGCTGCAGAGCATGGCATTCCATCTATAAACGCCAAAGAGTCTCCTGAGCAAAGATTATATAGTAAAGCCTTGGGGTTTCCCCCTTAATTACTTAATTAAAACTGATTGTGGCATATGCCCTCATAGACTAGAGCCTCTTTATTAATTTACAAGGCTACAGTTACAAAAATGTGCTATAGTGCCAAAGCGAACTCACAAGGTACCATGGATATTTTAAATTTCTAAAGAAGCAGCAACATTTGACAGACTCTATCAATGTAATTTAAAGTATCCCATAGTATCCTTGTAAATGTGCTGTTTCTGTTAAGCCAACGGTTCTGAAATGGCACTATGAACCAAGAAAGTTTGGGAACTTCTGGTACAAAGTGTTATTCTAAGGCCAAAAGGAACATGCATACATGCATACATATATGTGCACATGGCACAAGGACACTAAAAATTGCTTAAATGATAAAATGGCCATAGCTTGTGAATGTATGACTTAACCATAATTTTAATAAACGGGAAACATTTCCATTACCAGAGTGTAATTTATGGTGGTACATAACAAGCACACATAAAAGCTCAACATACTAGGCTAAGCAAGCTGATATACTAAGCCACAATACAGTTTTATTTGGTTGATCACAGCTTATTCTGTGAAAAAAATGCATGCTATATGAACTTGGTCAATCTTGTAGTGTTAACTCTACAAACCACTAACTTTCTAACAAGTAGGAATCTTTCCTAAGAAGGTGTGTCTCTGTGTGTGTGTGGGGGGGTGACCTTGAGAAATTTCTGGGCCTGTTCCCTTTGTATTGCTAGTCTTCTTGCCGCGGTGGCGCAGTGGTTAGAGTGCAGTACTGCAGGCTACTTCTGCTGATCACCGGCTGCCAGCAGTTTGGCAGATCGAATCTCACTGGTTCAAGGTTGATTCAGCCTTCCATCCTTCTGAGGTCGGTAAAATGAGGACCCAGATTGTTGGGAGCAATTTGCTGACTGTAAACCGCTTAGAGAGGGCTGTAAAGCACTATGAAGCGGTATGTAAGTCTAAGTGCTATTGCTATTGCTATTGGTCCAACTTCCCGGTGAGGCTTATTGCCAATGAAAGGTTGTCATTCCTCATATGCATCAGCTTTTATGTAATACTTTGACAAACTTTTCGGTAGAACAATTTTCCCCATCTTAAAAAAATGGGGCAGGGTACCTTTTTAAAAAAATGCATACTTCTATTATCTTATACTACATGTATGTGTATGTTTAGATATATGAAGAATGCTATAAATTTTATAATTGAATTGCCTGTGAGACATTTAACATGTCTATGCATGAAATGAAAAACAGTATGCACTTTTATATACAGACAGCTTGGGTGTGGAAAATTTTTGGAAATTTAAAGTTTATAGTATATTAAAAAGTATTTGTAATGACTCAGCATGAATTAACATGGAGAGTTAAATGTGTTCTTTACTAATCATTCTGGAAGTTCAGTATTAGTGTTTAGTGATTTATGATAGCCCCGGAGATATAATTATAAAACTGTGATTTCTCCCAGATTAAAAAAATGCTTTCTGCAATCTGGGACAAGTTTCTAAATTCTGCACAATCTTTATAAATCTTGATTTTCTTGAGCAATGATCAATTGGCATCTTACTAGTGGAGTTGTGTAGAAGTTACATAAGGTCGTTTTGACTTAACTTGTGTACACAGTTTACAATGTGAGTTTTACATATTGAGAAAAAACAGTAAATTGTGGCAGTCATTAAGGCATCATGTGACTGGACCTAATTTTTCAATGTTTTTTTGTTGCAGTCATTAAGTAAATATCCCTATTGTTAAGTGAATCACTTTTTTTTCCCCCAATGGGTGATTTTTATGTGAAACTGGAAATGCCAGAAACAGGCAAAAAATATCACAAATTGTGGTCATGTGACTGCAGGAAATTGCAAAAGGCTGTAAAAGTGAGCTGGCTGCCAAATGGATAAAATGTGTTCAAGTGACCATACCAAGGGGCAGAGGTGCGGCCATCACAATATTGGGGGGAAAAAAGGGCATAAGTGTTTTTTTGGGGGAGATCTGTCGTAACTTCAATGCAAAGTCATTATTCAAACAGTTATAAGTCGAGGACTACCTATATACAAAGTATCCATGAAGCTACCACTGGCAATAGAATTTTCGAACAGATTCTGACCAATGAGAGGTGCCTTTGAAATTGACCAACAGAAAATACACAGAATAGTACCAATAGAAAATACATAAAAGATGACCAAAGAAATTTTATGATGCTTTGTTAACATTATTAGAAAGATTGACTCTGTGCCACATAGGGGTTTTCTAGTTTGTAACTAAAATGGCACTGCTATTCTGCATGGCAGGGGCACCTCTGATGCGGTGGTATGGATAATCTTCCATCTGATAGGGAAGTCCAGTGAATAGAAAGTTGAGCCAGGAATAGTGTTTCTAATACCCTTTAAGGATTGCACAGGAGGCAAACATTAAGCAAGGGATGATGTAAACTTCAGAATATGGATGAGACCATCCAGATGTTGAGACCAAGAGCCAGTGTTTCATGCTTCAGTGGGAAAAACAGACTTAGACAGGTTTCCCCCATCATTATTTTAGAACATTACTACCCTCCTTTTTCCCATGGCCACCCAAGTCTCAACCAAATGAACAAAACTCTGCTTCAGGCATTTGATTTTTGCAAAGAAAAGTGTTTTTTTGTCATTTTGTTGTGTACACAGTATACAATGTGAGTTTTACATATTGAGAGAAAAAAAACGTCTCAGACACTAATAATAAACAATAAAAATATATAGGAACATCCAATAATACAGAACACAAATCCCATATCTCAGAACAATACCCTTGAGGCGCGAACAAGATACACAGAAGTACACGTCGTAAAAAAAGGGGGCCTTTCAAGATCCAAATATAAGGGTAGGTGGCAGAGAAGGAAAGTCTCTTTTTGTCACAGGAAATTGAGCTGTACATGTCCCTGTGTGTGTGTGGTGTGTGTGTGGTGTGTGTGTGCGTTGCACTTGTCCTTGATCAACTCAGAGCTGGGCCTGTCCAATTTTGAGAGCTCATGTTTGCCTACTCTGTCCCTCCAGCTGGGAGCGATGGTTTAGCAAGATTCTGCATGGAATTGATGGTGCAAGTGTTTTGTCCCAAGAAGTGCCATGGCTCTAGGTCCCTCTAAAATTAACCCTGTAATATGAAAGATTCCCCCAACTCTATTCTCTCATTTCCCCAAACTATTCATTTCCCCTAAACTAACTGTTCAGCTAACCCCATTTCCTCACTCGGCTATCTGTCACAATCCATCACTTCTAAGGCCAACAGCTGCCAATAACCTGGTCTATCAGGGAAAGATGGCTTAAAAAAAAATATCTGAATTGCAAGATTCAAAATACTCAAAGGAAAACAGGCCACCCTCCCCTTTAAAACCTTTGCTTAGGGCACATTTACCAGATTCCATCTTCCCCCTCAACCATGCATACTTACAAACACACGTGCCAACCTTGCCTTTTCATCCACAATAAATAAGGAGGGGAGGAGGAGACAAATGAGACCCAACGGTATCTGAGTACATATATGGGGGGCTCTGACCTAAGCAACCAAACAGGTATATTTCTGTGTTTGCTGATTCAGGAAGAGATTTGTTTGAAGTACGGTAGGTCTTTATGATGAGAACACCAATTCTGAAGTGGAATTTGTTTCCCCACTATCCTTGAAGTACCTTTTCACACCTCCCTCCTTGATACCCAAAATTGAAAAAAAAAAAAAATACCGGAGCAATTTCCGTAACTCCTGTTGATTTGGGCTGGCAGAAAGAAATAGCAAGTTTTGGAAAGATCAAAGTTCTTCTAAGAACAGAAGGACAATTCAAATGGAGGAATGTTTAGTGATGAGGGAGGAACACAGCTCTAGAGATGGGCTAGGAATAAAGGATGACTTGATGGGGGGATGGAAGGCAAATTCATTCATTCATTCATTCATTCATTCATTCATTCATTCATTCATTCATTCATTCATTCATTCATTCATTCAATTTATACAGCTGCCCACCTCAAAGAAGTGACTCTAGGTGTGAAAGAGGGAGAAACAGCAATGGAGGAAGAATGAGGTAGACTTTAGCAAGAAGACGGGAATCTGACATAGGAAGATCTACATTCAAGTAAGGGTTTGCTTTGGGAGGTTAGAGGAAGATCTGGGATGAAGAATGCTAATGGTTGGCCAAAGTGTGTGTGTGATGTACAGGTAGTCCTTGATTTACAACAATCCATTTACTGACCGTTCAAAGTTGCAACGGCACTGGAAAAAAATGACACGACTGTTTTTCACACTTATGACTGTTGCAGGATCTCCATGGTCATGTGATCAAAATTCAGGCACTTGGCAACTGGCATACATTTATGACAATTGCACTGTCCCAGGGAGGCATGTGATCGCCATTTGTAACCTTTCCAGCTGGCTTCCAACAAGCAAGTCAAAGGGGGAAGTTAGATTTGCTTAACGACCACATGATTCACTTAACAACTGCACTGATTCGCTTAACAATTGTGGCAAAAAAGGCATAACATGGGGCACAACTCACTTAATGACTGCCTTGCTTAGCAACATAAATTTTGGGATGAACTGTGGTCGTTAAGTCGAGGAGTATCTGTAATGGGAAATATTACTTGTGGGGGGGGGAAACAGACACACACAAGATAATGGATAGCTGGTTGAGGGATGGAGAGCCCACTTGGGAGTTGAAGAAAGGGCAATTAAGACAAGATCTTCAACCTCTGGCTCATTAAGAGTTTATTTTATCATTTCAGTTTAGGGTTGGAGAGGGAGCTTTGTTTTGGAGGCAGGTTGGGGTGGGGGACATAAAATTTCCCTTCCCCCCCTCAGTAACAACAACAATGATTAAAAAAAATTAACAACCTCCTAATGAAAGTTTCAGTCGAAACCAAGAACATCACAGCTACAGGTGAAAGGAGAGAGAGAGAGAGAGAGAAAGAAAGAGAGAAACTCCTGCGCATCATTAAGTTCAAGTTAGTCAAATACAATATGATACATAGACTTTTTTTTATCCTATACAGTATATACAGGTGCAGGGAGGGGGGAGCAGAATCCTGCCTTCTCAGACACTGTAATATGGGGAGAATGGGGAAAAATTTAAAAAAAAATTATCCCTCCCTCACAGATCTACCACTGGGGAAGGGACTTATCTAAAGTCTTTATACAATTCCTCCCATGATTCAAGGGGGGCTAATTGTGAAATCTGGGGGAGGGGAGGGGAGGGGAGGGGAATTTCAGAAGTTTTGCTACAGTCTCAGCAGGTTGCTATGGATGTCACAAGGCTCTCCCCTGCCCATATACTACTCTCTATTCAGAAAGTGTAGGGGAAGTTCCACATACCCAAATGAGCTAGAATTCCCAATTCAATGGCAAAAAAGGTGAATCCTCCAGCAGCGATTGCCCCATGAAAACACAAAGGGAGGGAGGGAGGGAGAGAAAGGGAGGTTTCTCCAGAAAGAGAGAAAATGGGTGCTACCAATTATGACTGGGAACAAGGAGCTTGGCAATAAATATTCCTATTAGAAGCAAAAATAGAAGTGATCGCTATTAGTGTACGGCTGGATGGCTTCCCTTCAATCCAAACCACGGTTATTTGGCAGAGATGGGATTAGAGTTGTTGGAGAACAGGGGTCGTACTTCCTGATCAGACCATGGATAAAAGCAGCTAGACACTGTATAAAGGGTGGCCAATGCACCACCTCCCCACGCTCAATTCTCAACTCTCCCTAAGGAGAAGTAAAGTTCTTGATGGAAGAGATGGAGGGTAGAACCCCAGGAGAACCTGGTCCTTCTCTTTTCACCAATCTCACTACCGTCAACTCACTCCATGGTGAGAAACCGAGAAGCCTTTCGGCTCTAAATCACACCACACCACCCGTTCCTATGACTTTCCGATGAGTTCCCCTATTCTTAATCCCCCCTGAGCAGGGAGCAAGGCTGTTCAATTAGATATTTATACATTTATATATATAAATAATATTTCTCTGTACAGCCAGGGCAAAAGGGAAAAGGGTGTGCCAACCATCCAATTATTTGATGAGAACCCTCTTCAACATGTCCTGTCTGCCATAGCAAACCTCCACCCTCCACCACCATAGCAGAGGCTTGTCCCATGTCCTGTTTAAGGAAAAAGAGAAACCCCCAAGGAGAAGGGGGAGTGGTGGTGGTGGTGGTGGTGTGAGCTGAGTCTGAACTCGTTGCCTGTAATGATACCCCTCGACTTTCCTCTCCCCACTTCCTGCTCTGGCTCTGCAGAGGGGCAGGCGTTAGGCGGCCCCTCCTGGGGCGTAGCTCTGATGACCGTGTCATGCACATTTGCTTTGCGCCTGAGTCAGCAACTCGCTGAAGGAGTCAAAGAGTTTCTCCAACCATGGCTGGTTGCGCATGCACTGCTGCACCACCTCCTCCTGGCCCAAATCTTCATCTTGACCCTCAATTGCCGTTGTCTAGAAAAGAGAAATGAAAAGGTTGAAAAATTAGCCATGAAGTACCAAAATAGCTAAAAAAACAAACCAACCACAATATGGATTTTCTTAAATGAAGGAATTTTCCTTTACAATGCCATCCCTAATATGTAGAAACTGCTTGTAGCTTTCTGGAAAGAACCAGAATTGATTAGTCTGTCCTTGATGCCGAGACTAATAAAAACAATACTAAAGATTGAGACTTTTTTAACACTACAATTTGTAATTTGAATGAGCCGAGGTGGCGCAGTAGTTAGAGTGCAGTACTGCAGGCTACTTCAGCTGACTGCTAGCTGAAGTTCGGCAGATCAAATCTCACCAGGCTCAAGGTTGACTCAGCCTTCCATCCTTCCGAGGTGGGTAAAATGAGGACCCAGATTGTTGGGGGCAATATGCTGACTCTGTGAACCGCTTAGAGAGGGCTGTAAAGCACTATGAAGTGGTATATAAGTCTAAGTGCTATTGCTATTTTCACAAACTGCAGCTTATACGTAACACTACTTCTACATATTAGTGATGGAGATGTAGAGGAAGATTTCTTCATTTAAGAACATCCATATTGTGGTTATTTATTTATTTATTTTTGTATTTGTTTTATTCTTTTTCCCCCCTATTTTATTTTATTGTTGTGAGCCACTGAGTCAGTTAAAATTAGGTGACACTGACCACTATTAGCCTTCATAAAATCAACATCAATCAATTGCAAAAGGCAGCTTTACTTGGAACAGCTTAGTTTGTGCCATGATACCTTTAACACCATTAAACAACATGTGCCCCCACCCAAAGCCCTTGAGAAGGTCGCAGCAAGTGGGTAAAATGTCATATCTCTTTTAAGTATCTGATTTACCGCAAGATGAACCATAATAATAAAATGAAGATGTTGAAGTGCTCTGGGACATCAGAAATCAACACAGATAAGCACCAGCCAGTAATACCCCAGACTTAACACTCATTGATAATAAAGACAAAATAGTCTAGATAGTGGATGTTGTAGTACCTATTCTGGAGACAGCAGAATAGAAGAGGACAAAAAAAACCTGGAGAAAATTACAAAATACAAAGACCTTCAAACAGAAGTAGAACAACTGTGGCAAAAGAGAGCAAAGATAGTCCCAGTAGTAATAATCACAAAATATCTGGAGTACCACTTGGAACACCACTGGCACTGACAAAATCACCAAATCATACTTTTGGTCATTCACTCTTCCTCAGCAAAACCTACCTCCCACAGTTGTGGAAAAAAATGGGAGGAAGCAGTCCTATGCATGCTTGCCTTGAGCTCCTGAATGAAAAGACAGGATATAAATCTAACAAACAACTTGCAAACCCAAATGGGATTTACTTAGGGCTTTACTTACCTCATCTTTACAACGCAGAAAGGTGTGGTATTTGTAGTGGTGAAGGGAATGGTACAGAGTATAGAAAAAGGACTTCTCCACTTCCACACTGAATTCCTGTCAGCAATAAGGACAAAGAGTGAAGGGAAACCACCATGTTACATTTCTCAGCAACTTTATATTAGCCATGAACTTCTAAGTCTCATATTCAATATTTTGTCTCAATGATTAATTTAAAAAAAAATCTAGGAAGTTTTTACCTGCCCTCATCTTCTCTTTTCAGCCTTAATTAAACTAACAAAGTTAAAATCCTTTGATGCCTGTTGCATGGACCATTCCCATCTCAATACCTGGAACTTCGATAGGGCAAATCAATGGGCCTGGTCTTTCTATGAAGGAGAATGAAGCCACAGAATCAGATCTTTAATGGACAATGCTATTTCAGAATGCCAGATGCAGAGGTAGGGATGAAAATGCCATTGTAAAGTCAATTTTACAATGTTTCAACTTTTCCCTATCTCCCCACCCCCCCATCTCTGCCCTTTGGATTGCCCTGTCTTCTGCCATCCTGCCACCCCACACTACCCTCAGCTGGCCTCAGCCTTCCTCCTTCCACTGCTAACAAGGCATGCCCAAGGTCTCATGGTGTTGTGGCAGCCTCTCGAAGGGCCATCAGCAGCATTGGCTGGGTGCACCTCAGCAACAGTGGAAGAAGAAGACAGTGAAGGTCGGTTGGCGCCAGCGGGGAGCAGCAAGGGTAGCAGTGGCAATGGGTTGCAGGTCAGTCAAGAGGACAGTGATGGAAGGGAGATAAGCAGGCGCAGGACGTTGGAGTGGAGATTAATACAACACAGGGCAAGAGAGAGGCATCTCGAAGGTATAGACAGAACATGGTGAAACAGACTGGCTCCAAGTTGATAAAGGAATTCGACAAGGTTGCATACTCTCCCCTTATTTGTTTAACCTTTATGCTGAGTATATATTAAAGGAATTCACAGTAGATGAGTATGGTTTTAAAGCTGGAGAAAGAAATGTCAATAACTTGCACTATGCTAAGGACATTACCTTGTTAGCCCAAGTGCAAAGGATCTGCAAATCCCAATGTGAATAGTGAAAAAGCACAGTAAAAGAAATGGGATTAAAATTAAACATAAAGAAGATGAAATTAATGACAACAAGTAGATCAATCAGCCTCAGAACTGACAATGAGAATATCAAAATGGTGGATAGCTTTTGCCTTTTAGGATTAATCATTGACAGTAAAGAATAAAGCAATCAAGCACCAAACACTTGGTAGAGCACCAATGAAGGTCTTGGAAAATATATTCAAATGCAGCAGTGACTTAATAAAGAACAGAATTGGGCAAGTCATGTGGAAGCAAAAGTTGGTCTTTAAAAAAATTGTGTAGGAAGAATATTGATACTTTTGAACTTTGGTGTTGGAAAAGACTCCCAAGAATATTGTGGACAGCCAAGAAAGAGCCTCGAAGAGCCGAGGTGGCGCAGTGGTTAGAGTGCAGCACTGCAGGCTACTTCAGCTGACTGCTAGCTGCAGTTCGGCGGTTCAAATCTCACCGGCTCAAGGTTGACTCAGCCTTCCATCCTTCCGAGGTGGGTAAAATGAGGACCCAGATTGTTGGGGGCAATATGCTGACTCTGTGAACCGCTTAGAGAGGGCTGTAAAGCACTATAAAGCGGTATATAAGTCTAAGTGCTATTGCTATTGCTATTGCTAAGAAAGCAAACTGACGGAATCAACCCTGATTTCTCACTCAAATGACCAAGCTCAAATTATTCCACTTCAGACACATGTGAAGACCCAGCTTTCTGGAAAAAGCTCTAATGCTGGGAAAGGTGGAATGAAAGAAAAGGATGGAATGAAAGAGAAGAAAAGGATGACCAGCACCAAGGTAGATGGACTCAGTTACAGTGGAGATGAGTGCATTATTGGGAGAGTAAAAAAACAACAACTTAGGGAGAGATCATCGTGGTGAAGATCTATATATGCAGTCATTAGGAGTTGAAAATAATTCGACGACATACAATCAATCAATCAGTTGCTAAAATATGTTTAACAGTTAGAAAAAAAGACTCAATTTCCTCATGTCTCTAGTCCCTACTTACAATCAAGTTTTCAGTTAAGATGAAGAACTGAGACCCTTGCGATTAATCTAGGGAAATGATTTACCGCAGAGATTAGGTGTGGGGTGAAGTTAATTTTTAATTGTTCTCTTAGGGGCTTTTTGGGCCATCTGATAGGGTTGGGCCTCAGACAAGATTGTTTTCAATAGTTCCAGCCTTCCTTCTTAGGACAAGCTCAGGAAACAGTGCTTGGAATAGTAATCAGCACTTATACCACAGTCATGTGACAACGTTCCATTCCCCACCCCCCCAACTGCTAGAAGAGATAGTATCTTTTTGGAATGAAGCACTTTCAGAATGTTTTCTTGTTTCTTGGTACTCAAGCACCGGAAAAATAGTTGATTGCCTAAATTCAACAGAAGGCAGATGAAGTTAAACAAGATGATGTCAAATACAGATATGTCTGGTTGGTGTCCTTCTTGTGTGGACCAACACAAAAAGCTGACAGTAATCACTCCTCAGTCATGAAATTCTCATTAATGCCCTGTGGATCTATTCTTCACTCTTGCAATTTGTGAGTGTAAAGAAGATGAGTAGGAGCACAACTTTTCTTACGCTGAGCTCTCTGATGGAAAAGAGAGATAAAAGTAATCAATGCAATTGAGTAAGTTTACCAAAGCCTGGCCACCATCTTCATCTGCAACACTTACCTGCGGTTTGGATACATTCTTCTTGAGTTTGTTGAGAGTCTTGCGGTTGTAAGGTTCACCACCCGGGCGCAACTTAACTGTGGTATCACATGTCTCGGCATGGAGTTGGGGGAACATGTGGAGTGCCTCCTGAATGGGGAAGAAAATAAATGTATGAGAATAAGCAGCATCTTCACAATCTCCAGCTGTTGGGTCACTTATTTCCATTTTCTGTTGTTACAAAACCCCAAGATTTTAGACAAATCCTATATTTGAATATATATATAGAAATGGGGGCATCCTCAAATAATAGAGTTGAGTACAACCATTGAAAAGACTTCAGAGACAACAAATTAGAGGTACAGGGAGAACTACCGCTCTATATATAATGTAGGATTTTCTTTGAAACAGACAAGAGCATCATTATTAAACAGAATGCTCATTTACTAGAAAAATCGAACTACAGGCTATTTAAGCAGCCACCTGTAGTACAAGATTCTGAAAATCATGTAATGCTCTTAGTCCAATATGTACTGAATGTCCATAGCCTGGACAATGTGACACCAACAAACCTGTTTTCCCCCTGTATTTGAAGATTTTAGTTGTTTTCTTGTTTCACAAACTGTTTTAAGCAGAATGGGGAGAAATGGCTTTTCTTAGCCAGCTCCAGATAGGATGCCTCATGTTAAAATATAGAAAAACGACCCTTTAGTTTTACTTGTCTGATCATTCCAACAAGGCACACAGGTAGCCCTCGTTTAAGCAACCACAATTACCCGAGCTGCCAATTCAGGGGTGAAATCCAGCAGGTTCTGACAGGTTCTGAAGAACCGGTAGCGGAAATTTTGAGTAGTTCGGAGAACTGGCAAATACCACCTCTGGCTGGCCCCAGAGTGGGGTGGGAATGGAGATTTTGCAGTCTCCTTCCCCTGGAGTGGGGAGGGAATGGAGATTTTGCAGTATCCTTCCCCTGCCACCCCCACCAAGCCACGCCCACCAAGCCACGCCCGCCGAACCGGTAGTAAAAAAAATTGGATTTCACCACTGTGCCAATTTGACTGTTAAGCAACGCGGTTGCTAAGTGAAACCTATGATTATGAGATTATTTCAGCTTTCCTTTGCTTTACAGACTTGCAAAGGTCATAATGTGATGATTGGTTGTAAAGTTTCATAACTGTTGTTAACTGCAGCAGTTGCTAAATGAGGACCACATATATAAATCGCCCTCCCAATATGATACATGCAAAGTTAAAGATGACTTTCACTATGTAAAACACACACACAAAAGATGGAATAATCAATCTCTCCTGTTTATGGTGAAATTTTGTAAAAATCTCTATGGCTAAGAGTACACTTTAAATAAAAAATATTAAAGAACTGGCCAGCGAAGTAATTCTAAATATCATCAATAGATCTTCAAAATAAAATACACATGCCCCCCAAATATGGCTAAAATTCATGAGGTAAATTTCAGTATTGAGATTTTTGTAAGATAGGATCACTGAAATTTTGTGCAATGAAGGAATTAAGCGGGATTTCACTCCCATTTCTTAAAAAATGCCAATGTAAATTTCTGGCATGCCTGCCAACATATATGATTGAGTACTATCAACCCCACCTGAAAAAGCTGCAGATACATGAATTGAAGGTCACACTGCAGAGCCATTTAGATGGTTAGCACAACTGAAATGTCCAAAGCAGCATTGAGTCTTATTTTAAGTGTGGTTTTCATAATTATATATAGAACAGGATTCAACAGTCCATCTGGGCTGCTAGTCAAGGGCTTGGATTCTTAACCTTCCTGAATATGTTACAAACATTTTGGTCTCCTTGCTCCCCATTGTTGTTGTGAAGGCAAATGAGAAGGAAATACGTTGAGCCAAATCTTGGCAATAAAGCAAAATATATACTTAAAATAAATACCCTTTTTTCAAAAACCAGTCTTTGGGGAAGAGCAGAGTCTACTTGCCCTCTTTTCGTACCTGTAGCGATGGATTCAGGGACACTCTCTTCAGCACCTTTTTCTTATGATCATTCAAAATCCCATCAATTTTCCTCATGGGCGGGAGATAAAGTTCATCTGGGATAGGATTGTCAAAACAGATGGCAAAGGTCACAAAAAAGGAAAGAAAGCATCCAGGATGGGCAGGGACAGGAAACCTGCAATGCAGGACATGGGTAGCCGGTGTCCTGAACTAAGGAAACCCAGCTGCAATGGACTGAGTTCTGGACAAGATAGCGAAAGGAAGATAACAAGGTTTCAAATGCCACTTTTTTTTTTTGGAAGAGGTTGGAATTTTTCAGGCAGGACCAGATTTTTCAAAATGTTACATATTATGAATAAGCACTTGCTTAAGGACTACTCTAGAGCAGGGGTCTCCAACCTTGGTAACTTTAAGCCTGGAGGACTTCAACTCCCAGAATTCCCCAGCCAGCTTTGCTCTAGACCTAAGAAAACAATTCAGAGGAGAAGCACTTTTTGGGAGGAGGGGAGTTTATTAGGCTTCGGCAGGCAAAACTGAAGCACCGTTAACACTCATTCCTGCATCCCCTGGAGAAGCATAAAAATTTGCATATGCAAAGCAAGGAACGAACACCAGAGAGCTTTTTGAACAATGGTTAAACTCAAAGCTCTTGACATCTGTCAAAAACATCTGCCAATTACAACTAGAGTTTTCTTTATTATTTACTTTTTATTTAGTTTTACACATATTATTTCATTTCTCATTTTAAAGGCTGTGGGATTACAAAATTTGAGAACCCCTGCTCCAACCAGCTCTTCATATCTTTTGTGTAATACAAATGACTGCCAGAAAGGAGTATAATGAAACATTCAGTGGTGTTCCCTAGTCACAACCGACCAAAGCTGGGGAGTTATACGGAATTTTGCAAATCAGGCATCTTAAAAAGAACGTGGAGATGTTTATACTTAAAAAGCAACACCACCAGTATATTTCTAGTTCTTACAATGGCAAGCTAGAACAAGACTGTATATATTCAGCCGATTCTGGCCCCAGAAATTTCATAAACAAGAATAAGTGTAGCTAGGGAACAAAAAAGCTTTTATATTTCCAGAAGGCTAGCCACAATCAAGGGGGGGGGAGAGTGATCACAGCAAAGTGAAAGTCTACATGGTTCCTAAAGAATGGCCTGTGGAAACAAAAGCCAGTGGCATTTCAAACTGGCCTATGAGCCCATCTAAGCACCTCTACACAAGAATGCGCACCGTTTGTATCTTCAAGAGCTTGGATCATGTCTGGATCAAGGGCAGTGCTGACCAGCATTTCCACGTAACTGCGGTACATCTCCTTCATGGCTCGTGTATTGAGAATGCGGCCTGTGGGCACACGCTCTAAATGGGAAATAGAGCATTATTTTATTATGGTAGACATCTGTAGCCCTGCTTTTCAAATAGATTCAAAATAGGTTAACAAGCAAACAAATGGAGAATACTGTAAGATTATATTACATAGTTTTTCTCAAGCATGACAACTTTAAAATGTGTTGACTTCAACTCCCAGAATTCCCCAGCCAGCATGCTGGTTGGGGAATTCTGGGAGTGGATGTCTGCATATATTAAAGCTGCCAAGGCTGGGAAGCACTGGGTTATACATACAGTGCAACCAAAAATAGGACGGGGAGAGAGAGGGAAAAGTCGTTATCTCCTTGATTCTTCTAGAGGTTCCTATAATCCCTCACTTCTGTAGACAGGGCTAACTCTAATCCTAACCCTTCTTTCTTCTCCCTATTATCAGCCTTCCATAATTTCTCTCAGTCTGACTTTTTTGGTTAATGATAAGATCCCTTTCTCAGGCTCCCAGAGAACCAGTGGCCTTTCCAAAATGGCTGTATCACCACTCCCAGAATCCTTTTCTTTTCTTCTCATGGGCTGGAACTGCTGGATCTCCCGGTTCGCTCGTGCCTGTTGGTCGCCGTAGAGCCGGTCGCCAAGGTAGCGCGAGGCTCCGCCCACCCGCTGCCATTTGGGTTCTTTTACCCTCTGCGCATGCACAGAACGCTTTGCGCATGTGCAGAGGGTAAAAGAACCCAAATGGCGGCATCCGGGTGGGTGGGCGGAGCCTCACGCTACCTTGGCGACCGGCTCTACGGCGACCGACAGGCACGAGTGAACCGGGAGCATTTCACCCCTGCTTCAGATTCTCCATCCTTGTAAATTCTCAGTTTCTCCTTGATCTCATTCACACACGCATGGCAGTGAGCCACAGTATTGCTTAGCTATGATCTGTTCAATGAACTCCAATGGCTGGATTCAGACAACACACCAAACTACCATGAAACACATAACAGTGTAATGCAGTGTTTTTCAGCCTTGGCAACTTTAAGATGTATGAACTTGAACTCCCAACCAACATCTAGAGTTCTTATCCACACAACTTAAAGCTGCCAAGGTTGAGGAACTCTGGTGCTATGTGTGATGCCTGCCCATATTTCTTGCCTTCCCAGGACTACAGAGGTTCTTGGCAGTTCATTTCTTAACTGCCTGGTGGTGACGCTCATCAAACTGGTGGAGTTTCTCCCCTCCCCTCCCCTCCCCTTCTACTCACCCTCCTCACTCTGCTGGTCAGGGCTGGAATCTGAGTCTGAAGAAGATGCTGCTTCCTTGAGCCATTTTTTTCTCTTCTTGGGGGGTGGTTCAGCTTTCATCTTGGCCGGCTTCATAGACTTGGGTTTAGAAGCTCCGCCAGCTGGGGCAGCTTTTGTCAGCACGGGCACAGGAGGTTCTACTTTTTCTACTCTGGGAGGCTTCTCTGCCTTGGCCAATTTCTCTGCTTTGGTGGGCTTTTCAGACTTCTCCACCTTGGGGGCCTTTTCTGGCTTAGGCCCTTTCTCCGTTTTGGGAGGCTTCTCTGTTTTGTCCATCTTTTCAGCAGCCTTGGGGAGCTTCTCAGCCTTAATAAGCTTTTCGGGTTTCTCAACTCCCTCCGGGACTTCCAGCTTCTCGGGTTTTTCAACTTTGGGTGTCACTGGAACCTTGGGGGTAGAAGCCTTGGGCTGGCTTTGTCTCCTGCACCAGAAAAACAGAGCACCAAGAGCTGACTTGAGAGGTCAGGTTTATTGCAGCAGGGGAGTTTGAGCACAAAGAAATAGTGTAAATCAGTGAAACAGTGGGGCCCTGGGAAACTTTATATCAAGCATAACAAAAGTTCAGGCAGCCTAATCTAATTCACTGTTCAAGATGGATCAGAGGCGATGATGGGTGCTCCAAGGGAAAGGATCCCCAGAAAAGCATGAACCGGTGAGGGAAGTAAAGGCACCCAGTCCCACCCCCTTTAACTTTACCAGCTACTCTAAGATTAACCAGAACAGGAAAAAAAAAGAGGCTGAGCCCTTTTGCCCCCTAAGCTGGAAGAGGGAAAAGGAAGCCAATCACCTTCATGTGCGAGGTGATGTAACAGAATTGAAAAACAGAGAATTAATACATGAGAAAAGTTTCTTGTATGGAAGTCACCTAGTTAATTACACACACACACACACACACACACACACACACACACACACACACGCACGCACGCACTTCCTTAGCTGGAACTGGACTTCCCTTATATGTGTTCACCTTCCTAATTCTTTACCTGACAGTTTGCAGAGGCCGGTGCCAGGGTTTCTTGGAACAGACACGGACATAATCTTTCTTGTTGATATTCTCCAAGAATTTAACATAGAGTCGTTGGTAACGGTTCTTGGCATCACCAAAATAGCCCAGATACTGAGGGACGAAGCAGAAAAATAAAGAATTGAATAAAGGAAAGAAAGGGGAGGGGAGACCATCCCAATTGTAACTTTTCTTCTGGAAGTAATGAGGGAACAAGTGGAACTGGAATTGAAGTCCTTTGCCCAACACAATAATAGATCAAGCTAATTGCTCAACTTAACTATCCCAAGTAGAAAACTGGGTGGGTGGGGGGAAACAGTTATTCTTTTATCAACAGGCCAAAAAAACAGAAGTACTTCTGCATTTGGCTTGACCCTGTGCTACCATCATGGCAGAAGCATACTGAGAAAGGGAGGGGGAGCAAAACAAAGAATGAGAACAGGGCTTAAACTTGACTTTAATTTACTGATTTTGTATATTATCATGTTGGTGAGATTCTCTCATCTCTGAAGCTCTGGCTTTCCTAAGATATGGTGCTACTTAAGTAGATGGAGTGAAAACTCACATTGCTGGTTGCACAGAACTGACGCTGCCCATCCTTGATTTCAGGTGTAAACTTCTGAAGCAAAGCTTTCTGTACTCGCCAGATTGGAGGTGGTTCCCGGCCAGTCTGAAGTGCAAGCTACAAAAGGACAAAGGAGTAGAGTTACAATGATGTCAAGTATTAAACAGCTAATAAGCTCAACTACTGTCTTCTAGCCAATATTCCCTAGCAGAAGAGAATTGCATGAAAGGACAACAAAGAGCTCCCAGAGTTACTGCATTTCTTCACAATTTATTCTTCTGTATGAGGCTGTTGGTGATGAGCTAACCTGATTCTTCATATGTCCATAGATATAGAAGATATAATAGTTGTCATCAACCACCTAATACCATTTTAAAAGCGAAGTAACTTTGGGGGAGTTACAAGTAATTTGGGGAAAATAAATGGACTTTTTAGGTTGCATCTAGAACTAAGCTACCCTGTTTCCCCCAAAATAAGACATCCCCTGATAATAAGCCCAATCGGGCTTTTGAGTGCATGGCAATAAGGCCAAGCGCTTATTTCAGGGTTCAAAAAAATATAAGACAGGGTCTTATTTTCGGGGAAACACGGTAGTCATATATAGGACCCAGTGAACTTAATTATACTTCATCTGTGGTTATTTTTTGATCCTGTTCTCAATAGGAACTAAGTGCAATTAAATTCAGTTTGATCTCCAATGACTATCATTTACAACTGCCCCATTTTAATTACACAATTTTCTCTCCTTCAAGTATTTTCTGCAGTTTTCTTTTATGTTTAGAATTTAAATGTTGAGAAATTCTTCTCTTAATCATTTTTTGAGCTGCAACACTAAACTTAAGTGTTTGAGTTTGAAAAACCCAGTTTGCAAAACAAACAAACAAACCCAAAACTCTCAACTGGCATGCTCCAAGTATTCTGAATTACAATTCCCACAATCCTTTGCACAAACTTCAGCTAGCAAGAGAGGAAATCAAAAACACGCAGAGGGCATCCAGCCATCTAGTTCTGCTTAAGAGTACAGTACTTTTCAATTTTAATATTTGAAGTGTTTCTTTAATGTACATGCCCATGTCAATGCTCAAGATTCATTACATACCCTGAGAGCCTGAACATCCTCAACACGTATGACAAACTCATCCCGCTCTCGGAAGATCCCCTCCCCACCACTCTCCACCTCCTCTTCATCTGTCTCTCCACAAATAGCTGCAGTCTCCTGCTTCTTAGCAAGGTGAAGAGGCCGTGTGTCCTCAGGGTCTTCGGGTTCAGGAGATTCCTGTGGTGGTAGTGGTGGTGGTGGTGGTGGTGGTGGTGGTGGTGGTGGCAGCTCTTCAAGCACTGGGGGAGGTTCCTTGAGTGATGGGACTGGGGAGATGGGTGGAGGTGGTTGCTCTTGTTGGACTTCTGCCTCCACCGAAGGAGTAGGGCTAGGGGCTTTCACCTCCACTGGTGGCACATCTGCAAGAGGAAACAAAGTAGAGAACAGGAGGGGGTCATCCAGCAAGAAAATTAATTCTTTGGCTCAGGAACCCCTTTATATTTGAGGAGATATTCTTTTGATTACTGTTTACCAACACATACTTTAGAGGGCTTAGAATGAAGGAACCAGCCTCTTGATAATATCACATATTTATATTACTATGCCTTCGACTTTTCAGGCATCCATGCCTGCATTTAATTCATTTAATTTTTAATTTGCTCAGGTATTTAGTTAGATTTTAACCATGCTGCCAGGTGCAATTAAATATAGGCGCTTCTCACGTGTAACAATAAGCTAGGAATCCTCACCTAATCAATCATAAATGTAAATAAACTGCAAATTAGTGCACTGTTTATTTTCTCCAGTTCTGTTCCTCACTTTAAGCTAATGAATAAGCAAATTATATAAAAATTTTATGTGCCTTGGATAAATTTAAATAAGCCATAATTTATAAACCAACTGCAAACTGTACTGCAAAATAGGTTTATGAACTCCAGCTTATTTAGGAGCATTTCACCATAACCCCAGGTGGACCTTCAAGCAAATTAATCCTGCTTGTATTTACTTGTTTACGTAATGAGAAGACTAAGCAGGAGTAAGCAAGCTGAATGCATTACAGTAGCATGCCATCCAGTTCAGATTGTTTAATTAGAAATCCCAGTTTGTCATTATGTCCATCTACTGTACATGTGTGTGTATATCTATTTGGCATGGATAATTTTTCTTTCTTTTTTAATGTTGTACTTATCTTTGTTTTATCTTCTTTGCACTCTAGAAAGAGTGCAGAGAAGAGCAACAAAGATGATTAGGGGACTGGAGGCTAAAACATATGAAGAATGGTTGCAGGAACTGGGTATGTCTAGTTTAATGAAAAGAAGGACTAGGGGAGACATGATAGCAGTGTTCCAATATCTCAGGGGCTGCCACAAACAAGAGGGAGTGAAGCTATTCTCCAAAGCACCTGAGGGTGGAAACTAATCAAGGAGAGAAGCAACTTAGAACTAAGGAGAAATTTCCTGACAGTCAGAACAATTAATCAGTGGAACAACTTTCCTCCAGAAGTTGTGAATGCTCCAACACTGGAAGTTTTTAAGAAGATGTTGAATAACCATTTGTCTGAGGAGGTGTAGGGCTTCCTGCCTAAGCAGGGGGTTGGACTAGAAGACCTCCAAGGTCACTTCCAACTCTGTTATTATATTATATTATCTTTGTAATTTTTTTTTCTTTTTTGGAGTTTGTATTTAACTTTCTAAATAAAATAACAAATTATTAAAAAAATATTGTTGTGAGTTGCCTAGACTGCATGAGAATAGACAGCCGCATTAGTCCTATGAGTACATAAAATAAAATAAATTTCTGCACAAGATGCCGTAGTGATTGTACAATGTCAACTAAACCCTAGAAATATTGCCAACATTGTTAAAAGGAAACATCACATCATAAACACTATCATGTAATGATAAAAGACAGAAGTCACAAAAAGTAAGGGATACCATGATCCAAATGTGTGGTGCAGGCACTCACCACTGGGTTCTCCATCTTTACGGTCTGTGGGATCATAGAGCGCTGAGATGGCTGAGGAGATGCTTTTCTGCAAGTCTTGGTTCTTGCTAACAGAATCTTCCTCATCTGATGAGAATGAGGGCAATGTCTCCAGGTTACGTTTCAGCTCCTCATCAAGCCGTTTGCAGGGGCTGGTACAACTCATGACAAGCCCAGCTGCATCTCCTTCAGGTCCATCCAAACCACCAGATAGCATTGGTGGTGCCATGCTAAAGGGAGGTGGGGGCTGGGAGGACGTAGCCGATGGCGGGTGAGGCGTCTTGGATGGACTGCCTGCAGAAGAGACCACAGGTGCTGCTGCACTGGAGGTCCCAACTGTCGCTGCCGAGGAGATGGCAGTGGAAGGCAGCGTCTGACGCTTGCCTGACTTCAGAAAGTCCAGGAAGGAGGCCATGAACCCTGATTTCATCTCAGGCTGCTTCTCTTCTACCTCCTTGATCTTCTGTTTGATCTTCTCTCTCGTTTGGTTGCTATCCAAGTTGCTCTCTTGGGTGGGCTGGTGAGATGGGGTGGGAGCTTCCAACTGAGATCCCTCCAAACCTTTGGGGACTGGCAGTTTGATCTGGGGAAGAAGAAGGGACAGGAATTGAGGGAAGGGAGGAGATGGAGAGCAATTTCCTGCCTTAGTGGTCCTATATGATGCCCTAGTGATCTTGTCTTTTTCCTTAATATTCCCCCCCCCCGCTATCACCAGCTTTCCTGTGGACCTTCAATCAAATCCAGATATATGCAAATGAAGTGCACTATACACATACCTATTTTTTTATTTGGCTTCCAAAATTATAAGTTTTTAAAAAGAATTTGGGTATTTATTTTCCCCAAGCAACTGGGTGGTAGATGGAAAGAGTCTAAGAGCAGGATAGTACTGCTTTGTGTTAAAGGAGTAAACCAAAACAATAGAGCCCTTTGGGCATTATCAACAACCTGTATTTAATCATGCTTGGTTCAACTTCACTTTTGTCCTTTCTCTAGACGTGCCGGCTGAGGAATTATGGGAGTTGAAAGTTGCCAAGTTTGAAAAACCTCTAAGACTAGGCTACATTTAGCATTGCTTCATTCTGTGAAGGTAGTCCTTGACTTACAACAGTTCATGTAGTGACTGTTCAAATTTACAATGGCACTGAAAAAAGTGACTTATTACCGTTCTTCACATAACCATCGCAACATCCCCATGGTCATGTGATCAAAATTTGAATCCTTGGCAACTGACTCATATTTATGATGGTTGCAGTGTCCCAGGGTCATGTGATCACCTTTGCAACCTTCTGATAAACGAAGTCAGAAGCCAGATTCACTTAATAACCGTGTTACTAATTTAACAACTGCAGTGATTCACTTAAATGGTGGCAAGAAAGGTTGTAAAATGGGGCAAAACACATTAACAACTGCCTCACTTAGCAACATAAATTTGGCGGGTCAATTGTGGTTGTAAGTCAAGGATTACCTGTACATATCTATTCATACACTTCGTTCAACAGCAAGCCACTGTCTCCTTACTATTGCTGAACTGTGGCAGATGGATAGATGAGACAGGGCATTTTCTGCTGTAGCATTCAGAGACTCTCCTTTCTTTTTCAATACCGTCTTTTCAGTCAGTAGCCCCAACCCATGTTTATTCACTTCTCCTACTAGTTGTTTATTAGGTACTAAAATTGATTTTCCTTTTGATTATTTCCAATATTGCACACTACTTTATGGGTGGTTCATAGAAAAGCAGAGGATAAATGTTTTCATAAATAAAACATGAACCATTACCATTATAATTTTACAGAGAAGCAGAGGCATCTGAGATATAATTCTTTTTTGCACTAAACCACAGCTTGGGAACCCAGACATTCAGGAATCAAAATAAACTACTGATTTGTTTGCTGGCTGAATGACTTTGGGCCAATTACTCTCTCTCAGTCCAAACCACCTCACAGGGTTGTTGTTGTGGAGAAAATAGGAGGGGGAAGGAGTATTAAGAATGTTTGCCACATTAAAACTCCCTTTTTATCGACCGTGTAATCCCTTAATTCGGGGTAGAGTCAGGGCAACTGGATGGAGCTGAGCATTTACTGGCCGGATGCCCTTCCTGATGCCATGCAGAGTTCACAGCAGATATTTTTTCTTTGTGCCCTAGGAGAGAAACATCTGCTGCTACCTAGGATTGAATTGTCAACCTTCCAAGTGGGAGGCGAGCATCTTCACCACTAGGCCACCATGCTACTCTGTCACATTAAGCTACTTATAAACTAATAAAGGAGAAATAAAAATAAATAAATAAATAAATAAATAAAATAAAATAAATATATGCCTTCAAATTTGCATACTGTTGATACATCTCTCAAGAAATGACAGCAATACAATACCAGGAAGAAAAGGCACAAACCAGGAAATTGTGGCAAGATTCAAACAACCCAGCTGCGTATGAGCACATAAAATCGTAGACCATCTACTGGAATCCTGGTGCCCTCACACAACCTGTCATCTACTTGCCTCCCCAACTCAATGAATCACAGCAAGTCTCTAGCAGGTGTTCTAAGATTGCCATTACAGCTATGCCTAATGCCCTCAATAGCGTGTCATTCCATAGCACTGATCTGTCACAGTGATGTCTTGGTGCTCACTGAAGCACTGCTGCTGCCAACATTAAACCAAGCCGTTGGGTGGGCTGAGGGTGGGAAACCTGTTTCAGAACAGAATATAAGTTGGCAAAAGTTATGCTTAGTCTCCATTAAATTTTTTTGTGGCAGTCTTGTTCAGGGTGCCAGTATCCTTAACTCACACTTACCCATCTTTGCAATAATAAGGAGCAGGATGGAAATGAATGAACTCAAATACCAAACAAAATAAACCACTAATTTTCAAACAAACAAAGCTTTGGCAGTGCAAATTCATAGAGGTAGCTCTCGACTTATACCAGTTCGTTTAGTGACTGTTTGAAGTTACAACAGTCCTGAAAAAAGTGACTTATGAGCATTTTTCACACGACCGTTGCAACATCTCCAGTCATTTGAGCAAAATTCAGATGCTTGGCAACTGACTCATATTTATGATGGTTGCAGTGTCCCTGTGTCACGTGATCACTCTTTGTGACCTTTTGCCAAATAAAGTCAATGAGGAGGTCAGATTCACTTAACAACCGTGTTACTAACTTAACAACTATAGTGATTCACTTAACAACTGTGGCAAGAAACATCATAAAATGGGACAAAATTCACTTAACAATTGTCTTGCTTAGCAACAGAAATTTTGGGTTCAGTTGTGATCATAAGTTGAGGACTACCTGCATCAGCAAAATGATTATATCCCAGATACACCCTCAACTGAAATATTGAACCTAAACTCTTGTCGTGATTCTTGCCTCCCTTACCCAAAACCCAGCTTTTGTGCCAATGGTAGTAAAAATACAGGTATTCCTCGACTTACATTAACGGAGCCCATGATTTCCATTCTAAGTCATGACAATTGTAACTCAGGGCATTCACATGACCGGACTCGATTTTACAACTTTGTGGTAAATCCATGTATTCTTACTGCCAAAAATGCTGGAAACTGACAAAACATTGTAAAGTGTGTTCATGTGACCGTGGAACACTGCAACTGGCTGTAAAAGAGAGACAACTGCCAAGCACCCAAAATTCAGTTATGTCACTGGTATGTGTGCGTGTTTGCAGCCACTGGAACTCCAGAACCAGGTCGTAAGTAGCTGGGGGAGGAAGACCATTGTAACTTCCAATGCTCACTAAGCATCTGGTCATTAAGTGAGGACTACCTGTCCTCACATATCAATATGATATGTCTATGAAAACTATCTGTACTAATTCAGTTCCTAAGGAAACAAAGTCCTGAGCTATTATTATATATATCACCATGGTCATGTACGAATAACTTTCCAACTTCACTGATGCATCACCACAGATAACCTCAGAGACCTAAAATATCTACCCCTTTTTTTTTATAGGCAGATGCTGTAATTCTACAAGAGAGCACAACCTTTGCTAACACAAGCTTAGATTAAACCCCTATTATCTCCAAGGACAAAGGCTCAGATACAAGTAATAGGAGAAACTCGTACTTGAGACTCGTCAACACAGAGTTGGTCAGGGACAGTGCAACAGTGGGTTTAGATAGACACATGTGACCTTCCTACATTCCCTTAACCATTGCATTCTCCATTGAAATCTCTTTATTAAGCCAATGTTCTATTACTATTCTTTCTACCCCGTACTCTTTCCAAAATTTTCTTTCTTACCCTCAGGCGTTGCTAGCTGACAAGCACATCTCGCCTCCTCAGATTCCCATCTTACCTTGAGTGGTTTGAGGGATTCCAAGCCTGTGCCTGGCTCAACCCCCTCCTCCCCGGCTTTCTTGCCCCTCCCTCTTCCCCGGCCGCGGGGCTTCTTGGTGCCATCATGAGCCACACCGTGGGGAGGTTCAGTCAGGGGCCGGATGCGGGGCCTTCCACGGGGGCGGGGTGGGCCCTCCCGCTTAGGTTTGGTAGGCTTGCGGCCTCGCCGCTTGGGCCCCTCCATGAGACTGCTGTTTGGTGGGCAAAAGTCTATGTCACCCATGGGGCTAAGGCTGGTCCGGTTTGTCCGGCAGCTGGAAATGAGGTCAGGCAGCAGATCAGGCAGGCGGCGGCTATTGAGGCGGATGTCAGCTGGGACATCCTCCTTGTCCTCATCGTCTTCAAATTCATACTCCTGGGCATAGTTTTTTTTGGGAGGTTGGAAAGGTGGTTCCCGTTTTTTCAGCAAATGGAAGGAGGAAGTCTTCAGCAATTTCTTGGGCTTGGAAGAGCAGAAGATTGGTGAGGTCAGGCCTGACTTGGATTCTGAAACAGGAGCTGTCCCATGTTGGCCAGACTGAATCAGTCCCAGTTGTTCTGTGTTGACTGTAGAAGGCAACTCGTGTTTGACTGACACTGTATCTAATCCCAAGTGCTGCCCATCCCCACTTTCCGATTGGCAGTAACTCTGGTAGCCTTGTCCACCAGGCATCATATCGTAGCCTCCCCCTTTCATTCCTTCACCCCTTTCCATGCCCTGCGTGCCATCATCTGGCTTAGGGAACTCATCCCCTGCACAGGGAGGGGGGCCGAACATGTCCTCCATGCCAGGGAAGAAGCTACGGTCTTCATCTTGTAACAAAGAGTCTGGGAAACAGATGGAAGTGAGGGGGACAAACCGTTGCTTGGCTCCTTGAGGACTGGGGCTCTCAAACTGGTCCTTGCCTTCAAGTTGGCCTTGAGGAACTTGCTGAGTGGAGTCAGGATCCAAAGTGGAATCGGGAAGGAGATGCTGTTGACTCTGCACTGTCCCACCCTGTCCCAGGTGGGATTCCAAGCTCAGCTCGGGCTCTAAGAAGTCCTGGATCTCTTGGGACTGGGAAAGGTTGCCTTGGGGCATCACCTCCATGCCCTCAGACTGCATCCTTTCTGATTGCAGCTGGCCTTGGAGCTGGGGGGACTGCTGTGGCTCAAGAAGCTGGGCTTCCATGCTCTGAGAACGAACGTGGGCCTGATGGAGGTGGGCTTCCAATGCCTGCATCTGAAGCTGCGGTGAGGGTGCTTCAGTCTGATGCATACGCTGAGGTTCCATAAGATGGACATCCAGTGGGGTGCGAACCTTTCCACGAGAGTGCATCTGGCTTTGGGTGTGAGTGAGCACTGACTGGAGCAGTTGGGACTGCTGCTGCTGCTGCTGCTGCTGCTGTGAAAGGGAAAGAGGGGGCAAATCGGGAGGGGAGTCCATCATTAGGGTTGCACCCTGCTGGCCAGCCATTAATCCGTGGGACTCCATGGGATGAGGCTGGGAGGCGTGCTCAGGAGTCTTCTGCAAATAAGAATGGGCCTGAGATATTTCCTTACTGCTTGAATCCATGTGGCCACCCTGGAGGTGCTGCTCCACTGACTTCTTTATGTCTTGCCCATAAGAGTCTATAGAGCCAGCTTGATGGCTGTAATGGACCACAGAGGTGGCCAAAGACTCTGGAGTGGAACGCGTGTGGGAGTACTCTTTGGACCTCTCTCCTTTCTTTTTGTCCTTTAAGCTTTGCAAGGACATCTCCAGGCCTTGGTTGTCCAGATTAGAGTTGGTCCGAATCACACTCTGCAAGTGGTAACGCTCTTCAGTCTTGCTCAATTCATAGCCCATCCCTTTCCCTGCCCTCTCCTCACACTCTACCATGCCTTCTGTTGGCACCCTTGGTGGGCTCTGCGACTGCAGCAAGTGTTGGATTAAAAACTCTTCATCTTCAGTTCTCTCAGATGATAGCAGGTCCGAGTCTGCCTTGGCTTTATTGTAAGAGGATGCTCTCTCTAACCCACCTTGGGAACCCTGGTAGCTTTGTGTGTGAGCTGTCTGCATGAATGAAGGAGACAGTACAGAAGTGAGATATTTCTGGGTCTGGCCAGGCGATGCCACACTCTGGGACCGGTTAGTGGTAGGTGACTGGAGAGGCCGGATGATTTGGGAAGGACTTGAATCTGGAAGGTTCTGCCCATGGGAGTAGCCGATAGACTGGCTGTGCCCTGGCATAGCTGGAGAATGGCCAGTGCTGTAACTCAACGATGGGCTAGCTGTGGGCATCCCTTGAGAATGAGCTGGTACATAGCTTGGTGTCTGGCTGACAGAAACATGGGGCTCAGTCTGAACACTGTACCCAACAGATGATAAGCCTTGTAGCTGCTCAGGAGAGTAAGTCTGATTTTGACATGTCTGCAGCCCTTGTCCTCCTTGGCCAGCTTGGCCCTGCTGAGCTTGTCCACTGCTGGAATAACTCTGAGCTTTACTCACACTTGTGAGGTCCTGGGCTTGGTTGCTGCTGAAGCCTTGTGAGGCCTGGCTAACTGAAGAGAGATTTTGTGGCTGGCTGACAGAGTAACTCTGCGTTTGGCTCATGGAAAGGAGACTCTGAGGCTGACCAGGCGAATAGGCCTGTGACTGGCTTGCAATGACAGAGCTGGGCTTGGGTGTGGATGAACTGTAGTTGCTTTGGCACTTGGGCGTGGCTGTAGAACGGGGTGGTTGGCGGGAAGCTGAGTAACTCTTGGATTTTGAAGAAGAGGTGGTACCAGAATAGCCTGGAGACTGAATAATGGGACGGTAGCTTTGAGAGGGCTCTTGCCGCGTGGCCTGGGAGGTCTTCTGCTGCTGAGAGCCTTCGCTGCTGGCGGGGGACTGATCGCCAAGGGGACTGCAGGAAAGGCTGGAGCGGTGGGGCATCTGCTGGTAGCTACCCCCGCAGCTTAGATAATGCTGGAGAGAATGGGCAGCGGGCAGCTGCGGCTGGGCACTGGAAGGTCTCTGGTAATGTTTGATCACGCTATCTTGCCGGGGGATGGCCCGCTCAATGGAGGAGGCAGGGGAACTGGAGAAGACTGAGGTGTTGTAAAGCTGGGACGTCTGGTCAGATGGTCCCAGCGAGGATGACAAAAGATTGAACTGGGAGGGGAGGTGGCGGGAAGCTGATTCTTGAGCACTACGATATGCTGAGCTCTGAGAGGGCAAGCCCGTACCCAATACCGCACTGCCCAGTCTGTCAAAACTGAGGGATGAAGGAACACTGGGCTGAGAGGATTTGATGTGAAGTAGAGGATCATGGGGGGACAGTAGGCCATTGGATGTTGGGCTGAAAGTAGCATCCTGGAGTGTCAGGGATGACGTGACTGGAAAGCTGCGCCCGCTGAAAGAGGCTGGATGCTGGTAAGCAGAGAGTGCTGATGAGGAAGGGAAAGTGCCAGAACCTGGGAGGGCCCCTGAGATGAAGAGCTCAGCGGGCGCTGGAGTGTGCATGGCTGTAAAGAAAGAAAAAAAAAACAGAATATTTGTTTAGGTGCTTTGATATGATGTACCAAATTAAAAGTTTATCCACAAAGGCGATCTCAAACTCACAGTACTTACTGGACAGTACTACTCAGACTGGACAGTAATGATGAAGCGTAACACACTTAATCTAACCACAAGTTAACTAATTAAACTGTTTTGTTCCACATGTTACAATCAAAGAAATAATCATGTTATGGCTTAATGTAGTAATCAGATTTATACAACATAGGAAGATGATAGCTGAATTCCCATAACGTGCTGAATCACAAGCTACCTAATCCCATTTTAGCCTTGCCTAGCATTCTGTAAAATTCACCCACTGCATGCCAAAGAATTGATAAAGCCTATTTCCTAATGTCATGTCATTATAAACATGTTCCCTCATCCCCAAGGCTAATGTCTAGCCAGAGCGATTATGATCAGGCCATATCTTAGTGACAAAGCATAACTTTTCAACCAGAAGATTCTAAATTTAATTCTGAGCAATGTCCATTAAACTAGGGAGGAGAGGATGCTGGCCTAAGACCTTGGAAGCCTGTAGCCAGTTCAATAGGGCTAGTTTAGTAATAGGCAATCAGGGGCCTTCCAGTTAGTTTGGAGTGCAAGTTCTATAAAACTTCTGACTGCTATACTGCCTGGGAATAAGAAAATCCAATCATAAAGAGGGAAACAGATTGCCCTTCCAAGCCGGGTGGATCGAGAATCTAACTTAATGCCTGGATTTGCCCAACACAATTAAATAAGTGAATTTATGACCCAGCAGATGAATTTGCACTCCATGCTAAGGTGAGCTTTAATCTTAGATTTTTAGCAAGTTATATGAACCCAATCTTTGATTATTTTATGCTTTATTATTTATTTATTAAATTTGTATGCCACCCATCTCACTATCCAAATATTCAGTCCATTATGCAAACTAAGCAAATGGTTAATTCAATAATGTTGAGCGAGAGCACTCAGTATTTCACTTAGTTCATTTATTTGCTTATTTATTATGAACCTTGCTTCAATTACAATATGGTATATTGTAAGTGATTTATAAAGTGATGTATAAAGCAACTTCACAGAAGTATCAAGAAAGTGCTATTTCCCAGAAGGACAGGCTACTCCCACCCAAACATCTTACATATAAGTATGTCACAGAAGTGAGTACATCCCCTCACATTTTGTAAATATTTCAGTATATCTTTTCATGTGACAACACTGAAGAAATGACACTTGGCTACAATGTAAAGTAGTGAGTATACATCTTGTATAACAGTGTAAATGTGCTGTCCCCTCAAAATAACGCAACACACAGCCATTAATGTCTAAACTGCTGGCAACAAAAGTGAGTACACCCCTAAGTGATAATGTCCAAATGGGGCCCAAAGTGTCAATATTTTATGTGGCCACCATTATTTTCCAGCACTGCCTTAACCCTCTTGGGCATAGAGGTCACCAGCGCTTCACAGGTTGCCACCGGAGTCCTCTTCCACTCATCC
>QLTV01002534.1:1054914-1076456 GCA_003457575.1 Thermophis baileyi | reverse complement strand
CAGGCTGACCCCCCCCTCAACCTCTGCAGCAATGCTGGCAGCACTCATACGTCTATTTCCCAAAGCCAATCTCTGGATATGAAGCTGAGCACGGGCACTCAACTTTTTTGGTTGACCATGGCGAAGCCTGTTCTGAGTGGAACATGTCCTGTTAAACCGCTTGGTCTTGGTCACCGTGCTGCAGCTCAGTTTCAGGGTCTTGGCAATCTTCTTATAGCCTAGGCCATCTTTATGTAGAGCAACAATTCTTTTTTTCAGATCCGCAGAGAGTTCATTGCCATGAGGTGCCATGTTGAACTTCCAGTGACCAGTATGAGAGAGTGAGAGCGATAACACCAAATTTAACACACCTGCTCCCCCTTCACACCTGAGACCTTATATCACTAACGAGTCACATGACACCAGGGAGGGGAAACGGCTACCTGGGCCCCATTTGGACATTATCACTTAGGGGTGTACTCACTTTTGTTGCCAGCAGTTTAGACATTAATGGCTGTGTGTTGCATTATTTTGAGGGGACAGCACATTTACACTGTATATACAAGCTGTATACTCACTACTTTACATTGTAGCCAAGTGTTATTTCTTCAGTGTCACATGAAAAGATATACTGAAATATTTACAAAATGTGAGGGGGTGTACTCACTTCTGTGACATACTGTAGATACCAGATATCTGCCATAAAGATATATAATAAGGCTTCCTATAAAAATTTGCCCAACTCTGCCTCCAAAGAAAAGACATCCACAGTTCCTTCCGTGATGCTGACAGAACTCCAGAGACATTACCTGTTTGCCAGGATGGAGTGCGGAACTGGGACAGCAGGGAGGAAGCAGAAGGGCCTGGCTGTGGTGCCCGTGACTCTAGAGCTGAAATGAGGTTCATGACAGAGGCATCGGGGGTGGCACTGCTGGCATGATGGAGCCCAGTCTCGAATAAGCCAGAAAGACCTAAGAAGGAAATGAAAAAAGAAGAAATAAAGGATGTGAAGTGCTAAGAATCAGTGAAAAGGAGATGATAGATACAGCAAAAGAAAACAGGAAGAGGTTCATCACAGGGGACAGGCAAGGGAGCCTACAAGCTGACAAGCATTATGCCTGTCAGAGGAACCACAGAGAGACAAGACAAACATTAGACATCAAAAGACACAGCAACTATAGAATACTTGTTTTAGTGCAGAAGGGAGGGTTGCAATCAGTCAAAAGCCAGGCACATACGGACAGAAGGGGGGGGGGGGAATGAGAAACTATTGACCTAATAAACATCTGGTAAAGAAGAGAGAAGAGTCAGGCAAGCTGACTCGAAGAACGTATGAGGAACTGGGGGAACCTGGGGCTGTGTGACAGAAAAACCAAGCCTGGATCTTAGAGAAGCTGAGGAACTTAGGACCAAAGGTTCTCTATCTGAGCAGTGTGTATCTTTTCACATCTTAAACATGGGGTACAGTTTTGGTTAATCAATACCAGCTGCCAGAGCAGTTTGAGTCTGAGCATTTCATTCAAAGATATATCACTTGGAAAGAGAATTAAACAGCAGAAAATAGAAATGCCAAAAAAAAAAAAAAAGGCCCCTAGGTGGAGAACAGAAAAATTAAAGCATGAAAGAAAGGATCAACCTTCCTTAATTTTCCCTATGCCACTGTTCTGGTTGACAGTCCAACCTATGTTCTGGTTAAGAAAAGATATGTTAAGCATATTTAAAATATTAACTTGGTATCTTGGTAACACAGAGATTACTCTTGGAATAAAAGAGGGATAGAGAAGGCAAAATAAATAAAATAAAGCTGAAACGAAAGCAAAATAACATCAGTGTATCCAGATCTGCACAGAGGGAACATAAGAAAAAGTGAGCGGGAGAGAGAAGGAAGAAAAGACATAGTTAAAAACATTTATTGTTAAGGCTTCAAGGGAAATAGCAAGATAGCCACCATACCTGCTGGGTGATGGTTTGTGGCATAGCCCTGCAGAGGATGGGGAGTGGCATATGCTTGGCGGTGTAAAATATCTGTGTCTGGATGTGAACTTCGGGATCCGCCATACACCAAGCTGAATGAGAGAGAAACAAGGCTTCAGACATGGCAAGAGAGCTGGGATCTTGTAATGTGTGCCACATTCAATATCTCAATGGAATACATTAAAAGTGTATTCCTGCTTGTTTTCCTGCAGATCTGTGAACTGAACCAAGAGGAACAAGGGGAACAAGGAGAGGCAATCATTCGGGAAGTATTGATTTTGAGTGCAAAGGAGTATCTAGTACTTGTCTACTTCTAAAGTTCAGATTCTCTGTTCATCTATGTCCTCTTTACACCTTAAGCAATTGTAAGTGTAACATGGGCTTATCAATACCTTTCATTTTCAAGATGAACAAAATCATGATTTTGACTAAGATAGACTGCAGATGGTTATTACTGGGAAATCAGAAATGCATAAATGTATGATGCATTTTTTTAGCATTGTTTCTCTCCCCCCCCCCCCCCCCCCCCCGTTTTTGATGCTCAGAGCAAAAACTTGTCCTGGACAGGCTTCTTTGCCTGCATATGAGGAATTCACATATGCAGGAAAGAAGACTGGAATGTGTAATAAACAATGATGCATGATGGGAAATGTGGTTCCCGGGCCTTGGTTTCCCAACGCCTCGGTATCTGAGCTCTATCATTCCTCCTCCTATTCCCCTTGTGCAGGGAGACCTAGTTGCCTAGCCCAGCAGCCAAACATGCTGACAGAAAAACATCCTCAAGCTTACTCCGTTTACAAGCCCCAAGCACCCCCAAATTTTTCTTGTCTTTTAACTGCAATGCAATCAGCTCAGACCTGCTTTGACCTTTGTACATAACCTGCCATTCTACCAGTCAAATATTCCCCTGAATAAACTTCCCAAATATTTCCCCCCATTTTGTGTTATTAAAACAAAAGACACAAACTTAATTCCTAAATCAATTATGCAGCCCACTGATAGAAAATGGTACATCCAGGAGGTCTTGTATCCTCCTTCTTACATTAAAATACAGATATCTGCTTTTCAGTTTCTAAGGGTTTCTAAGAAGTTCCATGGCCTGATCCTGAAAACCCTAGCACACCACTTATGGAAACACATATACGTGGTACAAACTGATAAGTCTACTCAAATATGTGCCCCACTGAGTTCAGTACTCTGTCTGCATATGCAAATATATTAGCCTTCTCCAACCTGATGCCCTCTATTATGGGCTGAGAAGACAATTTCCAGAATTTCCAGAATTCCCAACTATCATTCATTTCTCAAGTTAGGGAAGGCTAGAACAGAGGACTGCACCTGCAGTCAAGCCAGGTGGATAGCATTTTTTTTTTAAACATGATCAGGTGATTTTATATGGGTCTCTCTTTTTAAATATATTTCTTTAAAACAGGAGATCATTTCCGCCAGCTCTTAAAAAGTATCTATATAGAAAGTTTCAATTCTACACATCAGGCTATGCTCTTTTCTTCTAGACTCCCTTTGGGAGCTATCTGTGTATATAATTATATGCAGTGCCACCACTCCCATCCTTCCAGCACCAAACCAACCAGACACCGTTACTTATTCTCCGACGGTGTGTTGAGGCATGTGCCACAATTATGCACGTGCCATGCAAGAAATGCAGGAAGAGCCCTGGGACAGGAGAAGCAACATGGGGTGGTGCACCTCTCTGTAAAGAGGAACAGGGGCAGGCATGACTTGCAGATGACTTGCTAAAAGTAAGCGCGCCTGTCTCAGGAATGCAACTACCTGCAGGAAATTAAAAACGCAAAAATAAAAAACCAAAAGCTTGCACAGAGCAGAGGAAGTTGTAACAGCAGAATGAGTGCTGATGGAGGCCAACTGAATAAGCCGCTCTCCGAACACAGGTTGCTGCCGGTAATGTCACTGTGGTGAGACAGTGGACTGCACACAGCAAACTGGAAAGGGACATTCTGCAAAGGGTTACAGTAAACAGGAAATAAAGATATATTTTCATCCATACAGTGAGATCTCAGTTCCTCCCTTGCTACAATGCACTGGATCAATATTGGAATGTAAGGCAGAAGGAGAAAGAATGGAGCAAGAAATGGTTGGAGTATAAGAGATGGGACCATCAGTCTTGGTATCCACTGGAAAACTTTCTACTTCCCATTATTTCTCAAGAGGAAAAACCTAAGTTAACAAAAAGACAAAACAAGCACTTGAACGTTTGGTAGCAAAACAGCAAACAATGCAGATGCTTGTTTCAATACCTGACATTCTATTACCAACTATTGTAGCGTATTCTGTATACAGGGGTGTACTGAAGGAAAAATGGTGTTTTATTTCAATTTCTTTGTATTATAATTTTAATATGTTTAAATGGTTCTGCAATTGTTATATTTACTTTCACAGACATCTCTGATGAAATAGATCACAATCATAGAATGGGGGGAAAACCTCCATTTTTCTTTAACCAGCTTCACAACACTGCAACCCAGACTTCTGAATCAAATATCTTCCTGTTGTCCCCTGGCTACAATTCCTGCCATCTTTTGCATCTTTTATATAGTACTTAATGTCCTCACTGGTTGGAGATGATGGGAGCTGTAATTCAACACATCTGTAGTAAACCAAATTGGGGGGGGAATTGCCCTAAGCCAGAGGTCTTCAAACTTGGCAACTTTAAGACTTGTGGACTTCAACTCCCAGAATTCTCCGGCCAGCATAGCTGGCTGGAGAATTCTGGGAGTTGAAGTCCACAAGTCTTAAAGTTGCCAAGTTTGAAGACCTCTGCCCTAAGCCTTGGATCCTACACACAGAGAATAGATTCACACTAACAGTAAACTGCAGAGTTTTTTAACCAGAATGTTGTTCACACATAATCTTAAGCGATACATCATGGATTGCAAACCACAAAACGTATTATCACACAACACAAGTAACCATACTAAGTTAAATCCAAACAAATTACATTCTAGTTTAATTGTGAGATCAGATTCTTCTCCTACCTCACACGAACACAAGCACACTCTGAATTAACACCAGCTTTTAACACTCAGTGTACCTTGGAGATGAAAATGACAGGCACAGCTTACTACCAAGGTGGAGAGGCCTATACATTTTAACACATCATAATAAACATATCTAAGCGCTATGTCCCCAAAAAAGCATTACAGTATTCCAAACTAAGAAACTATTAATGCAATTCAGTGCCTCTTCTATGTTGACTCAAGAGCATATTAACATGAAAAAGTGAACAGAATAGTAACTGTTTAACCAGAATTACATATTCTAATCCTGCAATTTCTTTAAAAAAATTTAAAAGCCACTTAAGGATAACCTTCTCTATCCCTTTCCTAGGGTACCTTGATAACTTGGCTTCTTCCACTCTTGAAAAAAATCTTTCTGTTATGCTTGCTTTCAATATATGAATGGTGACCACTGAGGGTTTAAAAGATGTGAGCATTCAAACAAAGAGTAGTTTTTGAAGGTATGCAATCAGTTCCCTGAAAAATTGTGCATCCACAAAAATTAGTAGCAATATGCAAGTAATATAAAAGAAAGAAGTTTTGCAATTTCCCCCCAAGTTCTGGAAAAAAATAAAACCAGAAAGTAGGAATGGAGGAAGAAAAGTACCATGGAAACATTCCAGGAGTTAGGCAAAATATTTTATGAGACTTATTCAAATAATTTTTGAGGTCATGAGGACTAGGAACAAATGCACAATCACTTCTGAAAGAAATATGCTTTCTGTATTCTGTTGGCTATGGACAGTCATATTATTTCCCTTGATGCAACAGTCTGCATAAACGAATGCATCAAGTTCTAACAATTGCTAATAGAATAAAGCCTATGCCAAACTACACAGGATTCAAAGCACTACCAATAAGCAGATCACAGATGCAAGAAGCAGATGGAATAAGGATTGCAAGCTACAGAGCAATGGGTGAGTGCAGGAAAAAGAAATGCATGCAGCATCGCAAAGTACAACTGCTGTACAAAGTATTATCTGGCACACAAGGCAGCCAACCAACAAGATTTCCAGCCTTTCAACATGCAAAGTTATAAGCCAGTAATGCTTAGTTTTTAGTTCAGTCGCTTGGGCTGCCATGCAAACATGATAATTCATAGTGGATGCAGAACACGGCAATGTAGGGTCCTTACTGATATGAAGACATGCATCAGTTCCTAATAAAATTCCAGCAGTTAATGACAATGACTTGAGAATCAAAGTCTGGGAAGCAGTTGAATGACTTGTCTAGCTCACTACCATTTCTCTTTATTTTTTTAAACAATTCACAGTATATAAAACATGCAAAATACATGCGAATCTGTATTATTTATACTAGTTATTTTTGAGTCAATATTTGAGTAATCTCAGGGTTTTTTTTTAAATGTACTAATTACAAAAATCCCAGCAACAGACCAACCAGTACAATCTTAGATAGAATACGTGACTCATTAGAACATAGTAGCAGAAAGATCTAACTGTATTACGTATGCATAGTGATATCATAGTATAGTATAGTATGATTTTTAAGGGAAGAAATATTTACTTTTGGGGATCCAACATCTGTATACACGCTGGGAAAGCATGCATGCCGATATCAATAACTCTATATCCTAAGAATTTTCAGGAAATTTGGGAAGGAAAGCATAACCCTTTAAAGGCCAAGCAAAAGATGGAAAAAAACAAGCTAAACTGAGGAGGCCAAGTTAATTTTTAAAAAAACAAAACCAAGATACTTTAATGATAGCCTGCTCAGCTTCTTCTCACACCAGTTTTCAAATTAAACTTGCTAACAGCTGCTCCATTGTTAACTCTGATGCTTAAGATGTACCTTTAGTACTCATACCAAAAAGCGGTGTTCATGAAGTAAAGGGGAGGGAAACATTCTTTTCTCTAAGGCTCTGGGTATTTAAATTAGTAAATTTTAGTGCATGGGGTGAACACAAATGTTGTAGACCAGGGTTGTCAAACTCCTGGCCCGTGGGCCGGATGCGTCACATGCTGGCCACACCCACGCCCGGTTTAGTGAAGGGGGAAAAAGTCCCGATACGTCATGTGACGTCACCTTGACGACTTGAGTTTGACATCCCTGTTGTAGACTAATGACACTTATTTCCAAGGCTACCTAAAAAAATCCGTTGACCTAACCATAGAACCAACTTACCTTTTACTCAGAAGTAAAGAGAAAAAGATCAGTCCTCAAAGCTCCCTGAACACAGTTGACCTAACTGCCAACTTTAGACTGATGAGGCCTTGCTGTATGGAAGCAGAAGAGGAGCAAAGACTTGTCAAAATATATATTATGCACATGCTCTGATGTACCTTTTTACATAAAACTCGCTATACAGTCAATAGAGGGCACTACATCCAACATACACCTCTATTCTCAAAAGTAAGAAAGCCTTTTGATCAAATTCAAGAAAATCACCCCACTCCACTCCCTTTGAAGGGAGCCAGCGAAGAGAAGATACACACAGAACTACAAGCTAGATAATGGAAGTGTGTGCAGATAGTCCTTGACTTACAACAGTTCATTTAGTGACCGTTCAAAGTTATAACGGCACTGAAAAAAGTGATTTATGACCATTTTTCACAGTTAATGACCATTGCAGCATCCCCATGTTCACGTGATCAAAATTCGGAGGCTTGGCAACTGGTTCATATTTATGACAGTTGCTGTGTCCCGGGATCATGTGATCCCCTTTTGCGACCTTCTGACAAGCAAAGTCAATGGGAAGCCAGATGCTCTTAACAACTGGGTTACTAACTGCAACGATTCACTTAACAACTGTGGCAAGAAAGGTCATAAAATGGGGCAGGACTCACTTAAAACCGTCTCACTTAGCAACATAAATTTTGGGCTCAATTGTGGTCATAACCTGTATTTTAATACACACTAGCCCCCAAAGCCTCAAACTTTTTCTATGCCTTCCCTGAATTGCAAATATAATTGTTCAAAACACTACAAATGTAGCTGAACTGACTGATGGATCACTATTAGACAAACCTTGTCCCAGAAGCACAAAAAAAAGGAGGGATATAATTTAAGGAGACCAGTTGAGAAACCAAATGCTTAGAAACAGGGAGGACTTTTCCTCCTGAGAAGAACTGTAGCAATCAGAGAGTTATAGACTAAAATTTGCTTTGTATATACAAATATGCTTATGCATATGGAAGAGCACTGTGTTTATATGGTTTTGCTCCAATTCTCATTTCAGATAGATGCACATTTTAAATTCATGTCCAATACAAAATTAGTGTGGTTGAACTCTGCTTGTAAGCCCAAGGTCTTTGTACTAGCTCATCTGCGATATAAGGCCTTGCTTGTTTTGACTCCAGCTTCAGTTCCCAGAAAAACTGAGGGCTCTGATCCTCAAAGCTCTGTAAACTAAGCCACTAGACCTCACATGGTTTCCATCAGTGCTAGGTCCCAGTTTTCCTTTCATAAAATGCCAGGTGTTGTTTTTTTTTCCAAAAGATTGTCATTATTCCATACTTTCTCATCATGTCACCTTCCAGATACAGAGGAATCACAACATCTAGAATTCACAATTACTCATCTGTGGCTGAGTGGTTAGCAGTTCTGAATGTTCTCATCTCAACACATCTGAAGGGGTCCATGTGATAAATGTTGCACTATGCATTCTACTGGTGCCACAAACTCATTTAAACGTGCATGTGCAAAGCCATCTGTGCAGTGTTAGCCTATCAATACTACTAGTACTCTAGTCCTCTCACCCATCCCACAAATTATTAGCATCATATTGCTGCATACATGGATGTTAAAATAACAATAAGAGGCATGGCAGAGGCCTGGTATTACAGCTAATATATCCCTGTGGCTAGACCACATTTAAATCAAAATTTGTTACTCCTTTCTTACCAAAAATAATACAACACATCACAACATCAACACAATGCATGCAGCCTTAGGGGAAAGAATCAGTTTGTTTTACATTGTGCTTAGGATAGCTGTCCCTGACCTGGCACCCTCCAGATGTATTGGATGGCAACTATTATAATCTCCATTTGTGGTCCAAAACACCTGAAGGGAAGGCTGAACACCATAGCAGGGAAGGCTGACCTAGAATAGAGAACAAGATATATTCATAATAATCTCTTTCAAACATAAAACATAGATTCATATAAGATAGTATCACTTAATTCCCTCACCTATCAGGTGAAAATGCAAATTAGAAATATGTTAAAATACTATAGATATTGCAAAAACAGATGAGTGTTGGACATTAAGAAACATTCTCATGGAATTTTAAAATGTGATACTGAGGATTTAAGACTTAGCTTATTCAGAAAGCGAACCAGAATTAATAAGATTCCAAATTCTTGGGTCATCTAGGATGGAAGCAAGGATGAACATATCAAAGATTCAGATGAGTATATGGGTCCCTACTCAAGTAAATAGCTACTAAGTTAAGAAGTTGCTCTTTGGAAAATCTACAACAACAACAACAACAACAACAAAAATTGTGTCTAGCAAACAAAAAAGTATGAAAAATTCATGTTTGGTCAAAAGAACTTGACCTCTCACATTTCTATATGAATAGGGAGATCAGATTTGTATCTTGTGGAAACCTTAAAAAACATCTCATTTCTTATACATGGAAAGAAGAGTTCAGCCACTAAAGTTTAGAATTTTACATCAAAGTCTCAATCTCTCCCTTGTTAAGCCTATAGGATTTTGGGGACCAACTCTTACCTTCTGCGTCTCTCTTCTGCTTACAGGCATAAATCATACAAACCACTGTGAACAAGTATCCCAATTTACGGGAAACATAAAGAGAGAGTTACAGGCCTGCAGCTGCTCATTTGTATCTTACCTGATACACACACACAAGGAATGGGAATACCCAGAGTTCCCAAAGTCAACAATTTCCTTTTCACATTTAGCAAGAAAGACTTTCCTGTCACCATCACCATCTACAAGAGCTGACTTATACTCAGCAGTTTGAAGACTCCTTACCCCAAAAAAAATAAACTAACCTTTCCTACTCCCATATATTGGGGGAAAGAGATGCATGTTGGAACAAACAGGAGGATACATATGGATAAAGCAGATGCCTCCCATAGTTCCAAAATGAGAGAGAGAGAGAGAGAGAGAGAGAGAGAGAGAGAGAGAGAGAGAGAGAGAGAGAGAGAGAGAGAGAGAGAGAGAGACCTTCAACGCAGCTGTGACAAATTGCCTCCCAGCCCTTCCTCCCAATCCCCTCTGTGTGTCCTTCCCCTCCACCCACCGTCGTGCCTGGCCGGCCTTTTGCCCCCTTGCGAGAGAGAGAGAGAGAGAGAGAGAGAGAGAGAGAGAGAGAGAGAGAGAGAGAGAGAGAGAGAGAGAGAGAGAGAGATTCTCCAAATGTCCAATCTCCTTAGGTACAAGGAAAGAATATTAGTTTTCCAAAATAATGCTTATTTTCCCCCTCCCAGATTAATTTTCCTGCCCCAAACCATGAGGCCAAAGCTTATTGCTTTGTCTCATATAGAGATAGGCAATGCAATGAAATGTCCTTCATGCCCTAAACAGGGCAGGAGAGGTGTCCTCCACGGGGCATCTCACTAATGAATGCCCCACTAGGGGTAGAAAAAGAGAAACCACAAAGGCATCACACTGCGACTCTCACTCACCCTTCACCTGCAGGGAATCAAAGCACTTTCTCCCTGCAGGGCTTACCAGGTTGCTGTGCAGGAGGAGAACTGAGCATCAACCACCTTTTCTTCCTCCTCTGCCCTTTGTACACGCATTTCTGTCCCATGTCTCGCTTCTACCAGCGCCCAAGGGGCTGCACACCTCAGTCGGGTCCCCCATCCCACCATAGCGCCTAGATGATCCCGCACGGGCTGCCTCCTCTCCCACCCTTCTCCTCTGCAAAAGATGACCCTTCCAGTGCAGGGACGGCCCCAAGATTGCACCCCGGTGCCATGCCGCTGGCAAAGGAGCCGGGTCCCGCCGGCATTCCTTTCCCCGAGAGGTTGCCCGGGTTCTGCCCCCCACTCTCCCCCCTCAATCCCACTTCCAGGCCCAGGGAAGGAGGCCTGTGCAGAAGCTGGAAGGAGAGATGGTGCCGTGCTTGATCCCCGCCAAGACCGGTCTCTCCGGCATTGCCCGGGAAAGGGGGAAGAGATCCCTTTCCCTCCCCTCCACCACCCCCGGCGGCCTGACCTGGCCTTGGCCGAGCGCTCGTAGCTCCATCCCGGGCCGGCGCCCAGCGGATCCCCGAAGCCAGCGCTGGGGTAGTTCCTATCCATGGGGAGTGGGCGCCGGGGAGCGGGCGCCTGGGGCCGGCCGCGGTCCGTCGGTCGGTTCCTCGACTAGTCGGGGAGCTCCTGCTCCTCCCCCCGCGGCGTCGGTCGAGGGGGGGCGATCGGGGAGGAGATCGGGGAGGGGTGTCCCTCCTCCTCCTCCTCCCCCCCTCGGCCGCTGCACTCCCCCACTCGGCCTCGGCTCAAGCCGCGGGCTGGCGCTAGCGCTCGGGCGGCTGGAGGAGGAGGCGGCAGCGGCGGCGGTGGCGAGCCTCTGGGAGGCGGCTCATGGTGCAGCCATGTTCGCTGGGCGTCTGTCTGCGCTCCGCTCCGCTTCCTCCCACAATCCCGTGCTGGGGAGAGGAGGAGGAGGAGGAGAGGGGGGAGCGAGTAAGCGATGGAGGGATGGTGGGCAAACGGAGAGACGACGGACGGAAGGAAGGAAGGAAGGAAGCGAGGAAGGAGGGAGGAAGGGAGGAAGGGAAATACAGGAGAGAGAAAGATGCAGGAAATGGAGTAAGGAGAAGAAGGGAAGAAGGCAACCAAGGGAAGAGGAAGCGAAGAATAAATGGATGGATGGAAGGACGGAAGGAGTGGGCAAGAAGAGGGGAAAAAGACAAAGGCGCGCGCGGAGAGGTAGGGCGGCAGGAATGAGACCAAGTCAACCCGGCAGGACGGAGGAGGAAAGGTGGCTTGGAGGGAAAAGGGAGAGAGGAAGAGATGGGGAGAGGAAGAACAAGGTGGAAGAAACGGGAACAGAGGAATGGAGAAGGCAATGGAGGAAAGGCTACAGAAGCTGGTGGGAACTTTTGTTGAGCAGTGATGCGTGAGATTGTTCCTTCATTCACGTGTAAATGGGCGAACTAATACAGAGGTGGACAGATACGGTATTATTGAGCATCGTTGGCAGAATGTCTCTATTGTGGAAGCTATTTTGCGGTCCATACTATGGAATAAACATCATAGTTTTTTAAGGTTATTACCGAGACTAGAAATATTGGCGAACCCATGATAAATAAGGAAGGAATCTGTATTTTAACATTTAGAATAATACCCTTGCTGCAGAAGAGATGGTCGCATCCCCATCCCCGAGTGGAAGCATTTGTTTTGGCATAACTTTACTTTTTTACTTGTCCTCTGCCCAGGTATGGGAAATGGTACACTGCCCAGGTATGGGAAAATGGTACACTGGCATTTGCTGTGTGTTTAGTTCAGGAGGTAGCAGGTGATTTCAGTCTAATATTTAGAAGGAAACCTCACTGTGGACAGCTTGAATTATATATACACACTAAAATGCATCCTTTCTGTTTAGAAGATATTTTATTGTAACAACAACAACAACAACAACAACAGCGGAACTGCAAAAGACTGCGCTACTTGGAACATCATATATTTTAAGAAGATACTTGGTTGATACCTAGGATGCTGGCAGCAACCCGTATCAACCATTAGCACCAGTCAGTGGTATTTGTGACACTTTTTTAAATGTTCAGTTGACTGAGTTTTATGTTTAATGAATAAAAGAGATAATAATAATAATAATAATAATGATGATGATGATGATGATGATGATGATGATGATGGTGATGATGTACACACGCTCACCCTGAAATATATTCAAGGTCTGTGAGGCAGACTAAGTCATACATTGCTCGTGGCGATCATATTAAGCTATACATTATGAGTGATAAGCCACAATTGCTAGAGTTGCACAATTCAACAAGCCACAAACAAAGTGCATTTAGGCTTAGCACAGCCATAATATAAGCACAATATCCATGTCCTATGGCTTTTAATCAGGGGTGGGTTCCTCCCAGTTCGGACCGGTTCTCCCAAACCGGTAGCGGCCCGCTGGTGATGTCACGATGATGTCACCGAACCGGATCGGTCGGTGCCAGTCTGTGGGGGCCGCCATCATGTTTTTTAAATTTTTTTTTGGAATTTTTTTTAATTTTTTTTTTCCTTCTTAGCATGCGCAGAAGCCGATTTCCGGCACTGTGCATGCGGTCGCCATCTTTTTTCGGCTTTGTTTCCCCCCCCCCCAGTTTTTTTGTTACTGTGCATGTCCACGAGGTGTGCCCCTGCGGCACGGGAGGGAGCAAACCGGTAGCGAGGTAAATTAGAACCCACCCTTGCTTTTAATGCAATCCTGGCTTCTGGATTACAACCATTTAAATTTTATTTCCAAATTAACAAAATCAGATCATGAGACTTAATATAGATTGAGCAAATTCCATGAATCTACCTCCTTTTGAAGGAGAGTCGATTTTAAGGTCCAGGGATTAAAAAACCATGGGCTACAGCAGAGGTGGGTTCCTACCGATTCTAACCGGTTCTTTAGAACCATTAGTAACTCGGCGATGACATCATGGAGCCGGTTCGGTCGGTGTCTCCGTGGGCGCCGCCATCTTGGATTTTGCTTCTGCGCATGCGCAGAAGCTAATTTTTTATTGCTGCATGCGCGCGCGCATGGCGCAACCCTGAGCAAACCGGCAGCAAAAAGATCCAGAACCTACCCCTGGGCTACAGCTTCAGTCTAGAAGTGATTTAAAAGATTTTAACCTGAAATAAAACAATTAAAGTTTACCAGAGTTATCTTTTAGCAGAGAGTTTGGCCTTTTTTTTTTTTCTGGGCCAAAGAATAACTGATTATTGTTTGAATTTAAACAATTCTGCCCCAGGTAAAAGTGCTTGAAGAAAAAAGGCTCCAAGCCTTGTTAACTGGATATAGTGTTTGACAACCGTCCAGCAAAAGGATGTTCTGGATCACCTATACTGTAACTACAAGGAGTGATTTCATCCATGCTTATTAGCTTTTACACTAATTAGACAGAATTATGCAATTAATGTAGAAGCATCCACATGGTCTACTCTATAGTATTTAGATTACTCTTTTGTGCTAGCTCAGATTGTATGTAGAGCCCCCTTCAGGCAGGAATTAGCATTGTACAATATCAATTCTTTTGATTGGCAAGCAATATGAAGATTCTGGATTGGCCACACTGTCTATAAATACAGATAGTCCTCGACTTACAACAATTCATTTAGTGACTATTCAAAGTTACAATGGCACAGTCACTATGTTTCACAAGGCCGTTGCAGCATCCCAGTGGTCATGTCATCAAAATTCAGACGCTTGGCAACTGACTCATATTTATGATGGTTGTAGTGTCCTGGGGTCATGTGATCAACACTGTGACAAACAAAGTCAATGGGGAAGCCTGATTCATTTAACAACCTTGTTACTAACTTAACAAGTGCAGTGATTCATTTAACAGCTATGACAAGAAAGATTGCAAAATGGGGCAAAACTCACTTAACAAATGTTTCACTTAGCAATAGAAATTTTGGGCTCAATTACAGTCATAAATTGAGAGCTACCTGTACTCATTTAGAGGTGGATTCACACCAGATGTACAGGGTGGTTGTGTGAATGGACAGTTCAATAGTTAAGCTTTTTAGCATAGTGATTAGGAGATGTGGTTTAGGAGTTTTTCCTTCTCCCAATGTAGCATTTTCTGTAGGTCTATTTGCTAATATCAGACAGGGAACATACCTTCTGGATTCAAATTCATGTACTATTCACTTCTTCCCAGGTCATCAATGTGAAATGTGCTTTTTAGACTGCAGTGGTCAGTGAATGGCAAGGGATGCGGTGCTTCTACATTTAGTTTTTCATTTGTAACTTGAAAATCTTGTTATGATGTTAGCTAACTACCTGGCTAGAAAAGGAGGATTCCTTTAAATATCTCACTCACCAAGGTCACCATGAATCCACTTCTGAAAAAAGTCTTGGGGATAGTATTCCCCTATTTACTACTCCATGGCCTATGTTTTAACTGATACCCATTTAGAGTAAAAGTGAACTATAGGAAATTCTTTCCCTTAATCCTCCAGGAAATTAGCATGTCTGAAGTTGCTTGTTGTTGGAGGTTTTCTTATACATTGGCTGGCTTCATGTGTCAAGATAAGCCACAAATAAATCACACAATTGTTTAGAACAATGTATGAGTGTTGTTTCTTTCCTCCAATATGTATAAACAAAACAAACCGAAACACAGACGATCAGAATGCAGTAAAAATCAAAGTGTGAGATTGGATATACTAGTATGCTAATAATCATTAATTAATTATTTGCTAATAAATGGAACAATATAGTTTTCCATATTTCTGATTTCTAATGAATATGCCCCCACCACACAAGTCTGAGTCTAAGGACTGTTTTTCTTGTCCCCTCAACTGACATCAACATGCTTCACTAATTATCCTTATGCCTTTGTCTCCTTTCAGTCCACAGCTCTGATCAGATTTACATCATATTTAGGCATTCCAGTTTTAGAGTAGTGTTATCCCTCTTCCTCCAAAATTTTTGTGAGCGCAATTTAGCACATTTCACTTTTGTGGCTGATGATAATGGATTAGAGCTGAGATTTACCAAACTCTTATTGGACATTCAAGCTGCTTCAAATCCCTTTAAGTAATATCCAATGTGGTTGTTCTACTTGGCTTCTGAAGATATATCTGTCCGCATAATGCCTGAGAAGCATTTACTAAAGCCCTTGTGAGAATTTTTGCAGGCTCCTTGTATGCATAGGTTTAATGTTATTTTGAAAGATCTCTAGATCTGTGATTAAAAAACAGGAATAGTATTTTCAAAAGAGCACTAATTCTGTGCGTCACCAATCAGTTTAAATCAGAAAAGAGAGCTGGTTTCTGCCAACTGCACTGGGTACATTGCAAGTTTTCTACTATTTCAACAAGGTGTTTGGCACAGCAATTACTTTTTTTTTAAAACTTGGTGAGGTGACCATTGCCACTTTGCTAACACCATGGGCTACATACAGTTGCTGCTGGCAATGACCATATTGCCACATCCTTGAAATCCAATGGACAGAGCTTGTTTTCAATCACTCCTTCCCACTTCACCTTCCACCCTCTTTCATACCCGTGTCCTGTCAATCAGGCTATTTTGGCACATGAGTTTAGCATTCTTTCAGAAAGCACTAGATCTCTATTCAGAAGTAGCCAAAATGATAGGTAGATACATATTACTTCTGAAAGGATGATCCATTAGTTGGGCAACTTGATATGTGACTAAACTAGCCATTCTAAGCATCTTTCTGTGTTCTCCATTCACCACACATTAAGGAGAGCAATAGGTTGTTGCTTTTCCTTGCTGGCAAATGATGCTTGAAGGGAAGGGAAACTGCCAGAGTAATCCACCAGTCTCTTGGAAAAAAACCACCATTCACTGCCTTCAATGCCCAGGCAGAATGGCAATCAACCATGGCAATAGGGCAATTTATGCTGGCATATTATCAGTTTTGACTGAGGAACACTACTTTAACACAGCTACAGTATCTGGCTGTGCCCTGAAAAATGTTAACAGAACTCCAGCACCCCCAGTGGTCTCTTTTGTGTTTAACTTGATTTGGTTTTGCTGCATCATTTAAATTTGTGATGAAGTAAATCTATTTTTACGCTTTGTTTGATTGCTACTAATCACTGAATTTTGAGTTATGTGCTGAGGACCTTTGGAGAATACAAGGAGTCAACTACTTCTAAGAGATCATTACAGAAGACCTCTAACAACAGTCATATTGGCTGGAAACTCTTTGAAATACCATTCTAGCATATCTGAAAGGCACCAATTTTGGGGAAGACGCCTATATAGAAAAATATTTGGGATTCATTCAGGAACATAGTGAAATGCCTATAGTTCTCCCTGGTAAATTAGAGTTCTCAGATTTGGCCCGTGATAGAAGACATACCAGTTGCCAGAATAAATGAAAATGGGGCATTTGTTACATTGAAGTAATCCATACAGCTGAAATGATAATTAGTACCATAAGACCGAAAAAAGAAAAAAAGAATTCAAATAAAGCAAAAGCTCTTTGCTGGACAAAACTGGAGGACTTATTTTTCAGATATCTATATTTTAGCACAAAGCTAAGTGATGTTCTCATAAGGTCAAATATGGATATGTAGAAAATTCCTTTGTTTATATACAGATACTGAGAAGTGGGGATTTTTAATAGCAGCATATATTTATGTGCTAAATAATAACAATTGTTATGTTTGGGAGCCACCTAGAGTTCAATATAAGATGGGTGGCTATATACATGCTTTAAATAAATAAATAAAATAAATAAATACAAGTGCCATATTTATGTGATGAGTCAGTTATTAGGATTTATTTAATTATATGATTATCCTGCCTTTATTACTTTATAAGAAATTCAAGGTGGTGAGAATACATAACCCTCCTATTTTCCCCACAAGAACCCTGTGAGGTGGATTGGACTGAGAGAGAGTGACTGGCCCCAGTCATTCCTAAGGTCAGATGAGCCTCCAGGCAGGCCTTCAACACTACACCAAACTGGCTGTTGAAGTTAAATTTTTAAATTTGAGACGTGTAATACAATAAACTAGAATGCCATAATACCTTAAGGTAAATTTATGTTTACCTCCATTCCCCAAAATAGAAGTACAGGAATAATGCTTAAAAGCAGTGTTTCTCAATCTCAGCAACATTAAGTGGACTTCAACTCCCAGAATTCTCCAGCCAGCATATTTAAGTTTACACATTTTAAAGTTGCCGAGATAGTGAAACTGCTTAAAAAGATGAGGGGGTGGGGACTCTGCTCCATTAGTAAACAAGCCAAGCCAAATGTGACAAAATAATAAGTAGTGGGAGTTTCCTGTATACGTACTTCACAAATCCACACATTGGGACGAAAATGCCATAATAACAGCTGCTAAGAACATAGTCTAAATTCACAAAATAGAGTTTTTGGGGAAAGAAATTGAAAGATCAAAGCCAGATACTTTGGCTGCCCCCTTTACATAGATGATTAGCAAATTTGGCAACTGCGAAAGCAATATGCCAGTTGAGTCCTGGCAATCTAGTATCATGTGGAATCCTGTGGCTATCTTCTGATGGATACATGAAATCTGTTCAAATTAAATCCTGAACCAAAACGTCTTCTGATGAGGACGCTCAGACGTATGAAAAACAGCTTTTAAAATTTTATTTTCCATAGAAATCATGTTGAAAGATTCACAGACTACTCATTTAATCGGCCACATTATTGTTCATCAACGCTCAGCAAACTGCTTCCCCTTCCTTACAGCTCTGATGGAGTGTTCTCTCTATTGTGTTCACAGCCAAGCAAACAATATTCCATGACAAGTAAGTGGAAAGGCAGGACAGATACGAGTTTAACATCTGTGCTTATGGTGTTTTGTCCAACTACACCATCATTCTCATTTCATTCTCATCTTGTGCTACAGACAGCTGTGCAATATACCTCTTAGAAGTATTTATAAACATGTTTTGTTCTCACTCTTTCATGCTTACATCACTGCAGAGGTGCACCTATGTTCTGTGGTTGATTGGACTTTCTTGTTCTCTGCCTCTGGCTAAATTTCCTACTTGTCTCGAAATACCTGTGCTACTGTCCAATTTGCATTGCTAATCTGCCTTCCCTAATAAAAATTCTCAGGACCAGTTTGGAAGCATGGGTGGGCGTGTCTGTCTTTAGGTTAAGAGGGGAACAGAGCTTAGAGGTGGGGAACCCGCTTTGTATGAAAATAAAATCAAACTTAATCCAGACCAAATTTTTAAATGGATCAGGCAGCTGTGATGAGAGAAGCCTTTCACTGCTGAGGCTTCTGGAGAGCAGATGTGAGTCAAACAATAACACTGGGCCAGATGGTCAAATAACCTGATCTGATCTAAGTCAGCTTCTTCTATGTTCTGTTCTTAGAACATTCTCTAGAATAGATCATGAATTTTGCTAAGTCAGTGGCCATAACAAATACTATTCTTTGGAACAAGCAGGGGCAAAATGCAATGTTGCTAATGAATAGTTCAAGCTAGCCATCCCTGTTTTTTATACTGCATGCCAATTACAGAAGATAACTTGTAATATCCCTATTCTTTCTGCACTTGAATAAATGTCTGAGCTTGCATAATCCAGAGCAGTTTCCCCAAACCGAATCTCTTGTCTTGAGCTATTTAAGATTTCTTACTCCAGCTTAATTAGTCACGATCAATCATGTTTATCTTCAAATAAAAATAATTTTCATTTATCCTCAATATAATCCTTGCATAATCACATGTTGATAGAAAAGACGGTTATAAAAAATTCATTCATAAGACGAATGGAAGAGGGGAAAAAATGGGGGGAGGAAATCTGTGCAAATTAGCAATTCACTTTCACATTAACCTAGTGATAACAGTCCTAATATGTGCATTTGCAATTTTAGATTTTAATTTCTCAACCAAAACATGTTGCAATATCCTCTTCTGCACACACCTGACACTCATATACAGTCTCTACATACTGCAGATTCATATCCAGTATGCATTAATTGTCTGCTTCAAAGTCACATGTGCTCCCTGCTTTGGCTATGATGCAGGGGTGTGCATAGTGTCTTTTGTACAGATGAAGGCGGCCAATAGGTGTTTCAAGAATATTTATCCTGCTGTTGAAAACTCAGGTTGGCCGAGTCAAATTGTTATTCCTGAAGAAAAAGAAAGACATGGTAATTGAAGAAAGAGTCATACATGGAAACAGGTGAATGAAGAAAAACTAGCTGGATTAAAAATATTCCTGAGAAAGTGAAGAGGTGAAACATTAAGATTATGTTTGGGAATGTTGGCTCAGGAATTCTGGGACTTGAAGTCCACAAGTCATAAAGGGGCCCTCGTTCCCCACCTCTGGTATAAAGAAATAAAGATTTTCAGCTATCCGGTGCTCCACTCAGCATATGAAATAAATCTGAATAGTTTTTAGCCCACACTTGAATTCATCCAATGAAATAGCTCACAAGTTCCAATGGCACACTGCACTACTGCTGAATAGCATTTACCACTGCAGAGGTTTTGCAAATGTTAAGTGAAATTCTGCTTGCCTACAATGTCTCTGCAGTGGGCATTGTTTCTGAAATAGCAGAGGACAAATCTGCTTCATTTCTTGAAGACATGACAGTCTATCAAGTATTGCTTTCATATTTAATTTTAATATTTTGTAGATTCAACATAGTTCTTCCAACAATTCTTTACACAGAAGGACTTCCAGGATTTTTACCACCTGAATCACCATCCTCGGAGTATGATCTAATTCCTTGATGACCTTCTAAAAATGTGGTACCCAAGTTTAAACTCAATACTAGATAAAGTTCAGCTAGTGCGAAATAGCATGAAACTGTTCATTTCTCAAGTTGAATATTACGTTTCGATTAACCTAGAATTAAATTTTTAACAGCTGTATCATACAGCTGGCTCATCTTAATCTTATAACCTACTGATACACCTAAATCCTTTACATACAGCCAAGCCAATGTTTCATTCTATCCTTGCCCTTCTACTTTTGTTTCAACTGGTTGGATATATGTATCTCACTTGTAGCTTCCCCAATGATCAGAACTAAATCCAGGGTATGAGGTTCTTCTGTTCCATTCTTTATTTTCTGAGAGGCAGAAAGACCAGGAAGTCAGGATTTTACTGAGTTGTTCCAGACTTAGTAGACTTCCAGATGTTGAGGAAGTTCAAAATTCCCTATTAATACAATAACTGTCTCTGTGAAAGTTTTGCAACTGTTTCAGAAAAACATAATGTGTGCTTTCTGTTGGCTTGGCAGCCTGTTCTATATTGCTACCTTGATAGAATTTTTCTCTTCCTTTTGTTCCTATCATCATCTATAGGCTTGCATCATAGCTTCCAATCTCAGATTCATGGTTTTATCTAGAGGCTTCAGAAGCCTTACATATACAGCTCCTCTCCCCTTTCCTTTTTCCCCTCATCTGTTCCTTTTGAGCAAGATATACCCTTTGACTGCAATAAAGTCATCCATCAATGCCAAGCATGTTGAACCACCTTCAAGATTAGCCTTCATAACCACAGGGATCATTGGCTCCAGGGGTGGGTTCCAATTTTTGTTACTACTACTCTGTGGGCGTGGCTTAATTTTGTGGGAGTGGTTTGACGGCCATGTGACCGGGTGGGAGTAGCTTGACGGCCATGTGACCGGGTGGGAGTGGCTTGACAGCCATGTGACTGGGTGGGAGTGGCTTGGCAGTCATGTGACTGGGTGGGAGTGGCCAACTTGTAAAATGTGGTGAAAAAGTGACTTATGACCATTTTTCACACTTAACTATCGTCGGTCGTTAAGTGTGAAAAATGGTCATAAGTCACTTTTTCACCACATTTTACAAGTTGGCCACTCCCACCCAGTCACACGACCGCCAAGCCACTCGCACCCAGTCACATGGCCGTCAAGCCACTCCCACACAGCCACATGACCCTCAAGCCACT
>QLTV01002534.1:1041083-1053810 GCA_003457575.1 Thermophis baileyi | reverse complement strand
CTAAATGTCCTTTGTGCTTCAATTTGAAAAAAAATAAAAATAAAACAAATAAAGCCAAAAAAAGATGGCGACATGCACAGTGCTGGAAATTACCTTCTGAGCATGCTCAGAAAAAAAATATTGAATTTTTTTGAAAAAAGATGGCCCCCACGGACCGGCAACCACTGATCCGGTTCGGATGACGTCACTAGCGGGTCGCTACAACCGGTCCGAACCGGTAGGAACCCACCCCTGATTGGCTCCCTTTCAGTAGTACTCTGCTACAGCATATTCTGAATAGAGTGCCAGCCTCTGCTGCCTTGTCATATATGTCAGATTTCAACACTAGTCATGGTCTGGAGAGAAAGATCCAAGTTTAAGAATTGAGAATTCTTAATGATTTCCTCCTTCTTCATAACTAATATTTATGTTGTACTTACCACAACATGCATGCTGCATGGGAATTCTGAAGATTATAGAGCAACACATTTGAAAAACGTGATTGGAAAAGATTGGCCTACTCTAATTAAATCTGCTTAACACTCCTGCACTTTCAGGACCATTAAAGATTGAAAATCTGGGGGTTTACTATTGTGCCTAAGGTCTTCCTGTTATCTTCATTTTGCTTTATATCTACTCATTATCTGTCTCCAGTGCCTCCAGTGTTGCTGATCCTGAGCTGATCTGGTACTGGTGGCAGCAGCAAATACTAATTTAAGTTATGTGCAATATTTCATGGTAACATTGCAATGAGGACATTGTGAGTAATTTAAATGGTTATTTCTTCCATCAGAGTATTTAAGCATGCGGAACTAGAAATCTAGTAGTAGCTTAAATATGCTAGGTAACCACACCAACGCTGTCCCGCCTGAAGAAAAGGTATGCTGGAAAATTTGCTTCTTAATTAACATTTTAGTTGATCCTAAAAAATAACACCCAATTATTACTTTTGATACCCTATCCCTACCGTGCATAGCATCCTACAATTTTTATGACCCCACCAATTTTATAGTGCTAATTAAAGAAAAGGATGCTGCTGTTATTTTCATGTATGCATGTGTATATCCACGCCCAGACAAATAATAAAGTTTTTTTTTCAACTTTCAATTTAGTAGCCAGAGCCAATGCCAGATGAAAGTTACATTTTCTGCTGCCGTTTCATATTGTGGTAACAGCCTGGCATTCATGTCACTTTTAATCACATCACATTTGTTTTCTACCTGCAAGGAGCTCTGGGTAGTGTATATGGATTTCCCCAATGATCCTAGGTGGTACATTCTGAAAAGTTTTTTGTTGCTGAAAAATAGAAAATTCTTCTGTCCTTTAGGTTTGTGGAGCTCTGGATAGAACCCATGATCCATAAATAGTGCAGAAATTGAAACTGGAGCAAGAAGCTACATGTTAATGGATCGAAGCAGAATTGCTAATGAGCAGAAGTCTAGAAGAGACGGAGGGTATTATACACACATTGCCCGGATTTGGGAGTGGGAAGAATTGGTAATTTTAAAACTATTCTCTCTTTCTGACTGAAGTAGAGTGAATGAATCTAATCTCTCCTGAGGAGAATGATATTTTTTTTCTGCCAGTTCCCTAGAGACAGGGAAGGGAAAGGAAACCTGTGCCTTCACCCCTATTCACATGTGTTTTTGATGTTGCTAAATTACAACTCCCATCAGCTCCAGCCAGCAGAGGTAGGGATGAAGATTCCTGGAAGTTCAACATCTGCAGTTTCCCACCCCCGCATTGGAGGCTAACATAAACTCTATTGGTGAATCTGAACTTCCTGTCAACTCCAGTACTGCCTTTCCTCTTGAGAACAAAGGTCTTTGGTCTGTTGCAGGTTCATGCAGATTTTCCATGGGAATAAGGCTTTCTGCATAATCCAATGCTCCTTCCTTGAAAAAGTTTTCCAAGGTTCAGTTCAGATAGGATCTTGATCTTTATTGCACACTTTCTTTAGGCAGCCTGAGTCTCAAACCTTCCTTTCCCTCTATATCCAGTTCCCAATCCCTAGATAATGTTAGAATTTTGAGGTAGGATCCCAATGATAATTCTACCTGTTGTAAGGTGGGGGTGGCGCGTCGTGCACCCCTGGAGATGACATTGCTTGCTCATAAGAAGGAAGCCCAGGTGCAGATTCTGGCTTGGGCTCATCATCAAAGTTGGCAAGGGGAATCCCTGGATTCAAATTTTCCTGTGTTCTTCTAAAAGGAAATGGAGACGGAGGTAAAAAACAAACAAAACCTAAAACAATTCACAGGCTTTTTGTCTGTAAGCCTAATTTAATCAAAACAAAAAATTAGCAAACTTTTCACCAGCTGTTTAGAAAGCATATAGGCTGTTTGGAAAATAAGGGAATTTTAGTCCAATAACTCACATTACAGGGAAAAAGTTGAGAAAACTATCGATTTCAAAAAAATCATTTCACGTAATATCCATGAAAGATTTATGCAGGATGGAGATGCTGAAAACTGTAGTTCAACTATGTATTTTTAACAACTGTGTAAAAACATCAACTCCAAAAACTTTGGAAAATATGCATGCAGCTAAAAATTATCAGATTTATAGTTTAATTCCTCTAGAGGTCAGCCGTGTTTGCAGAAGGCTGATATAAATCCCCATAATATTGTTGTTCTTTTCACTGATGCAACTGTTAATCCTGAATCAAATGCTTTTGACCTCATGTTTACTTGGTGACAAAGTGCTAGAATTATGTTCCCCTTTCACACCCTTTTATTACATAGGTGGGTGCAAAACATCTCCCTGTGGATCCTGACACATACCTGGATCGATTTCTCTCTTTAGCCCGATATTTGATACAATACATGGCCACAATTATAAACATGACAATAGACACCAAAGCTGCAATCAGGCCAGCCACCAGGCCTGCCACATCTATTCCAGGATTTCCTATGAAAACAGGTAGACACGAAGGGTTACTGGGACTCTTGTTGCTTAAAACAACAGGAGATTCTAATTCTAACATCCATGCTATATTAGGTCTTGCCTCTTGGAACTGGGGAATCTTGGGGTAAAGTCTGGATCACAAGATATTGGAATAAACCTGGAACAGAAGCTTTAGCTCCAGGTCAAATTTGTCAGGACAGTCTGGATATAAGGATGGCTCAAGGGTATGTCCTCCATACGTTTTGAGATCCCAAAGCCCCCTTTAATCATGTTGCCAAATTGTAGGTGCACCAGTGTTGAGAATCAGCAATTTTGGTTTTCTTGGTCTGGGATGGGAAATACATGGAAACTGGAATATATGTCCTAAAATATCTTTAAACCGGTTTTAAAAAGGAAAGGAAGCACCCTGGAGAAATGGAGAATCTTGGCTCAGCTACTGTGAATGTCTCGCCCGCTTTCCTCCCTACCTTTCAATGCAGTTTTCTCTTGTGAAAAAAAAATGTGTAGTCCCCAATCATCAAAATATTACCCACCAAAGTTAATCACAAGCAATAATGATAACCATTGAGAATTCCCAAAAAGTTATTATCTGTCACATTAGTGCCCCACTTGCATTAATTACAGTCCGAATTGGTTGATCTGGTATAAATATATGGCATGCAATGAGGTGGAGAACAGATTACATACATCAACATAGAGCTTTAGGATGAATTACTTGATTAAGCAGGAGAAAGTTGTATAAGCACATCTTTGTAGAAAGGAAAAGGTGTGATAGTGCAAGGTGTTTCCCCATTACAGTAGAATACTGTAATGTCCTTAGAGCCGCATTGCTTTTTCATGTCTTGAGGCTACAGATCTCATTCAGAGGCATTTGGAGAATGGAGGGTAGAGGCACTGAACCATGGCATTTTCATTCTACTGAGGCTACTTTCCAACTTGTAATTTATAGTTTCACCCAGCCATTGTTGTAGCAATATAAAGCCTCTTTTTTGTTGTTGATATTTCTCAGCATAGCAATGGTTGGGTGATGCTAGAAGACACTACAATAAAGCCATCTTATATAATCTTACAGCCTTTCCATTAGCAGCTAACCCAGTACAAACACCTGTGGCAACATTTTTGTGCTTCTTGTTCCCATGATGCTGGTTTCATCTTGTCTTTAAACCAGGGGTCCCCAAACTCGACAACTTTAAGACTTTTGGACTTCAACTCCCAGAATTCTCCAGCCAGCTATGCTGGCTGGAGAATTCTGGGAGTTGAAATCCACAAGTCTTAAAGTTGCCAAGTTTGAAGACCTGTGCTTTAGACCGTGAAGGCTAATGACTTAAACATCAGAGTTAAAGCAAAGTATTCCTGCTTAAGCTGCCACTATCCAATAGCAGCTTTTAATGGTATCTGAGAATGACCTTGGGAAATAGGAGGAAAAGCTGCAGACACCTGCATGTAAAAGATTTCTCAGTCCACAGAAGAAGAAGAGGCATGAAAAGAATTTCAGAAGGAACCCTGGGTAGTTCTCTGGAGAGTAATAGGGAGAAGGGGAGAAATACTTTGTTGTGCAAGGTTTTGTTAATGTAGCCTTACAATAAAGATAGAGTTCGTATTAATAGTTGCACTTCTTGTCTGGACTACCTCTAAGGACTAACAGAGCTTTAGTACGTCTCCAAACTTGGCATCTTTAAGACTTGTGGACTTCTACTCCCAGAATTCCTTAGCCAGCCATGCTTAAAGTATTAGAATTGCCAAGGTTGGACCTCTGCTTTAGAATATGACAAAAACTTTTAGGCCTTGTAATTCATTTCTTCGAAAGGAAGGCAGGTGGCTGCAGTGACTTGAAGCAAAGGTAGCAGAGGCAGGATGAGGATCAATAATGGGGCAGCAAAATTCTTATTACATAGGGGGATGGGTGGGACAACTTTACCTCAGGAAACTGGAAAGTCTTTTGTCACCTAACTAACGCTGAAGGGGCAGAATGCCCAGCCTTGTTACTATTATATACACAATAGTGGTTGGAAGATTTTAGAAGTCCCTACAAGTTATTAGTTACCTATAAAGGTAACACTTGATTCAAGAAGGATAATGCAGCATTGGAAAACACAAATATATGGAACATCCCATTCCCATTGTTGTTTTGTACCCTTTTTGTAGCCTTACTTACTTGCTCCTCCTCTTCCATTGTGTGGATAGGTCTCCCAAAATTTTTTCTGGAAGGAATACCAAAATAGGGGAATAATGTTAATATGATAATAAAAGTATTGATTGATTGATTGATTGATTGATTCTCATGTTGCCCAACTCTAAATGACTTGCTTGATAGTATCAAAAGCTTCTGAGTGTCCAACAAAACATAACAAAACAAAAGTCACTTTTATTGTCTTCTGTTGTAGAAGGTAATCAGTATCTTCTACAAATGTCTTTGGGCTCTTTGCTTAAAGTTTCCTGTCCTATGTGTGAGATAGCAGAAACTAAACCAGCCTAAATTTTGCTCTCCTCATTGCCAATCCCAACTGCCTAGGCTCTGAGTTGAAGCAGGAACTGCTGTGGTTTTTTAAAAAATCATTTTGAGAGATGGCCAGACCTGTGAGTTCAGCATTCTGTCAAACCAGCCCTTCACCTGCCACCTCACCCAGCTGGGGAATGTTGGCACTGCAAGAGGAAACAGATAATGCAGGAAAGGAGGACCACTATGTGGCCTCACATCTCTCAGCCAAAGCCTGAGTTGGAGACCTGGATCGACCTGAACATTTGGCAGTCCAAATAACAGTTCATAAGTTGAAGGATGGGATTTGCAGAGGATTTTTTTCTCTCTATGCTGGATACATTCCCTACTGCCACTGCTGGTCAACTGCTGTTTCATTGAGCCAGGCCCTCCAGAAACAAAAGTAAGCCTGATTCCCACTGTTCAAAATACATCAACACCCAGGATCCAGAAGGAGAGGACATGCCCATAGGAGACTAAAGCAGCCAATATGTACTGAGCAGATCCCATTGTCTAGGATAGCACCATTAATAAAATGATGAATGAAGCATGTTCTATTGTACCCATGATATAATTTTGTACAATGGCTTCCTGGTTGCTAAAGAGGAAAAACACAGTTTTAGCTCCAAAACAGCAAACTAAGTCTTGAAGGGCTTATTTGCCTGTGGTGATGCTATTTTGGGCACCTGGACCCAACTACCTTTCACGAATGAAGGCAAATGTAGATGTCCCAGGATAATATTGCAGGATCCAATCTGGGATGGTCACAAGGACCAGAGGTTTAGTCTTCCGAGCTTTTGGACTCGTGCTGGAGCCCATCCTCAGGGAACTTCTCTCTACTGGCAACTATCTTTTAAATATTGTACACTGCCCCAAAATGACAATAAGTCAGAGACATATAGAAAATTAAAATAGTATTGGGGAGGATCAGCAGCATGGTTGGTCAGCTGTTCAAGAAGACTAAGTGCTGACCACATCTCTATTTTAGGACACAAGAAAATTGCTATACTGTGATCCCATGGGACCAGATTTCTCAGGAATCCTGACTAGAATCTAATACTTGCAATCCATAAGAAGTACACTAGAGGGCACCATCCTATAAGAAAAGAAAACCTGCAACAGTCAATAAATACAGTAATCAGTCTATAATAAACTCACAAATGTTTGAAAATCAAATATTTTACTGTTTGGTTAAAAATAACTGACCATTTTTCAAAAAGCAAACAACTTCTCTATTTCAGTAAATAAATACAAATCCACAAAGAGGCATTCTTTCTCCATCCAGGTGCTGAAAACTATCTAGAATATAGAGTAAATTATATTGTTGAATGTGATAGATATGTAAATTGTACAAATTACTATAAATATGCAGACTGGAAGATTTGCTTGATAATGCAGTCTTATCCAATTCCATGTCTTGTAAATGTGTGAGAGTTAAACTTTCATCATCCATATGATTATACACAGGAATTATGAAATATGTTACCTGACGCACATGAAAGACTGCATAATATATTGTATTGCTGTATCTTAATGAGTTGTTCAACCTATAAATACAAATCAAGCACCAGCCTTCTTAGCTGTCCTGCCTGTACATGAACATGAAGGCACTACAGAAATATATCTCATGTCTCCAAAAATGCACCTTTCAAAAGAATTTCCATGTTCTTTATAAATAATACTCAGCATATGGAATAGTTGTATGTAACTTCCTAGCATTGTTGAAAAAACCAGAGTCCTGTGTTAACCAGAATCCTTTGGTAGCTATTACCTGCCTTCTGTTTTCCCCACAACAACAACCTTATGAGGTGGGTTGAGCTGAGAGAGAATGACTGCCCAAAGTCACCCAGCTGGTTTTCATGCCTAAGGCAGGCCTAGAGCTCATAGGATACTGGTTTGTAGGCCAGCAACCTAATCACTACATCAAAGTGGCTAGAGGCATCAACAGTATCTATTGATTTATTATTTATATTTATATGCTTCCCATCTTATTCTGCAAAGCAATTCTGGGTAGCTTGCAATAAAAATTGTTATAAAAATTGATTGATTGATTGATTGATTGATTGATTGAATGATTGAATGAATGAATGAATGAATGAATGAATGAATGAATGAATGAATGAATGAATGAATCCATAACACTCAATTGGATGAGAGGGTTTATTTCCTTTTTTATTATTTTACATCTATTCTAAAACCTGTTTTATGTCTCACACTTGTTTTCATACTTTTTCTGCTGTGCTGCATTTCAGAGTCAAGACCCACAGAAAAATGGGGGTCGTGAAGCATGTTGCATGTGGCTTATTAGTTCTGTTTATGTAGCTGTGCCTTAAAAACTATTAGATTTATTGTTCCTTGAACTACAGCTAATTTCCTTGGATGCATAAATCATTATCTCCGATAGACAAGGCTCATTAGTATACAAAAATGACAGTAATATGACAATTCAGTTGAGATCTGACAAGTCAATTAAAATTTAAATGGAAAAATATAATGATCATAATAGTCATAGAGAATACATAATCATCCTAACATTCTTAAATTAACATATATACTGGGGCAGGAACCATAAACTCTATTGTGACAAAAGTCTAATGTGGCTACTGGCCCAGCACTGTTCAAGAGTCCCATAATTAAACCAATATTCATCTGCAAAAAATGATGGGAAATGTCATGTTGCTAACCAATTACCTACTATAATTTAAATGTCTTAAATATTTTTATTTATTGACCAGCAGTATGATTGCTAACTAGTTGCCCTTTGCTTTTGAGAACAGGTTAGTAGAAAATAAATTTTACTAAGTTAAAAACATAAAACTGAACACTATAAAGCAATCAATAAGATAATTGTTACTATTTTAATCATATTCACAAAGATAATGTCCCGAAATGAATGTGTGTGTGTCTGTGTTTGTGTCTGTGTGTCTGTGTGTCTGTCTGTCTATCTGTCTATCTATCTACAGTATCTTTCTTTCTTTCTTTCTTTCTTAGATTTGTGTGTCACCCATCTCTTCTAGAGGTAACTCTGGGTAGCTTAAAAACATTAACCTTACAAACATTAACATCAAAATAGAATTAAAGTAAACCAATACACTAGCTTCAAATAATTTTTATTAGATGCATTTAGCTCTCTAGGGGCCAATCAGAGTGCATTCAAATCCATATTTGCATGCACTGGAATTTCCCTGGAGACTAAAATGGCCTGGAAAGCTGGCCTTGAAGGAGTCAGAGTTAGTTACCATACTTTTCAGAGTATAAGACACACTTCCCTCCCCCTAAAAGTGGGTGAAAATTGTGGTGCATCTTATACACCGAATGTTGCCGAAGCCCCGCCCACCCACCGGCCTCCACCCTTCAGCTGTTTTCAGCCTCCGCGCGTCGCGTTTTTGGCCTCCGCACGCTCTGTTTTAGACCCATTCTAGGCTGCGGGGATCGCCACAGCACATCATCGCCGATCACCGCCTCCGCGCATTGTGTTTTCTGCCTCCACACGTCACATTTTTGGCCTCTGCATGCCCCGTTTTGGGCCTCGCGCATTGCATTTTCGGCTGGTCCCCGCCACCTGGAACCAGCCAAAAATATGACACGCAGAGGCCAAAAACAGGGCGTGCGGAGGCTGAAAACGCGACACACGGAGGCCAAAAACGTGATGTGCAGAGGTGGCGATCGGTGGCAATGTGCTGTGGTGATCCCCGCAGCCTGGAACAAGTCTAAAATGGAGCATGTGGAGCTGGAAAACATGACGCGCGGAGGCCAAAAACGCGACGCGCGGAGGTGGCGATGGGCTGTGGCGATCCCCGCAGCCTGGAACAGCTGATTGGCGGTATTCCGGGAGGCCGATCCAACTGCCAATCAGCTGCTCATGTTGAATCAGGCTGCGATAATGTGCTGAAGCTGACCAGGCTGTTTGCTGTTTGCTGCAAGGAGCTAGCCAGATGAATACCGATGGATGCTGGGAGGCAGAGGCAGATTTTTTTTTCTTGTTTTCCTCCCCAAAAACTAATGTGCGTCTTATACTCTGGAATGTCTTATACTCCGAAAAATATGGTAATTTGAGGCAAATTATATACTGTCAGTCTCTGTCCCTAGAAAAAAATCCTTTGTCCAGTTCCCACCAGATTATATTGATATAAAGCCCCTACTGGCTGGGGAAGATTGACTGAGAATATCCTTTTTTAGTGAAATGGTGTGTCTTCACAAACACCAGTTTGTAAAAACATAGAAAGATTTGAAGGGAAGATAAAGGCTGGTGTGGAGTGACATACTGTATGTACATAGGCATGAATGGAAAACTCCCAATATAGCAGCTTATTTAGTCAGAAACAGGTTGGTGGATTGTACATTTTCCACTAGGAAGAGCAATCTAATGACTAAGTCCACATTTTATGTTAAACTGTGGCTTGTTTAGTAAAGAGTTACTGGGATGGATGAAACAACCTGCTGTGTTTTGTGAAACTTCGTTTATTTATCCGTTATATTATAAGTGAAGTATCAACCTATTAAAACAAGATAAATAAAATTGAGATATGCAGACAGCATTCTAGAAACCTCAAAAAATTCCGCTCAAACTGTTGTTCTTGTATGCTGACACACATATGACCTGATTCATGCAAAACAATCTGGGACTTAACTGTAATTTGTTTCTCTGCTAACCATTTCAGACTGCTATATTGGGAGTTTTCCGTTCATGCTGGTTTCACTTCCCACCTTTTCAGGCCAGAGATTCCCCTGGTAGGGTTTAGGAACGATCAATCAAGATCGAGACCTTGCTTGTGGCTTACACAATGAATCTATCTCTTCTGAATTCTCCACAAAAATCTGACAAGGAGAACTGACTCAGTCAACTAAGTCAGGGGTCCCCAACCCCCGGTCCGTGGCCCTTTCCTGGGCCACAGCCCATTCGGAACCAGGCCGTGAAAGTGTTGGAGAGCGCACGGGTGTTTGGCGCATGCACAGGCAGCTGTGTTTGTGAAAATGGCATGCACACACACGTGAAACCATCCTACCGCCGCCATCTCCGCTGGTCCATTGAGCTGGAAAGGTTGGGGAACGCTGAACTAAGTTACTTTGCAGCTTTGGAACTTCAATGGGACAGCCAGCAATAGTGATAAACTGTGGTTAATCATCTCTCTATGCACCTGCTGATTTATTCTTATTATCATACAATCAGAAAGAAGAATTGAAAACCTCTTTGTTAAAGGAACAGAAATTTACAATGTAATCTGAACCTGACAGAGCACAGTAATCCTTAAAATGGACTATCTGAAATGGCCAACTCTATAAAGCTACAAGATCTGAAGCTGGCTTGTTTCAACAAAGCACAGTAATGATTAACTTGTATTTAAGGTTCAAATGACAAAGTGCTAAGTGCTATTAGTCTGAAATGCAAGTAGAAATTCCCAAATTTTTCTTTGCATTCAAGCCCAAGGAAAGGAAAGAGAAAAAAACCCCCTCATTTTTATAATGCTAAACCATGATCTATGACCGTTGACATGATTGTTACATCTGATGCAACGGTATATTCAATACGAATGAAGGCAAATACACGTGTCCCAGGATAATGTTGCAGGATCCAATCAGTCACTGGGTCACTGGGACCAGCGGTTTCGTCTTCTGAGCTTTCGGACTTATACTCGTCTTCAGGGAACTCTCTCTAGCAGAGTGTGTGCTTTGAGCTATTCTGCCTGTTGTATGGTTAGATGTTGATTGGGGTGTTGATGCTGGCTATTAAAGTCCTTGGTTGTTGTTTGCTTCTGCTGCCAAGCCCTTGCCCCCTAAGTATTTGATAAGCAAGTGGTAAATCAGCACCCCTGTTCAACAGGACATTCAACAGGATATTCAACAGAATTTGGATATTGAACATTGGCATATATATGCCTATAAATATTACTTTCCGCTCAGCCAATGTATGGAATAGAGAAAAAGCTTTAAATTTGATATTTGAAATCTGATATTTGAAACAATGATGATGTTACCTATCTTGATAATGAAGCATCTGTCAGAAAACTACCAAACTCAAGAGTACCAAAACCCCCACAAAGCTTTAAATGTTTGGACATTTAAAATTTAAGAAGCCGAAAGAATTACTGTTCAGTTCAGACATCTCACCTGACCATTATGTTCATTATGGTTTACTATTCAAACTATGGCTTAGAATGATTTGTCTATTGTAACTTTCCATCTTCTCACACAATTCAGCTTTATAAGCTCACAATTCAACACTGTTCTGCAACATGCTTAGGGTCACAGAACAGCTATAACCACTGTATCTTTGTCCATTTAGACATCATATAAAATCATAGTTAGGACAATAGATGCTTTGTAAGCCCAGTTCAGTACAGGATTTCCAATTATGATTAACAAATAATCATTAACCAGATTTGCATTCAAACTTCACATCCATATATCATTAACTATTATTTTGGCTAAATTATGTCTGGGAAAAACACCTACATTTTAAAATAAATATATTTTGTAAAATAAGCAAATAAATGCTTCTTGGTACTAAGATATTCACTATACCTAAATTCAGTGTTTTCAATCTGGTACCTGCCAAATGTGCTCTATTCATTGGAAGTTCTGAAAATTGTACTCTAGTAGACTCAGAGAAGAGTAGGCTAGGGATGAGTAGTTTCGGCTACTCTAAATCAAGAGGATACCGTAGTTACTAGTGTGACACAGAGTCAAAAGTGCAACATTAGCAAGCCATAGTTTGAAAATCGCAATATAGTACTTTAAAGAAAAATTTGGCCATTGCTAGATTGTAGACTTCAAACCCCAGAATTCCCCAGGTAGCATGGCCATTACTGAGAATTCTGGACACTGAAGTACACATCAGGGGTGGGTTCCAAATTTTTTTATTACCACTCTGTGGGCGTGGCTTAATTTTGTGGGTGTGGCTTAATTTGTGGGTATGGCTTAATTTTGTGGGAGTGGCTTGATGGTCATGTGACTGGGTGGGAGTGGCTTGACGGTCATGTGACCGGGTGGGAGTAGCTTGACGGTCATGTGAACGGGGGGGAGGGGCATGGGCATGGGAGGGGGTGGGGGATCCGTGTGGCTTAATTTTGTGGGAGTGGCTTGATGGTCATGTGACCAGGTGGGAGTGGCTTGACGGTCATGTGACGGGTGGGAGCGGCTTGACGGTCATGTGACCGGGTGGGAGCGGCTTGACGGTCATGTGACCGGGTAGGAGTAGCTTGGCAGTCATGTGACTGGGTGGGGGTGGCTTGGTGTTCATGTGACTGGGTGGGCATGTGACTGGGTGGGCGTGGCCAACTTGAGGTCACTCACGTCAAGGGTTAGGGTTAGGGTTAGGGTTAGGGTTAGGGTTAGGGTTAGGTATAGGGTTAGGGGTAGGGAGAG
>QLTV01002534.1:1007068-1040071 GCA_003457575.1 Thermophis baileyi | reverse complement strand
CCTCCTTTCTCTCTCTCTCTCACACACACACGCTTCCTCTTCCTTTCTGTCTTTCTTTCTCTCTCTCTCACAAACACACACACATACACTCTTCCTCTTTCTTCCTCTCTCTCTCTCTCTCACACACACACACACTTCCTTTCTTCCTCTTCCTCTTTCTCTCTTTTTGTAGTTCTGCTGCGCGGACGCGCCCGGTGGCAGCGGCGGCGGTGGGGGCAGTTCCCTTTCCCGCCGCCCTCCCGACCCTCTCTCTCTCTCTCTCACACACACACACACTTCCTTTCTTCCTCTTCCTCTTTCTCTCTTTTTGTAGTTCTGCTGCGCGGACGCGCCCGGTGGCAGCGGCGGCGGTGGGGGCAGAGTTTGCCTGGGCACCCCAGGCGCGCAGGGGAGTTTTCCGGCGCGGCACAGTTTCGGGATGGCGGAGAGCCAGCGGGGCGGCAGATTGCTTGGGAGAGGCCAAGGAAACTCTCCGCTATCCCGGACCGCTATCCCGGAACCACGCTGTGAGGCGGCGGCGGTTTACTGTTGAGGCTTCGAGCCTCAGCGCACTGAGCCGGAAGGGAGACAGGCGGGCAGGAAGGGTGCGGCGCAGTTTCGGGATGGCGGAGAGCCAGTGGGGCAGCGGATTGCTTGGGAGAGGCCAAGGAAGCTCTCCGCTATCCCAGAACCACGCCGTGAGGCGGCGGTGGTTTACTGTTGAGGCTTCGAGCCTCAGCGCACCGAGCTGGAAGGGAGACAGGCGGGCAGGAAGGGCCGCGGCCCCAAGCCTCAACAGGTAACCCGCTGCTGCCTCGGCGCCCGCCGGGAGCCTCTTCCTCCACCGGCCTGGCACGCCAAACTTTGCGTGGCAGCGGGAAGCAGCCCGAGAGCCGGGACGGGCCCCCCACATGCTCTGCGGCCCAGCCGAGCCCCGCGCACCTCTCTGCCTCCCACCTCGCCTGCCTTCTCCTCCTGCCAGGCAGGGAGGGAGGGCAGCGAGGGGGGCAGCCGCTTCCAAGTGCAGGCCTGGCCCTCTCCCTGACAGAGGCAGCTTGCGGCTGTGAACGACCCTCACCGCCTGCCCTCCTGGAGCACCACAGCCGCGGTTCACTTTCTTCTTTCTCCTGCCGCCACCCCTCTTAGCCCCAACACAGCAGCTGTGTCTCCCCCAAGGGCCGCCCACCCACCCACTGGCCGGGCCTGGCCTGGCCAGAAGCGGCGCTTCTCCCGTCACGGGCTGTACTTTTTTCCTCTGCCGCTTTTGCCGGTGGGGGGTGAAAAGCGAGCTCCAGGCAGTGGCAGGTGGTGCTGCCCGGCCTCTCGGACCATCACCCGCCATTGCCTGGAGCTCGCTTTTCAACTCCCCCCGCCCAAACCCGTGCAGGGAAACTCCCCGGGAGTTCCAGGACGCCCCGAACCCGGAGCTGAGTTCCAAGAGGCCCCAAACTTCAGAGTTTTTTCCTGCACAGCTTTTGCCGGTGGGGGGGGAAAGCAAGCTGCCTGGAGCTCGCTTTTCAACCCCCCTGCCCAAACCCATGCAGGGAAACTCCCCGGGAGTTCCAGGACACCCCACCGTCGCCCCTCTCGGCCCCAGTGTAGCAGCTGCATCTCCCGTCAATGCGAGGGCTGCTAGCTGCCTTCCCCGCGGCCGGGCAGCCCCAACATTCTTGCCTACCTTCAATCCTGATGGGAGCTCTAGCTGCAGCGGTGGCTGAAGGAGTCCCAGAGTGGCGGCAGCGGTGCTCCAGGAGGGCGGACCTTGCATGCGCATGCGCAGAAGAAAAACCCGGGAAAAAATCCCCCCAAAAAATTCAAAAAAAAGATGGTGGCGCCCACGGACCGGCACCGACCGATCCGGTTCGGTGACATCATCGTGACGTCACCAGCAGGCCGCTACTGGTTCGGGAGAACCGGTCCGAACCGGGAGGAACCCACCCCTGGTACACATATATAAAGAGTATCCTAGTTTGGGGAAAACTCCACTTTATAGATTATATATATAGTAATATAGGCTAAGATGGCCATTTCTTCAAGTTTATAAAGGATTGTCCTCCATTTGAAAACCTGCATTCTTTAATGGAGTCTACAATTTAAAAATAAAAAAGAGGAGAAAAACAAAGAGCGTAAAGATGTCTAATAACAGGACCTTTGGTTACTCTCTTCCTTTTAATACAAGGTATGTTACATTTCCTTTATGTTTGTCATATTTATACATCCTTTGGAACAATGTTCCATCCAAGATCAGGTCAACACCAACCTTACTAGAGCTCAGGGAGATCATACAGAGAGTTCCCTCACTGAAGGGAACATTTATTGTTAGTAATGTTTGCTTTGGTGTGTCAGTAGCTAGATGTCAATGGTTTGAGGAATTTAATTAGTTTCTTTTTCTTTTAATGCTTTCTGTTTTACTGTAAGCTGCTCAGAGTCTTTTTGAAGTTGAGTAGCAAGTACACTACATAAACAAACAAACAAACAAACAAACAAACAAATATCTGTTTTGGGGGGGTCATGTCCTCTTTTTATGATATTTAAGTGGCAATCCTAAGCCCGTCCAGTTCCCCATACTCAGCTGTTTTTGAGTCGTCTTCAAAGACTTCCCGAGCTTCTTCATAGTTGCAAACTTCTTCTCTGCATTCACGCTCCAAGTTGTCTGGCACAATCAGCTCAAAATCCCAGTGGTTATAAAGAATCTTACGGCTCAAGAATTTGTTTGCAGAAGTGGCATCCAGGAACACTGGGAACAGGAACCAGCAGACATTATCCTGAAGTTCAGAGCAGGCACGAAATTCTATGAACAATGTCTCTTAGTTCTCAGAGAAAGCGTATAAGATCAAGAGCAATGCCTCTGAACCTGGACAACTTTCAGATGTATAGACTTCAAAAGTCAGAACTCCCTGCTGGCAGGGCAATTGCTGAAAATTCTAGGAGTTCAAGTCCAAGCATCTGGAAGCTGCCCAGGTTGCAAACATTGTTCTACAGCGGTGTTGAAGATATGTGTACTTCATCTCCCAGAATTCCTCAATTCTCCCAGAAACCTGGGAGTTGAAATCCATAAATCTTCAAGCGGCCAAGGTTGAGAAACATTGTTCTATATTGTTATGCTGCAGAGCTAGATGCCTGTTAAATAAAGGAAGCAAAAAAACCCAAGAAGGGAATGCCATCTAGCAGTCTTAACTGATGACAGGAAGACTTTATTTCCATCCAATTCCCTAACAGAGGGAACATAAGTAGAAGTAAAGAAACGCAGAATTTCAGAAGGACCAGCTATACCAGGGGTGTCAAACTCACGGCCCGCGGGCCAGATGTGTCACGCACTGGCCATGCCCACTCCCGGTTTAGCAAAGGGGGGAAAAGTTGCAATATGCCAACGTGACACCACGAGTTTGACATCCCTGAGCTATACCGCTAAGACACTATAACAGTGGGTAAACTTTGATTTGCTAGAAGTTACATTTCTCCAAGGAAATGCTTCTTTTTTTAGCAACCAAGTACCACAGTGAGAAGTGACATTTATGTTACTTTTTATTCCCAACAGGATTTACACAATATTTTTGAGGTATTAAGTTTAAATGAAGCTTACACATCAGTTTTGCAGATTGCCTGCAAAAAAAAAAAAAAGACAGGAAACCACACCAGAGTTTTTCAATAGATTGCCAACAAAATTTGGCTGTATAATTTCATGGGGGGGGGGGAGTGGAGGTCATCCAACAAAGTGGACTGGAAATCACATGAGCCCTGCAGACAATCTACTCCTGTTTTTCAGACAGCATTTGTTGTGGGATCAGCAGCAGCTGTTTTACCCTTTCTCCTACTCTCCAGCCATTTTTACTCTGCTGAAAAACAGTTCCACGAGCCTGTCTCACAATCCTGAAATCTGGAGAATAACACTCTCCTACCAATAGTACTGAAGTGAGGTTACATTGTTGGAAGAGAACAATCTTGTACAAGAAAGAAGAGAGGATGGATTGGTGCCAGTTTGAATTTGGTACAAGCAGCAGTTATAAATCAAATAAATTTGGGGTAACCCCATTCATATGTAAACAGACTGGAGATTTGGGGGAGTTTGGGAGAGAACCCTGTGCTGACTATTCTGCCTATAAGATTCTATTCCTTCTTCTATTATCAGATCTTTCCAGATGACCCCATCATAAACACTATGAATAAGTCTTTGTAATTTACTTCCAGTCACAATCCCAAGCCTTCCCTTTAGGAAAGAGCTTCGAACCACTCAAAAGCTTATTATTTGCTCTTTGTGGGAAGGCATTACATTTCCCCCTCACTCTGCATTCCCTGCCGCATATGGAATGTGGTTCTGCAAGACTCAGAGAAGCACTAATTGTTGGTTATTTGTGAAGTGGATGGATCATTAGCATTGTGAGGAGAAGTGCAAACAGCTTGTACTGTGGCAGTTATTGAGTGCAGCCTCTCACTGGTTTTAGCTACATTACATGTTTAAAGCAGAAGAGACCAGATGATATAGAAAATGGAGCAAAGCAGGGGTGAAATCCAGCAGGTTCTGACAGGTTCTGGAGAACTGGTAGCGGAAATTTTGAGTAGTTCGGAGAACCGGTAGCGGAAATTTTGAGTAGTTCGGAGAACCGGCAAATACCACCTCTGGCTGGCCGCAGAGTGGGGTAGGAATGGAGATTTTGCAATATCCTTCCCCTGCCACTCCTACCAAGCCACGCCCACCAAGCCACGCCCACCACAGAACCGGTAGTAAAAAAATGGATTTCACCACTGGAGCAAAGATTAGCAAACTTTTTTTCTGTGAGAGACACATCCCTCAGGATAACCTACGAGAATAGATAGGCTGGCTCTATAGGTAGTCTTTGTTTAGCAACTGCAACTGTGACCAGCAACACAACAGTTAAGTGAAGCAGTGCTGAATGAAACTGCGACTGTGCTTACAATCTTACTTTTAACTTTCCTTTGTTTTACAGATCTGCAAAGATTCTAAATGTGAAGGTTGTTTGTAAAGTTACTTTTTCTACCACCATTGTAACTGCAAGCAATCACTAAAAGAGGACAAGTACAGGTGATCCTTGTTTAATAATCATTCATTCAGTGACATTTTGAGATTGGGACAGTGCTGAGTGGTAGTTACACCAGTCTTCGAAGTTACGGCTGTCACAGCACCTCAGTGGTCATGTGATCACAATTTGTGACATTCTCTGCTCATTTCCTGGAAGCTGGTAGGAAGTCAGAAGTTGCAGTCATGTGAGGTCCTTGCTTAATAACTTTTATCATATTCACTTAACTTCAATAACTAGAATTGCTGGAACTACCATTGCTAAATGGCACAATCACATGATGTCATGCTTTATGACTGCAATACTTAGTGATGGAAATTCTGGTCCCAGTTCAGGGGTGAAATCCAGCAGGTTCTAACAGGTTCTGGAGAACCGGTAGTGGAAATTTTGAGTAGTTAAGCAAACAACCAAGCTCAGCAAACACTGAAAACTCCATAGTTTGACGCTGAGCTTAAATCAGGGGCGAAATTCAGCAGGTTCTGACAGGTTCTGGAGAACCGGTAGCGGAAATTTTGAGTAGTTCAGAGAACCAGCAAATATCACCTCTGGCTGGCCCCAGAATGGGGTGGGAATGGAGATTTTGCAATATACTTCCCCCAGGAGTGGGGTGGGAATGGAGATTTTGCAGTATGCTTCCCCTGCCACACCCACCAAGCCATGCCCACCAAGCCACACCACGCCCACCAAGCCACGCCCACCGAACTGGTAGTAAAAAAAATTGGATTTCACCACTGTCCCAGTTACCTCATTAAGAGAGGATTTTGTGTAATAATTATGCATTATTACATAAAATAAAACAGTGAGTTTGAGAGGTAGGACAAGCCAGGTAGCAGATTGAAAACTGGTGCCTTCCTTCCTGATCCATGGTCTGCCCACTTCATTTTGCCAAAATGCACTGCTTCACAAAGATGTTTAAACACATGCTCAAGGAAGGTTGTCAGACTGATGCCCAGGGATGAGACTGCCGCAGTTTCCCTGTTGTTGGCTCTGAGGTCCAATCAGAATGGCATTTATGTAGCAATTGGGGAGGAAATGGCCAAAGTGTCTGTCTTGCCCCAGATAGAAGATGCATGGGAAAGTATGGGAGGGGATGGTCTTCAAATGGTCTTCCCAGGTCAGGCAACCTTGGGCTCCTATGACAGGCAGGTTGAAGCCATCCAGATGTAAAAATGAAGAAATCCATCTTCTTTCTACCCCTCCTCCTCCCCTCCTAGTTTTCTAATTTCCTCCCCTTTTTGCCAGCCTATTGTAGATAAGGGCAACCTATTCTTGTTAAAACCCTAAATCAATCTCTTAGAGATTAGAAATTAGGACCAAACTCATATAACTCCATATGCTAGGTATTAAGGGCAGTAGGCAATAAATATTAGTTTGCACACCCTTCTCTTTAGAATACTGGATTGGGACCCAGGAATATTGGGCAACTTTGGGCAACTAAAGAAATCATCATTGGGCAACTTTGAACGATGATCTCTTTAGTTAAATGACTTTACAGGATTGCTACTTTGCTTCAACATTCAGGAACAGCAGTTTTCCTCCCTCCCTTCCTTTTCTATTATAATCTTTAATACAATTATTTTTTAAAAAAGAAAGAGCAGTCATATCTAAATGTCTTTTAATAAAATGGTTTAGTGAAGGCTCTTTTAGAGGACATTCATTCTACCATTCATGACCCCTATTTTTCAGGAGCATTTGCATCTAAGAAAATGGATGTTGGGTTATTACTTGGGAATGCTTGGAAGTTAAAGTAGAAAGCTGACTGTGCTTTTGTTTGTTTGTTGCAGTGCTGCAGAATCTAAAGTATATTGAAGGAGACTGGAGGAAATTAACTGGCATTTCTGTAGTCAGGATGTGAATTTCAGGGGAAAAGATGCTTTGAGATGTCCATCCTATAAAGCACCTCTGTCTTTTCCTAACACTGTATGGCCACCTTCTACAGCTATCACGCAATCCTGGGAAAAGAGACATTTGGATCTGTAAGTAGGAGTTACTTGAATGTCCCCATGGGCTTCAAAAACAAAACAAAACAAAACATTTTGTCTGAGTCCAAAGTATTGCTCTCGTGCTCTATTGCCTAGTCTTAACATCTTCTAATACTCTATATGCAGAGCATGCAAGCATCCATCTTTATAAATCTGCCACTAAATTTGGATAACAAATCCCCCATTCCCAGTTTCTTTTACCTTCGTCAATCTGTTGCTGGTCAGGTTGTCTATGGAGGGAGGCAGCAAAACTAGGGACTAGAATGTTGAACAGGAAAAGAAGACATAAAAAGCTCCGCATGGTAGATCCTGGAGAGAGAACAGGAGATAGTCGCCAAAGGACTAAATTAAAAGTCTGCTAAAATATAGCACTCCCCACCAATATGTACACACTGATAAAAAGCCTCCCAGCCCTCAGTTTAGCTGGAATGGAGGGGTAAATGTAACCTTTGGCCTAATCAATAAAGTGGTCAGTGCAAGGATCAGTTCAGATCTGAGTCAAAAACAAATCATCCGTAGAACATTGAAGAGTTGGCCTGGAGTACCCAGGAAATTTTGGAAAGATCACTTAGATGATCTGTTAGTTTTTCTCAACCTCAGCAACTTTTAAGATGTCTGAACTTCAACTCCCAGAATTCTGCTGTCCAGAGAATTCTGGGAGTTGGAAGCCACACAGCTTAAGTTGCTGAAGTTGAGAAATTCTCTGGGGTGTTAAAATAAAGGCAACCACTAGGTGGAAGCAAAGAGTTTTCTGTCTCTATTGATTTGCTGCTTTCTTGTGGTCAACACTTTTTTGCAACACAGTTCATGATTCCTGCAAAGCCCCTATTTACTGAAAGGCAAACTGGAGGTTGTCCTCTGCAGGGGTGGGTTCCAACTTACCTCGCTGCCAGTTCGCTCCCTCCCACGCCGCGTGGGCGCACCTCATGGGCGTGCACGTGCTTTGCGCGCGCGCATGCACAGTAGCAAAAAATCCCCCCAAAATTAATTTTTTTAAAAAAAAAGCCGAAAAAAAGATGGCGACCGCATGCACAGTGCTGGAAGTCGGCTTCTGCGCATGCTCAGAAGGAAAAATAAAAATAAAAAAATTCAAAAACAATTTTTAAATTTTTTTTTAAAAAAAGATGGCAGCCCCCACTGACTGATCTGGTTCGGTGACGTCATCGTGACATCACCAGTGGGTCGCTACCGGTTCGGGTGAACCGGTCCGAACTGGGAGGAACCCACCCCTGGTCCTCTGGTCTGCTTTCAACCATCCCAGACTTACAACTAAGTTGTAAATAGACTTACAACTATTCATTTAGCAACCATTCAAAGTTAGAAAGGCATTGAAAACAGTGACTTACAACTGATCCTCACACTTACGACCATTGCAGCATCCCCATGATCATGTGATCAAAATTTGGGCACATGGCAACCAGCATGTATTTAAGGTTACAGCATCATGGGATCATCTGATTGCAACTTTCCCAGCTGGTTTCTGACAAGCAAAGTCAATGGAGGAAGCCAGCTCTGCTGAACAACCACACGAATCACATAATAGCTGCAGTGATTTCTTTAACAATCATAGCACAAAGCTCATTAAATCAGGTGCAATTTACTTAATAACTGCCTTGCTTAGCAATTGAAATTCTAGTCCCAATTGTCATATGTTGAGGACTATTAGTTCCTCCCCCCATTTTTCAAGGGAACAAAAGAATTGTGGTTACCGGTTCTTTATTTTTCAGAGCCTCGGAGCTTTGTGTGGAATGGAATGCTTGTGAAAAAAACAGATTGTGTCAATTAACAATGCTGCAGACAGACAGGGCTTTGAGTTGAACAATTCTAGATTTCACCTTTTAAAAATTAAATCCATCTTTTAAAAAAATAAGGCTATGCAGGACATGGGACCTGATGAAAAGAAACACTAATTGGCTGATTATATGTCATCAGGACATTTTAAACTCCTAGTGACAGGGTTGAAATGCTCCCAGGTCGGCCTGGTCTGGGCGTACGGTAGCGGTAGCGTCCGGTGGTTCGGAGAACCGGTAGCAGCCGCAGCACGAGGCTCCGCCCACCCGCCCAGACGTAACCATTTTCTATTTTTTAACCCTCTGCGCATGCGCAAAGCCTTCTGCACATGTGCAGAGGGTGAAAAAGCACATGCGCGAAGTGTGCACTTCCGAACCGGCAGGGAAGGTAAGTAGATTTCACCGCTGCCTAGTGACCACATGAAGTTCATGTAACATGCCCTTGTTCCTATTATATATGAATCTGATTAAAACAATCTTTTCCTGCTTGCTACCTTGAGGTGAGGAAAGCAAGATTTCCCCCCCCCTTCCAACTGGAAGAACAGTTGCTGCTTAACAAGTGAGCAATTATTGTTTTTTTTTTTTAATTTGCTAAGATTCCATAAAGAGAACAGGATGAAAAAGGAAGCCTCCAGGTGATTAAAAAGCATTGCAAGGGTCCACAACCAGATAATTAACAGTAGTTGCACTTTGTGTGCTTGTCTTTTATTTTAAAAAAAACCATTTCCATAGAGCTGTAATGTATTGCAATTTCTCAGGTACCGGTAGCTATTTTTCTAAAAGAAATTTGATCGGCTTGGTGTTTAGCATTATCACCTGGTAATTGCTATGAAAGCATGTTCATAAGCTAGTAACTTAGGTATAGTTTTAGGCTGGGATAGTTTTTAACATACAGAGATGTGGATATATAATCTTATTAAGAATTTTGATCATAATAAAATTTAGTACACTAAACTTAAAGAAAAAAGAATAAAAATAAAGGATAAATGTTACAAGGAAAAAGAAAAAGGGAGAAGAAAGAAAAAAGAATAAGTGTAAATATACAAAAATATTCTGACAAATATGATGAAGAATGAGGAAAGAAATATATAAGGAAGTTACTTCCAACTTTTATCACAAGTATATACAAATGTAGTAATTCTTCATCCTTTCTAAAGTTACAAACAATTATTCCATATTGCATGTCTTACCTATAGGCAAATCCATGAAGCGGATTTACCTACAGGTTTGGATTGCCAGAAGTAACCCTGTTTTAAACTTGATCCAATAAACCAACTTTACTTTCCTACCTTTTACTTTTAACAGTCTTCCTTTCTTCTTTGTCACATTGCACATCATTTTTCAAGGTTTTACCAAGCTTCTTTTGTAAATTTAATAAGAAAAAAATAGTCCAGGTCACTCTCTTGGTTTATCATTTGTATTTTCTATTTAAATTTTAAAAGTAATCAGCCAATTTGTTTTGTAGATCCAATGAAGAATCCTTTTCTAAGACATTCCCTTGGCCTTCCGGTACTTCTTTTGATACAATCACTATGTTGTCAAATAAAATTTGTTCAATGTTTATAATTTCTTTTGGACATAATCTATCCACAGAAGCAGACATCAGTACAGACATTGTTGATATTGTGCATACTAATTTCTCACTTCATTCTTTAAATGTCTTCTTCAGTATTTTCAGTGTTATGTTTCACATTTTATAGGTTTCCATTTTTTTCTCCATTATCTAAATATTTAGTTTCCTGGAGTATCCAATTTTTAAATCATGAAATTATTTATCTCTGCTATATTTTCCAAAAACCAAAACAGATCTATTTCCCATAAGAAGCTGTTTGTTCTTTATACATAATTCCAAAGTCTTATTGTAAAAGTTTCGATATTCCAAATTCAGCTACACTCTTAGTCCATTTATAATTTTCTAAGATCATAACATATTTGGCTTTTTGCTATTTCAGATTCTTTAACTTCTTAAGGTCATGAATAATTTTTTCTTTCATACAGGATGACTCACCTGGCATTTTGAAACTTGTTTCAAAGGTGTCTAACTGCTTAGAAGTACTGCAGTTAACTAGCAATTTCTGAAAGTGATTAGAAAGTGAGGATTGTGAACTTAATGTCCTTTAAAATAGGGGTCACCTCAGACCTCAGGGACTACTAAATTCATAATTTTAAATTCCGCGGACCACTAATATGATCTGCCTAATGACCAGCTGGGTGGGCATGGCTAGGTGGTCATGTGACTGGGTGAGCGTGGCCAACTCAATGTCACTCACGTCAAGGGGCACCTCGCCAGCCTCTATTCGCCCCTCCCACCCACTCCTCTCCTGCCCGCCTGGGCTCCTTAGGGCCCCAGCAGGAAGCAGTTGTTGGAGCTAAGCAGCCACCACGAGAAAGAGTTGGCAAAACAGCTCAGTTCAAATTGGATCTGACCAAGAAGGAGGCTCAGCAGAAGCACCTCACTGAGGACTGCGAGCATCCTCCGGCTCTTCGCCACCAGTGGCGCTTCCCTCCAGCCTTCGCCCAAAGCCCCGCACCAGGAGGCTGAAGCAGACCCCAAGTCGGAATTTCTCCCCCCCCCCTCCGACCCACACAAAAACACCCAAAAGGGGGAGACTCTCTGCAGCAACACAAATATTCATTGCACGTATCCGGCCCAGGGGCTGTAGTTTCAGGGCCCCTGATTTAGTGCAATATAAAAAATGCAAATAATTTTTCTGCGGACCACCAAAATTTTCTCACCGACCACCAGTGGTCCACGGACCACCAGTTGGTGACCGCTGCTTTAAAAGACTCCACCATAGTTGTGAGCAAGATGATGAATCCTGTCATCTTCTGATACTCTAACCCACAGAAAACCGCTATTCTATGGGTTTATATGAAGAGAAACTGTCAGGAGCACATGTAAGCAATCTCCCAACCTCTCCTTATCAAGAGAGGTTCCCTAGAAAGTTTTAAATATACAGAGATGAATGCATAGCTAAATATCTATGGAGATTCTGAGTCATCCAGGTCATGGATGACTGACATGACTGAAGAAGCTTCTTGGATGAGAAGCGAAATGTCTTCAAAGAAAAACCAGTTGCCTCTTGAAAAAACATAACCATTACCTGGATGACTCAGAATCTCCATAGATAGGTGAATCATTTCAAAAGGCCTTCTCAGGCAACTGAAGCAAGGATCCAGATAAGGGTACTACTAGGGCAGTGGGTTAAAAAAGAGTCAAGATGACAGTGATAAAGATGCAATTGAAGTTCTACTACTATTTGCCACTTTGTCCCTTTTGCCACCCTTTCCTCCACACCCTCCCCTTGGTATTCTCCAGAACCAGTTTCCAGAACCAGAAACTGCAAGTTAAAGAAGACTCAAAGGGAGAGGACTGAAGCTGGAAAATGGGAAACACTTCTCGGTGCTCCCATACTTTGAAACATTTTGACCAACTTAAAAAAAACCTAACGTAAATGTGTTCATGTTATTAAGAACAGAGTTATAATACAGATTTGAGAAAAATTGCACCTGTTGAAATTTCCTTCTGTATCCAATCAAAATAGGAGCAGCAGAACCATGTTGTAATGACAGCCACACAAAGAGCTTGATTCTTGCTGAAGCCAACTTCTTTCTAGAGATATTTTAGTATTATTTATTAACAAGTGTGTGCTCAGAAGACCACATGAGACCTAAAATGCTTGAAGCTTGACTCTTGCATTCTCTGGGAAGCAAGTTAAGCTAAGGACTTTATGGACAGAGTATTAAGTGGTTAATACAGCTTGTTTGAGATTGGCTTATCAACTTGTATAGATCTAATCGCTGCATTTATAAACCTTGATGGATAGTTTCAGTAAGCCATGCTAAACCATTATGGCTAAAAAAAGTGATGTTCAGCAAGTTGAACTACTACTTGACTACTTAGTAGTAGTCAATGACTACTTCAGCTTCAACCACAACAATACACGAGCACACAATAGATACAAACTTAATGTAAACCGCTCCAAACTCGACTGCAGAAAATACGACTTCAGCAACAGAGTGATCAATGCCTGGAATTCACTACCTGACTCTGTGGTTTCTTCCCCAAACCCAAAATACTTTAACCTTAGACTGTCTACTGTCGACCTCACCCCATTCCTAAGAGGTCTGTAAGGGGCGTGCATAAGCGCACCAGCGTGCCTACCGTCCCTGTCCTACTGTCCTATTGTCCTCATCTATCTGTATTCACCTTGATTATGTTTATGTTTATACCTATACCTGCTATCTTGTACATGTTTGACAAACAAACAAATAAATAAAATAAATAAAGTTTAGAGCTCTGGGAGACAAGGGAATGAATACCCACCCCCCCTTTCCCCCCTTACCACTATTAGCACCTTCAAAAAAGGACACTGTGTTTGCATACTTAATTGCTTTGTTAACTGCTTTTCAGCTATTAGGAACCTTTGGATCAACAAGTTTTACAGCATCAGGTGAAGCTTTGTCAAGCGTAGGAAATCGAGTCCAGGCAGTTCAAATGAATATATAGGTTTATTGTATCATAAAGAGTCAGTGGAATTTAAGGTAGGCTGGACTTAGATCGCTTGTGAGCACAAAGGGATTTGAGACTGATAACACATTTGACTCCTCCCTCAGGCTCAACCTTGTCATCTCCTACAGGTTTCCTTCAATCCTTAGCAAAAGAAAATTTTAAGAACTTATTATTTTTTCCTTTTGGAATAAGCCACTAAAGGGTAATTATAACTTTGGTTTTACAAAGTTATAAATAGACTAAGGGTCCAAATGGATTTGAAATAATATTTTTATTCTAATTAACCAGAATATTATAAGAATTAGAATTAATTATAAGAAAGTTTCCTTTGGAAAAATCTTTTGTTTTGAATGTTCTTTTTTAAAAACATGATAGGATGAAACTTTGAAAGTTGGACAGTGGAGAAAACCAAAAGGAACCAAAAATTACAATTAAAGGAAAAGATCACTTAAATTTGATTTATTAATACAGAACGGAGCAAAAATATTTTTTACAATGGACATACTGAAGGATATTTTTGGACAATTGATCCAAGTTAATTTTAAGAATGTCTGCCCCCTATAGATAAGACTACATTTAAAAGATGTTATGAAAGTGGAACAGGTTTTACTCAGGGCAAGACTGAGATTGAGCTAAAACTGGATTTAAAACTGATAGGCTACAAAAACGATATGGAAAAAGATGCTACATTGGACATACCAATAAAACCAGCTGATATCTTAATAATTAAAATAATTACAAATAACAAATCAAACGTGACCTGAATAGCTTTCCTACAATGGATTTACAAAGGAGACTTGTTAAAACTTTGAGAAATGTTGGGAAAAGAAACAAAGAAAAAATGAAATCAAGTTCTAGAATCTAGAACATTATTGAAGAGATTGAAGATCAAGATTATTAAAAGTAAAAAGAAGGAAAATAAAGTTGGTTTTTGATCAAGGCTAAAATAGATATGTTGTTATCTCTGGTAACCATTAATAGATTTTTGCTAACGAGGATTGAACAATGAGGTTTTGGAGATTTGTTACAGATAAGAGTTGGGATATGGGAAGAAGGGATCATTTGTTTTATTTTAAGAGAAGGTGATAAGTTACTAACATTGCTTATACTTGTAGTGATGAAGGGAAAAGCTATTTTATATACAGTATTTCTTTTCCTTTTAAAACTATGTTCTTATTTTTTTCTTTTCTTTTCTATTCTATTTTTTCTTTTCTATACTTTCTATTTTTTTTCTTTTTTAGTTTGTATTCATTATCTTTTTAATTGCATTTTTAAATAAAATTACTATAATCTCCTGCTAAGTCTTAAGGAAAAAACTGTGTTTTTTGCACAGCCAAAGAGGCTTCGTTATTATATTCCCTAGACTTAGAATCAATTAATCCTAAATTCTTCATGTTCAATTCTTGGAGATTCCTTGTATACGTTCCTGAAGTTTTCTTGGGAAGGTTCTCAGAAGCGGTTGCCATTGACTCCTTTCTAGGGCTGAAAAAAAGTGACTGGCCCAAGATCACTCAGCTAGCTTTGGCTTAAAACAGAATTAGAACTCATAGTCTCCTAGTTTCTAGCCTGATGCCTTAATCACTACAATAAGTGGCTCTCTCGTGAATTCTTAAATAAGGATAATTAGCAGAATAAATTGGAGTTCATAAAAAAGTCCTGTTAATTGAAATTGAACCAGGATGTTCTTTAGCCTCTTGGAATTTACCTCACTTATTTATAAAGGAAGTTAATAATTTGCCATTTTGTCCATGCATGGTTACATACATGACTGTTCCAGTGAAATCGGAGCCTCTCCCACACTGTTTTCTGCATGATCTGAGTCAACAGAATTATGTGCAATACCATGATGATAATGCAGTAATTTTCAAACTGCATATTTCCTTATGAAAGCCCTTGGAACTATAGTGCTGCCCCGATATAATTGTGACCAAATGTGTATAGGATTGCAGTCTAAAAAATAATCACAGTGGGATTAAACCTGAAGAACACCTGACATTTCTGCTGCTTAGATGATTCCGAACGATTTATCTCAAAGAGTTAGCCTCCTCCAGAGGTGGGTTCCTCACGGTTCGGACTGGTTCTCCCGAACCGGTAGCGACCCGCTGGTGATGTCACCATGATGTCACTGATCCGGTTCGGTCGGTGCCGGTCCGTGGGTGCCACCATCTTTTTTATTGATTTTTTTTTGGATTTTTTTTTTTTGGGATTTTTTTGGATTTTTTTTTTTGTTTTTGGTGTTTAATTTTAATTTTCTCCCGTTTTTTTTTTCTTCTGCGCATGCGCAGAAGCCAGGTTTCTGGCACTGCGCATGCGTCGCCTGTTTTTTTTGGGTTTTTTTTTTTTGGATTTTTTTTGGGTTTTTTTTTTCTTCTGCGCACGCAGAAGCTGAGTTTCCGGCACTGCGCATGCATCGCCATCTTGTTTTTGGCATTTTTTTAAATTATTTTTTTTGCACTGCGCATGCGCGCACGCGCCCATGAGGCATGGCCACATGGCGCTGGAGGAAGCGAACCGGCAGCGAGGTAAGTTAGAACCCACCCCTGGCCTCCTCCCATACAAAAAACTAAATATGAGGATACACAGCCTTCCAGATGTTGTTGCATTACAATCCCCAGAATTCCTCATGATACACTACACTGTCCTAGAGATTATTTATTTATTTATTTACTTTGCTAAAAGAGCTTACAATTATATAAAAACATTGCTAGAGTCCTTTCAAACTGTCTGTGCTTCAGATATTATCATATTGTTTTAGATCTGGAATGTGCTGAGGACCCAACCATTTTTCAGTGCACACACATAAAAACTTCTCCAAAAACTTGCTACCAAACGGTAAATTACATATGACAAATGTGAAACCATTAAATGTTATTTATTTAGAAATTTTGTACAGGTAATCCTCGACTTATGACCACAATTGGGACCAGAATTTCTTTTACTAAGCAAGTCCATTGTTAAGCGAGTTGCATCCGATTTTACAAACTTTTTTGCCCTTGTGGTTAAATCAATTTTTTGTTAAGTGAATCACGTGATTATTAAGCAAACCCAATTTCCCCAATTGGCTTTGCTTGCTGGAAGCCAGCTGGGAATGTTGCAAATGGCGATTACATGACCCTGGGGTGCTGCGGCTGCTGTAAATATATGCCAGTTTATTTATTTATGTCCTGCCTTTATTATTTTTATGAATAACTCAAGGTGGCCAACAGTATTCCTTTCTCCTCCCATTTTCCTCAGAACAACAACAACCCTGAGAGGTGAGTTGGGCTGAGAGAGAGTGACTGGGCCAAGGTCACCCAGTTGGCTTTCATGGCCAATGCCAAGCATCCGAATTTTGATCATGTGACTGTGGCAATGCTGCAATGGTTGTAAGTCACTTTTTTCAATCGTTAACTTTGAATGATCAATAAATGAATGGTTGTAAGTTGAGCACTACCTGTAGGCTACCCTGTGCCATAATGGGCTTGTGTGTCTTTCAAGATGTAGCAAAAGAATCACTAACTTCAATTTAAAATACACTATTATTGTTGTTGGTGGCATCATTATTATTCCTGGAAAAGCATAACAGGGACAAACGAACCTCAATTTATCAATTATAGAAAGATGTATTACTTAGAACAGCACATATATTGTGATATCATTAACTCTCCAAGATCCTTGAGGAAAATTCAATGGTCTAATAGTCAAAACTAGCAAAAACAGTAATAACTATCTGGTGGATTGTATGCAAAGAACAATAATAGTAAATTAAATCATATTTATTTTTTGCCTTGGCCTTCTACTTTTCGGAAATCTGGCGAAGTTGCAAACTGTTGCTGTAAATCTTACAAAACTCCTATCACTTTTGTTTTCACTGTGATAACCAGTGCTATCACTAAGTCCAGCAACGCTTCCCTGGTACCTATCAAATTCCATGACCTTTTTCATTTTATTTAACATTCTTCAATATATTAAATAGGAAATTAGAATCCTGCAAAGCATTTGTTTTAAGCATCATTTTTCTCCAAAATGTATATGGGTCTTACATAGACTATAGAAATAGAATTGGAAAATTGAAATGTTAGCTTTGGTTAGAACAGCATCCATCTGCCAGAAAGGAAAGGCAACAATAGGCTTAAGGAGTAAGAGAGCATTCTCAGAAGTTAGTGAGGATGATGTAGAGAAGTGTTTTTCAACATTGGCAACAACTTTAAAATCTGTGAACTTCAACTCCCAGAATTCCTCAGCCAATATGACTGGCTGGAGAATTCTGGGAATTGAAGTCCACATAATGTATCTAAAAATTGCCAAGCTTGAGAAACAGTGATGTGCAGCAACCTCACCAAACTACACTATTACCACCATGCCCACAATGGCAGCAATTGGGTGGGAATGGTTATATCATGTTCTCAAAATTCCCATTCAATGTGGTCACCCAGAGCCCAAAAAGATTGAGGACTCTTCCCCTAAGATATGAAAACTATCACCTTCAGATAACTTTGTAACCTTGTAATTAATACTTTAAAAACTAAGGTATATTGATAGAATTTGGAAAGAAAGTGTGATGTATATGAAGAAAGAACAGCAGGTAGACTTAAGATAGAGACCATTGGCTCAACAGATACAGTGAAATGCATCTGTTTCAGTGGTGGATTGCTGCCGGTTTGGACCGGTTCGCCCGAACCGGTGGCGGGAATCTGCCCCCGCTCGCCAAACCGGCAGCGATGGCCGACTGGCCACACTCCCAAACCGGTCCTCCGGTTGCTGCTTCTCGAAAGCGGCTGGCAAAGAACCCTCTGCACATGCGCAAAGGCTTCTGCGCATGCGCAGAGGGTCATTTCCCCGTGACATAGGTGTGCGCACGAGCAAAGTGTGCACACGCGTGCAAAACACGCACTTCTGACACGATGCGAACAGGTAGGGAAGGTAAGTGGAACCCACCCCTGATCTGTTTGCTTACGTGATAAATAAAGTACATATTCAAATAAAGCTGGGTATTTACTGCAATAAAAATAGCTCCAACACAACAATGAAATGAAACTGATACCAATTTCCTGCTTCTTGATGATTAAGCAGCTTGGATAAAAGACAGAGGGGAGGCACTGTGATTCTGGAGAAAGACATGGCTACTTTACAATTTTCCACCAGAGGTTATTTGGGTTCTCATGCATGTTCTAAATCATGTATTGCCCTTCAAATTCAGTTTTCGACACAGGTCCATTTTCATGAATTATAAAATAGTTAATGGACTTGAAAACTGTTCTTAATGAATTAGTTACAGTCCAGTGAGTTATTCATTCTTTTGATAAAGTGAAATATCACATATACACTTAAATGGCTGCCTCAAAAGCAACAGGACTTACCTATGAAGTCTGGAAGAGGATGAAAATAATAGATGTGATTTCTGTTACTAAAACTTTTTTAAATATTAAGTTGACTGGATCTTGATACAAACATTATTTTGTTGCATAAAACTTCACCAAGTATTTAGCTGTCTGATTGGAACTAAACCAGCTGCAGCTAAAAAGGAAAGTATAAAAGAATAAAAATTATCTCCCTGCTCTAAATTCTAGCGCAGAAACTGTTTGATCTAATTACCCCTTTTCCTGGTCTGACACTATCACTACCTAAAAGAAAAAAAGACTGTTATTTTAGACAAGGGTCTCAGCGGCGGCAGTCGCAAATAGGATCCTCAACTCACAATCGCTCCATTACACCCAGGATATGCCCAAATTACCCTCCTAATAATTACCCCCAGTTTAAAAACCACTTTTCTGGAGAAAGCCAGATCCAAACAGACAAGGAAGAAAAAGGAAGTTATACATAGTTTTGGAAAACAAACTGTTAAAAAGAAAAGCTAGGGTATTTTTTTTCCATAGCTGTCCACGTGTTCAACTAGCTGCCCAACTCACCTGTATGGAACGGGTGGAAAACAGTATCTTGGCAGAAGCACTCGGCTCTTCTTAGATTCCACTTGCTTGTCCACATTAGAAAATCAGATCTGAACTGTTTAAAGGCAAGCTTCGCTTTATTGGGTGATAGGGGGATAAATACATCCTCATCTATGGGAGCAGGGCAGAGAGGAAACGTTGAAATAAGAGCAAGTGTCTTCTGAGTGGAATCAGGTGCTGCCAAAAGTTCAGGTCTGAAGGTGGGTGTGACCAAAAACATCACATGGAGAGGAGAGCTAGGTAATGGAGGAAAGAGAACTCCCACTGCAGCCAGCAGCATTCCTGGGTGTGTCTCTTCTATGTAAATGTCCAGCAGTCAATTTCACTGAAAATATTGCTTCACTCAGTCCACAGAGAACTCCTCGGTGCTCCGATGCATTGCATTTCTTCTTTCTCATATTACACAAGACTCCTAGGGTTTTGAAATAATATTTCAGAGATCAAGTGGTCTGTCTCAGTGATCCCAATCCATTGATTTTCTGATGGCCTTTGTTTGATGTCTGCTTTTGCAAACGTTTGCAAGTATAGTTAAATAGGAATCATACATAAGTGATGAATATACATAAATTACTCAGCCTAAGAGGTAGGGCAAGAATACCATGGATCTGGAGTTGAGAATTTATAACTTCCAATGTCAGTGTGGAAAAGTTTAATAGGGGAGATATTAGGAGATACTGTTAATAATCCAGAACTTAGAAACAACATTGAACCCTGAGAAAACAGATATTTCAAATTTCTTTGTTGGAGTTTGTGGGTGGATTTTCTTTTTTCTTTTTTCAAAGGTTGTATGATCTAATACAGAGGTCTTCAAACTTGGCAACTTTAAGACTTGTGGACTTCAACTCCCAGAATTCTCCAGCCAGCATAGAATTCTGGGAGTTGAAGTCCACAAGTCTTAAAGTTGCCAAGTTTGGGGACCCCTGATCTAATATAACTGTAGTTGCTTGATGGACTGTTTCCTTAATAGCTCTATTCAGACAGTCACAGGGATGCAAAAATAAATTTGAGAAATTCTGATTATTGGTATACAGTTCATTTTAAGCCATTATATGTGTTTTATTCAGTTTTGGCTCAGTGTGTTGTGAGAACTCAGGCACTGCAGTTTATAAATAATGTTTAAGCTTACAATTAATGGTCATTCTGCTTGGAAAATCCTTCCGCATCTGGAGCTGCCAAGTTGGAAAAGATGTATGTATCTGGTCAATTGTTACTATGTCAATCACATTTAAATCAATACACAATCTCAGGCTCTCATTCCTTATTTTGTTAATCTGATCTTCTGAATCAAGTCTGTGGGCATGTAGAACATTTTTTTTTCATAACCTTTGAACAGTTATAGCTTTGAACAGAAGATCAAGTGCACTGATAATAAGAAAAGATAGCAAGTTCCAGCCCAATCCTGCTCCCCAGTTCATGAGTCATCTGAATCGGGATTATTACCCTTGTAAATCCACTTTATATGGGGAATAAGACTTATGATTTTTATTAAAACAATAGACATGGACAGGGTTTGGCTGCTAACCGTTCAAATTTAAACCACTAATTAAGGTTTCCTTGTTATTATTAGTTTTTCTATATGCATTGTTGCAAAGATTTTATTTTTGATGTGTCCTCTATCCCAAAAGACAAGATGAAACATTAGCCCTTCTTTTCAGTGTATTATATTTTATTATGGTGTATCACTTTAAAAATAATTAATTTAGTTAGCAGAGGGAACATATTTATAGATTATACATTTTGTCATAGATACCAGAAAAACTGGGAAAAATATTAACTGAAAGGTTATTTAATGCCACAGTTAGTTTATATTGTGGTTTAAGAATTGCTTTCATTGTTGTTACTGTATGTGACATTAAGAACAATATATATAACAATATATATAACCATTTATATGTCAAATTAACATTATATATTAAAGTTAGAAATATTCAAGCGGTATAAAAGAGAAATTGTGGCCAAATGACTGGGAAAAGCCGCTTTCTTGCCATAACTATATATATTTTCTTGCCCTTTGCTCACCAACACTTCCCAGCCAGCTACATGTCAAGAATCACACACTTACTAAAAATATGTATCACATGTATTTCCTCATTTCTGTGTCACCACATATTAATTTTTAGTTCCCTGCTAAACAAGGGTGAAACATTTCTTGTCCTTTGAAACTTTTGTTTTGGTTTGGGTGATGGCCTTCCTACTCCCAATTTACTTCAGTGTCATAACATCACATGACTATAGGGATTTGAAAGTTGACCTATTTAAACTCTTTGCCCTGTTCTACTCTCCACAACTGCTTACAATCCTAACAACATGTTTGAGGAGGCTATGGAAGGCACCTTCAAAATGCTAGACTTCAGTGACCTCATGAAAGTAAGGCAGGATCACTTTACGTACTTTAAGCAGGATCACTTTACGTATTTCTGGCCCTTGCTGATTTTATAATCTCAGCAAAGCCATTGTTTTATTTACATTCTGAGCGTGTGGGTGAACAAGCTTCTCTTTTGGTAATGTCTCTTGCCTCACCCTGCTTCCCCTTGAGTTTGAGAGCTGAAGGCAATCTCCAAATCTCAGGCTCAAATAGCATTTTGCCTTTGATAGGTTCCCGTGAAACATAATTCTGGTCAATCTTCCCCTGGCTCCCTCTGACTATTATTAATGAATTGTATTTACTTAGAACATTTATATGGCTGTCCATCTCAAACAACATGACTCTAGGCAGACTACAAATTAATTAATCAAAAATTCAAAAGAAAAATTACTCATACCTCTAAAGCAAAAAAAACCAACAACACACAAAGCACAATCAAAACTAAAATACACTATCTTGTATTAATTAGGAACTGTATCCTGACTCAAGTGCCTGAGGAAAGATCCTTTCTTAAGTGCCTTTCTAAATTGGAAAGGATCTGCAAACTATTAAAGCAGCTTGAATTCATAATATGGTGCGTTCTCCTGTCCTATGGCAACAAATATGTTAGGAAGTACTGTTGTAAGAAATGTCCTTCTGGGTTCTGTTCCAAGTGGGGGAAAAGACACTGGAAACATGGAGACTGCTTGGAAAGATGGTTTAATGGTGGACAGAAGGACCACATAGTTTGAGGTCCCTGGGGAAAAGGGGATCACATGCCTCGAAGATGTTGAAGAAGAAAAGAAGGGCTGAGATGCTGAGAGTGCCTGAGTTTTATACCCTCTGTTGGGCCCCACCTTGAGTTTCCTGTTCCTGTACAAGAAAAATGTATCCCATTGGCTGTCAGACTCCCAGGGGCGGGGGTCTTAGCTAACTTTGTAGGCTGTTGTCCGTGTCCCACCAGGCTTGGCTGATGTAATCTTCTCAGGTGCCATGTGGTGAGATGGCTTTGGGATTCCTGTTATGGTTCTTTGTTATGTAGAATAGACTGCCCATTGACAAAGGTGGGGGGAATGAGTGAGCTGGGCTCAGGCCTTGATGGTCTATTGACAAAGGTGGGGGCTACTAAGACTGAGTCTGTTTCCTGCCTAAAAACATGTTTCTCCATTTTCTCATCCAGGGAAATATAATATTCTGCCTTTTTAATATTTCCTAAAATATTTCATTCCTCTAGGGGGGTGGGGTAGGTGCTAACTTCCTACAACCCTTTCTTTTTTTTCCAAAACATGTGAGTGACACACACATGTTTTTGACAAAAAGCTTAAAAATTGATCAGATCAGGGAGACTTGATGGATGCTTTTAATTTTTCTGATGCAAAGGGGAAGGCATTGATAGAGGCAGCAGAAGGATTCCTTCAGTGGCTCCCAAAAGGAGAACTTTCAACCATGAAGGTCCAGCAGCCAGGGCAAAAGTTCTGGAAAGAAATTTACAATATCCAATTTTCTATGCCAATTAATTTCAGATGTTAGATATCACTTTCTGTGAGCTTCCAGACAGGTTTCAAGCAAGCACAAGCCCCAAAATTCTTCATAGCCATAGTTTTCCTTTAAATTACAGGCTGCCCATTTCCAAGGGATGGTTCTTGAACCTGCCCTAGCTCTTACTTTAGTGCATCCAGGATTTGTGAGTCCAAATTGAGGTTAGCCATTGTGCAATCCAGGCTTTTTAGTATTTTCAAAATGAGCCCTGGGACTCCTACTCATGAGACCACCAGTGCAACATATTCTGCTTTACTGGGCAACTGGGAAGCATCATTTGTGAGTCACAGTCAGGGCTTGGGTTTTTGGAGATCCTTTCTGCTAGCTCTTCAAGTAGGGGAATTGCCTGAGTGGAATTGTCCCCTCCCCATGGGATTAGCAGGGAGATATGACTGCTTGGGCTTTTAGTGCCACAGAGCAGAAACAAAAAACAAAAAAACAGCAAGCTAGGAGCAGTTTTGTGTGGAGGTAGGTGAAGAGAATAACCTCTGTCTAATTCTGAATGGTGTGTCTCTGTGTGTGTGCATGTGTATGCAGCTACTTTTACAATACAGTGAACACAAACAACACAAATAATACAAACATGCTGGACAAATTTCCCTCCTACCAGATAGAAGTCCAAGGTGTTCAGAACTTGCTGTGTCAACCACTCCCAAATACAATTCTTATATGAGTACATTAGACTGATTACAATATAAATGAGACAAGAAAGAAAACCTTACAATGAATTTCTGTGAATGAAGCAAAGAAAGAAAACCTTACAATTAATTTCCACCCTCCCCCATAGTCTTTCCAGCTGTCTTCTGGGGATTGAAAAGAGTCTTTTGGTCTTTACTTGTCCATCTCAGGGTCCTTTCTTTCATGTCTGTTGGGTGGCATGCTTGTTGGTAAGGCTGGTCAGTCATGCTTGGGAAGGTCTGCTCCACTTTGGTTGCTGTGATAACTTTCAGTGGAGGACTGGATTCAAACCTAATTCTTGGCTCAGTGAATGGAAGGTCTCCTCTGGAGGCATCTGGATCCATGTGCTCTGCTCATGTGTGCAGGGCTGAAAGACATGAGAACTGGGTCCCATCCCCCCTTTGCTGGTAATTCTACCAGGAAAGGCATTGTAAAAGGATTAGAGATTTGGGGGGGGGGGCGAGTTGTAGATAGCTTGCAGGCAGGGTTTGAAAAAAAACAACAACAACAAAACATCCATATTGCAGTTATTAAACAGATAATGCAGTTTCAACAATATGGGGGCACAACAGATTGGCGGGGGGGGGGATTCACATGCTTCAGAAAAGGATGGACAGATGAAATCATTTAAACACACAGTAAATGCAAAGATGAAATTTTTTTCTTGTAAGTGAACTTAAAATGTTTCCTTATAAACTTGGTCTTTTCTTAAAAGTACAGAGAAGAAAGAAAGTTGAACTCTGTTCTTTACCCCGTCTAGTTGGCCAGTCCAAACTGGGTGAAGTCATTTTCTTTTTTTTCAGTGCTTTTAACTCTTTTCTAACAATTTAGATTTACACACACACTGCTCATTCCCCCCATAAATCTCAGTTAAATTAGGGAAGGCACAAATCTTAACAAACATACCATGTGGTTGCATAGAAGACAGAGAAAGAGACAAACAAACAAACAAAAACCCCCAACATTTCCCTTTTTCTTTTAAGTACCTTTATTTCAGGGGTGGATTCCACTTACCTTCCCTACCGGTTTGCATCGTGACGGAAGTGCACGTTTTGCGCACTTAATGGTGGACAGAAGGACCACATGGTTTGAGGTCCCTGGGGAAAGAGGATCATTTCCCTAAATGAGAAATGGAGAAACATGTTTTTTAGAGGCAGGAAGCAGCCCCCAAGGCTTTCTTAATAGCCCACAGCAGATGGAAACACTTAAGAGATAAAGAGCTTATTGAAAGAGGAAAACAAGTATCTAGGTAGCTCTATTCATAAGCAAAGCAAATGCTGCCGGCAGAAATCTATTCAAGACAGGATATTTTGAAACTCCCTGCAGCAAAGTTGGAACAAAGGCAGAATGGTAGGATTAGAAGCAACCCCTCACCCAAGATCCAACACAGGACGAAAGCCATTAAGCCACAATACCCTGTTTCCCCCAAAATAAGACATCCCCTGATAATAAGCCCAATCGGGATTTTGAGTGCATGGCAATAAGGCCAAGCGCTTATTTCAGGGTTCAAAAAAATGTAAGACATGGTCTTATTTTCGGGGAAACACGGTAGGAATTGCCCAACACCCTTTCAGAACACAAGTCCCTTCATTGCACCATCCCAAAGCAGTCCAATAAGCCAAAAGTTGACAAAATTAGCTCAGATAAACATCCAGGATTTGCATTTCCTCTTTTGCCTATAGAGCCAGCTATGACCCCTACATGACCCCTACATGACCTCATAGGAATCTGACAACAGCCAATAGAATATTAAAGGACATGTTCTTGCACAGGAACAGGAAGCTCAAATACAAAGCCCAAAGAAGGTATAAAAACTCCCCACTCTCAACTCCATTTTGTCAGTTGTACCAGAACCATAAACGCTGTTGGTTCTGTTCATCATTAAACCCTCTTTCCAATCAGCCTCCATGTTTCCAGTGTCTTTTCTCCCAGCTTGGAACTGAACCAGATGGATATTTCTTCCAACATATGTATGTATGTATGTATGTATGTATGTATGTATGTATGTATGTATGTATGTATTTCCTGCTTTTATTAATTTTATAAATAATTCAAGGCAGCGAACAAACCTCCCTCTATTTTCCCCCAACAACAACCCTGTGAGGTGGGATGGGTTGAGAGAGAGTGACTGGCCCAAGGTCATCCAGCCAGCTTTCATAAATACCATTCAGATGTTTCTGCAAAAGACCAGAGAAATGCAACGTCGAGAAAATGCGAGAAAGATATTTTATTTTGTTGTAGTAGCATAGCTTGGAGGGATTTTTCTTTTCTTTTCTAGGTGCTGTGGTGTCAGCAGATTTAGCATCAACTGAATAGGGTTTTTTTACACTTCATTGTTCTCTAGCTGTTCACAGTGTTTCAAGATTGGCAGCAGTGAAGACTATCACAGTTGGCTTCAAACTGTTTTTAAAGGAGAGGGGTAAAAATAACTGTGGAAATCTTTAGAGTTGGCTAATTTGTGGCTTTTGTATTGGACAAATCCAACAATATGTTTCAATTTGTTTTGCGAATCTAGGCAATTGAGCTAATTCAGTAAACCACTATGTCAACACAGCCCTGCTGTTTCCTGTCTTATTTGGTCCTTTATCACAAGATCAGTACTGTAATGGCATACAGTTCAGTTTCCTGAAAGACAGGTTGCTCCATACTTGTAATCTTAATATGCAACCACAGGGAAGTATTGGGTTATTTATTACACAAAATACTAACGGGCAAAGGTGAACCCAAAAGACCTGATAATCAATTGCCCTGTATGTGGCAGAACATGCTCTGGAAAATACTACCAGTATGGTCTGCCAGTCCTCTCCAGTCTGGGAGTGTCACAAGGAATAAGAACTACAACTCCCAGAATTCCAAGGCAGCATGGTGAAAAGCAATTCCCAGCCTACACCTACACCACCGTATTTTGAACTAAGCTGCTCATGCATAGGAAATTTACAATGGACACTGGATTATGGAAAGCAATTCATGAATATAGAAAATTTATTTTATTTATTTGTTTATGGGAAATAAATGCAAATATTTTTTTACAAATAATTCAAGGCAATGAATATATGCAACACACACACACCTTACCCAGAACAATCCTGTGAGATGAATTGGGCTGTGAGAGTTACTGGCCCAGCTGGTTTTCATGTCTAAGGTGGGACTTGAACTCATGGTCTCTTGCTTTCTAGCCTGGTGCCTTAACCAGCAGACCTGTGATGGCGAACCTATGGCACGCGTGCCACAGGTGGCACGCGGAGCCATATCTGAGGGCACGTGAGGCGTTGCCCTATGTCAGCTCCAGTGCGCATGCGTGCATTGGCCACCTGATTTTTGGCCTTGGGGAAGGCCGTTTTCACCCTCCCCAGGCTTCAGGAGGCTTCCCTGAAGCCTCCGGAGTGCGAAAAACGGCCCAACGGGCCTACCAGAAGTTCAGAAACTGACTTCCGGTTTGCCCGTTGGACCGTTTTTTGCAATCTAGAGGCTTCAGGAGGCTTCCTTGAATCTTCTGGAGTGTGAAAAACGGCTCAACGGGCAAACCGGAAGTTTGGAACGGACTTCCGGTTTGCCCGCTGGGCCGCTTTTTCGCACTCTGGAGGCTTCAAGGGGCTTCAGGGTTAAAAATGGCCCAACGGGAGGGGGCATGCGCGGGGATGCGCACATGCGCAGTATGGCGTGCGTGGGGGGGGGATTGTGTGCCAGCGCGCGCTAGCTCGCACGCACACTCCCATTTTTGGCACGCAAGAAGAAAAAGGTTTGCCATCACTGCACTAGACCAAACTGGTTCTCAAGTGGTAAATAACTCCATCAGATGCTATTGAATTGATCAGGATGTGATTTTTTTCCCCCTCTGGGGTCATTTCCTGATTTTCCCCTAATCACAGCTGAACATCTGTTTTCTGCCCTGTCTCCATAATTTCATCTCAATCATGTTCCCAGCCCCTGAATGAGGCAGGTTGAAAGTTGTATTTCTCTTTTTATTTCAACCATCCAGGGAGAGCAAAATCTGTTAGGCTTTGTCTCCCATCACCTTGGTAGGAAAGGAGAAACCACAGAGCAGTTAAAGGTAGCAGGAAACGGTTCAGAACTAAAGCTAAAATTAAATTTAAAAATTAATTTTTTCTCAAGTGAAGGATAATGTCATGTAAGCAATAGGGAGAGAATTTACATGATTATTTTCAGTGTGTCATTCTCCACTTTTCCAAGGCCACAGCTTGTTTTTTGAGTCAAGGACTGCCTTGAGTGGATAGGAAATTGATCTCTAATTAAGCCACTTTAGCAATGCCAGCATTTTTCTTGTATATGTGTGTGTATCTCAGATTGACAGTTTTAACCATTTGAAAAATAAAATAAAAATCTATAGCTGCCAGAGCCCCTATGTGTTGGAAGAAGTATTTTGTGAAAATAAAGGGGAAACAGAAACAGCTGGCTAGAAGAACCTCATTTAACAGATGCTCTAAATATCTATTGCTGTGTCAAAGAGTAAAGGGAGAGTAAACTTAAAGTAGCATTCTTCTCTTTGGATGAAATAGGAAGACCAACTTAAGATATAGTACAGGTAGTCCTTGACTTACAACAGTTCATTTAGTGACCATTCAAAGTTACAATGGCACTGAAAAAAGTGACTTATGACCATTTTTCATACTTACGTCTGTTGCAGCATCCCCATGATCATGTGATCAGAATTGAGACACTTGGAAACTGACTCATATTTATGACAGTTGCAGTGTCCCAGGGTCATGTGATCTCCTTTTGCAACCTTCTGACAAGCAAAGTCAATGGGGAATCCAAATTCACTTAACCATGTTACTAACTTAACAACTGTGGCAAGAAAAGTTGTAAAATGAGGCAAACTCACTTAACAAATGTTTCACTTAGTAACATAACTTTTGGGCTCAGTTGTGATCATAACTGGAGGACTACCTGTATTGAACAATTAAACTCGGATCCAAGTGGTATGTAACACTCTCTTATAACTGAAAAATGGCTGGTTTGGAGATTTGAATGATTTGTTGGATTCACCATTGATTAAATTAAAAACATTGTGCAAATTTGGTCTTAAAATTAAAATGATAAGGGGCTAGAGCTCAGGATTGTCTTGGAATTGTGCTCACCCGGTTCAAAAAGAAAAAGGAAACAGCTAAGCTGAACTGGCAGAAACCATCCTGAAATCTAAAAAGGTGAGAGGGGAAATCTTTTTCCAGCTTACATTGAGGTTAAATGCACCTGTCCTATGAGCACCTAAGAGACCTGTGGAGGCCAGAAGCATTCTTGTAAATAAAGAGAATCCTAAAAATGGCACTAATTTTTTATTAAAAGAATAATTATAGTACGGTCATGTGAGGTCAGGAACCTGATGATTAACCAATGGAAATATCTGCCAGCACGTTGATGCCAGGTATCATATCCCATGTGGGTCAACCAATAGAATTGAGAGAGTTAATAAGGTGTGCCTTGATTACATAAGGAAGAGTGGTGATCATTAAGCACTTCTCTAGAAAGGAAAATGCATATAAAAACAAAAGCAGGATATACATTCATCTAACTAATACTCATGTAATTAAATATGAATATTCAAGCAAAATCACATCATCATGCACAAATTTCTCTTTTTAAAGATTCATAGCACCTGCATTCTATTTGTAAATATTATAAGAACCAGTTCTGGCCAGCTGAGGACTAAGATTCGTTATGACAACATGTAAGGTTACTAGACTGTTTTTTCAGATTTTTTTTTCAAGACTATTTAGTTGTCTGTATCCCAGCGGTGAAATCTACTTATCTTCCCTACTGGTTCGGAAGCGCTCGCTCCCCACGCGTGTACTTTTTGACCTGTGCTCCACTCACGCATGGGCTTTTACACCCTCTGCGCATGCGCAGAACGCTTTGTGCATGCACAGAGGGTAAAAAACAAGAAAATGGCGACGTCCAGGCGGGTGGATGGAGCTTCGCGCTGCCGTCGCTACCGGTTCTCCGAACCACCGGCGGGCACCGCTACCGGTACGCCCGTACCAGGCCGAACCAGTAGCATTTCACCCCTGCTGTATCCTCTTATTAACCAAATTTTCTCTATGAAGCAAGTAGTTTGAGTTTGATATATTTATAATGCAGCAAAGAAGTTCTGAAAATATGGACTATTAACACGTTTTAGTAACCCAAGAAGATGAAGATAAAACTTATGGACTACAAAATGTTTCCTTTTTATTCCTGATAGACAGGATTCATCAAGGGCAGAATTCCACACTGCATAAATCACAGGTTATAAACACGACAGGCAAATAATAGAGAAGGCAGCCATTGTACCAGAAATAGTAGATCAAATGTTTATTTGTAGCCCTTTCTACAAATAGAGCCGCGGTGGCGCAGTGGTTAGAGTGCAGTACTGCAGGCTACTTCTGCTGATCACCAGCTGCCAGCAGTTTGGCAGATCGAATCTCACCAGGCTCAAGGTTGACTCAGCCTTCCATCCTCCGAGGTGGGTAAAATGAGGACCCAGATTGTTGGGGGCAATATGCTGATTCTGTAAACCGCTTAGAGAGGGCTGTAAAGCACTATGAAGCGGTATATAAGTCTAAGTGCTATTGCTATTGCTATTTCTCCTAAAGAGTAGATTCTATCAAGTGGCAGGTATTTGATGGCAGAATGGTGTTGACTGTAACACAGACACTGACTGTAATGCAACACTTTTTTAATAGTGAGATATCATCTGGCAGAGATCCAGCCACAGCTTTTCTATATTAGCAATGCATATAGCTTTGCTGTCACAGTTGTTTGCTTAGAAGCATTAACACTTTTCAGTTTTGATTGCTCAATAGTTCAACAGGTTTTCTAGCCTAAGGGAAGAGAGAGCTACAAGAATGGATTCTGCTTATTTGCTTTTCAACACTTAGAAACTTCATGAGCTTTAGCGTGTCAAGGGAATTCAAAGATAGGTGGACTCCCCCCCCCATTTATTTATTTAGAGCCACATGCCTGCCAAGGTTGAGATGATGCACTTAGGACCAATTCATTTATTCATGTTTACCACTTGACCAAGACTACAACAACATCAATGATGACTTGCAGGAGATGTGTAAACTTCTACTGAACAGACGACTCATTCAGACGTTCAGCTTATCTCTTGGCTCTTCTTCCAGTTCTACTGTATCACAAGAGGCATATGCCTCCAAATATCAACTTAAAAATTGACAAGTTATACACGTGACCTTCAGGGTAGCACTAAAAGGCAAGCTTTGCAGGGACACATAATTCTCATCTTTAATAGAATAAACAAGTGGCAAGCTTGATTGTTGGTACTATTCTCACAGTAGCATTCAAGCCTCTATTCATTATACATTATTAACTGAAGTTAGGCTAACTGGCTGAATCTGTACAGCAAGATCTTGTGCCCATAACTATATTAGTGCAGCAAGTAAGGCTAATGTAATTCCTGGTGCTGTACTCCTCAGTGCTGTACTGGAGGAGGTACCGTAGTAGGTAGTGAGAAATACCTGGAAGCAGTGACCCTTCCTTTGTTGTGTGCTTGATGATGGGCTGATTGTTGTGGCTGTGTGAAGAATGCACATAGTAGCAGACACAATCACCAAAAGCTTACAAAGCAGTCTCTGCAGAGTGGAAATGCAGCTCAGAAAGGCAGCAGAATCTTGGGATCAGCTATGTTTTGCATATCTACATTCTTCTAGCTCCTGAGGAGAGGTGCCTGGCTATGGGCAATGGCAATGCACTGCTGGAATTATATTGTAGGGAAATGCAGCATAGTATGGTAGTGTATATATAGGCAGGAAGCAGACATGTTAGCAGGAGGTGGGGTTCAGCAATACAGTGTGTGTTGCAGCAGCATGCTTCTAAAAGAAAAATGCTGTTGGCATAGCAATTAGATGGGATGCAAGTCAATTCAAAGTAGGTGAGGTCAATGTATGATGAATTTTAATGGGGTGGAAAATATGACATACTAGGTCAGAGGAGAGCAAAAGAGAATTGTGAGCAACTCTCACAATGAAGAAGGGTTTACATGTGCATCTGGGATAACCAGAAGTTGGTATTTGCTCAAAATGTTTGTGTTTGCCTCTCCTCTATTATATCCACTTGGCCCACCAGGACAGGAAGGCAGGTTATAATGTAGGTTCCATCTATTATGGATGTACATTTGGTGATGGCCATTTCTCTATGGAACATCATTCCACCCCACCCCCCCCTTGGTACAGCTGTTTCTGTTGGAAGGAAAATCCATCTGGTTCAGATCCGGGAATAAAATGGAGGCTGATTGGAAAGAAAGTTTAATGATGAACAGAACCACACACAAAGACAACATTCAGTTCTGGGTCAGCTGAACAATTAGCTAGATGAGTGCCAGGATTTTTATACAGGTCCTGAAATGCTGCAGGTGTGTGTGTGTGCAATGAAGGGGCTTGTGTTCTGAAAGGGTGTTGGGCAATTCCTATTGTGGCTAATTGTGGGTGAGGGGCTGCTGTACTAATCCTACCATTTTGCTTTTGTTAGCTGTCAAACTTTGCTGCAAGGAGTTTTGAAATATCCTGTCTTGAATGGATTTCTGCCTGCAGTATTTGCTTTGCTTATGTATAGAGCCATCTACATAGTTGGCTTCCTCTTTCAATAAGCTCTTTATCTTCTTAAGTGCTGGCATCTGCTGTGGGCTATTAAGAAAGACCAGGGGGCTGCTTTCTGTCTTTAAGAGCATGTTTCTCCATTTCTCCTTTAGGGAAATATAATATTCTGCCTTTTTAATATTTTCCCAAATATTTCATTCTTCTAGGAGAGGGGGCTTCCCATAATCATGTTTCATTTTACAACCACATCTCCTAGCAATGGAGTTACCAGTCCCAAGTGTGGTCTTAGTGAGATCTGTCNCTCAGATATGGCTCCGCATGCCACCTGTGGCACGCATGCCATAGGTTCGCCATCACAGGTATAGATTTTAAATTGTGGATTTTTAATGTTGTAAGCCATTCAGAGTTACCTGTGTATGAGTTGAGGAGCCAAATAAATAAATAAATAAATGTGGCAGTTAGCAATAGCAATAGCACTTAGACTTATATACCGCTTTACAGTGCTTTACAGCCCTCTCTAAGCGGTTCACAGAGTCAGCATATTGCCCCCAACAATCTGGGTCCTCATTTTACTCACCTCAGAAGGATGGAAGGCTGAGTCAACCTTGAACCGGTGAGATTTGAACCGCCGAACTGCAGCTAGCAGCCAGCTGAAGTAGCCTG
>QLTV01002534.1:987506-1004234 GCA_003457575.1 Thermophis baileyi | reverse complement strand
CCGCCGTCTACAGTGGGGGGAGAGAGAGCTGCTGCCGGCCGGGGAATGGTGGTTCCCAGTGGGGAGGAGCCCAGGCAAGGCCGCGCGTTCGGAGCTTCTCCGGCTGGCACATGGCACTGCCGGGGGGGGGGGGGGAGAGAGAGCTGCTCCGGCCGGGGAACGGTGATTCCCAGCAGGGAGGAGCCCAGGCAAGACCGTGCGTTCAGAGCTTCTCCGGCTGCCGAGGTGTGGGGAGAGAGAGAGAGAGCTGCTCCGGCCAGGGAACAGTGGTTCCCAGCAGGGAGGAGCCCAGGCAAGGCCGCGCATTCGGAGCTTCTCCAGCTGGCGTTGCCGAGGTGGGGCGGGGGAGAGAGCTGCTGCCGGCCGGGGAACGGTGGTTCCCAGTGGGGAGGAGCCCAGGCAAGGCCGCACGTTTGGAGCTTCTCCGGCTGGTGTTGCTGAGGTCGTGGTGGGGGGACAGAGAGAACTGCTGCTGGCCGGGGAACGGTGGTTCCCAGCGGGGAGGAGCCCAGGCAAGGCTGCGCGTTTGGAGCTTCCCCGGCTGGCGAATGGCGCTTTCGAGGTGGTGGGGCTGAGAGAGCTGCCGCTGGCTGGGGAATGGCTGCTGCTTTGTCTCGCCAGGGAACGGGCCGGTTCCTGGTTGTCCTCCGGTAAGAGGCGCACCGGCCCTCTTGGAAGAAGTGGGGGGCGCATGCGTGGGGCACACGCATGCGCAGTGAGGGTTTGCATGTGCGCATGCGCAGTGCGGGGCACATACGCAGGAGTGCGGGGGAGGGTCGTGCACACATGCGCAAATAGGGGCACGCATTGCATTATGGGTGCCGGCACACGTGAGCAAAATAGCGCTCTCGCGCTTGGACTTTTGGCACACAACGACAAAAAGGTTCGCCATCACTGTACTAGACAATCAGCAGCTATTCAACATGCAGCACCAAACATGGAAGAGGCACCCATTTTCTCCTTATGAAGTTCTCAGCCAGAATGATGGTCAAATACAATTCTGTTAGGGTCCACCAACTAGTTTTTTCTCCCCCTTTGGATATATAAACAAGGAATGTTCAGCAATCCTGGGGAAAGTGCTGGATACAGCAAGAAAAGGAAATTTCAGAGAGCCAGTTTGTTCTAGTGATTAAGGCACCAAGCTAGAAAGGAGGAGACTGGGAGTTCAAATCCCAACTTACCTATGCAAGCCACCTGGGTGACTTTAGGCCAGTTACTCTCTCTCACAGGGATGTTATTGTAAGGAAAATGGGAGGAGGAAGGTGTATTGGATATATTTGCTGCCTTGAGTTATTTGTAAAAGTAATAAAGGCGGGATAGAAATAAATTAATAAAATTCTAAAGTATAAAGTACAAGGTGGGTTCAGGGGTGGGTTCTAACTTACCTCGCTGCCAGTTCGCTTCCTCCCATGACGCGTGGCCGCGCCTCGTGGCCGTGCGCACCAGGGGTGAAATGCTCCCAGTTCGGGCGTGCCTGTGGGTCGCCGGACAGCTGGTAGCAACGGAAGCAGGAGACTTCGCCCACCCGCCCGGATGCCGCCATTTAGGTTCTTTTACCCTCTGCGCATGCGCAGAACGCTTTGCGCATGCGCAGAAGGTAAAAGAACCCAAATGGTGGCGTCTGGGCTGGTGGGCAAAGTCTCCCGCTTCCCTTGCTACCCGCTGTCCAGCGACCCGCAGGCACGCCTGAACCGGGAGCATTTCACCCCTGGCGCGCGCGCTTCGCGCGCATGCGCAATGCCAAAAAATCAGAATTTTTTTTTTAAAGCCAAAAACAAAACAAGATGGCAACACATGCGCCGTGCCAGAAACTCGCCTTTCTGCACAAGAACAAAAAAAAAAAAAACACAGAAAAAAAATCACCCCAAAAAAATAAAAAAAAAAAAAAAAATAATAATAATAAAAAAAAAGATGGCGGCGCCCACAAACAGGCACCAACCGAAACGGATCCGTGACATCACTGTGACATCACCAGCGGGTCGCTACCGGTTCGGGAGACCCGGTCCAAACCGGGAGGAACCCACCTCTGGGTGGGTTCATTCAAAAGATCTACAAACAGAAACTATGTCCACAAATGGAAAGGAAAGCAATTGATGCTTGCTGCCTCTGAACAGATTGGAAAGGAAGAAACAGGGAAGTGTATCAGTTGGGAGGCACAATAATCGCCATGCACTCAGGTCATCTGGCCAATATCATTGCCAAAACAGAAGAAAGTGATGTAATTCAAACAGCAGTTTGTTATATCAGCTTCATTTCCAGCTGGTTGTGGCATGTGAGATAAACATCTTAAGACTCCCAGACAGAAAAGTATTTCATCTTCATATATGCACGTTTCATGGGAAGTAACATTAAGTTTTTCAAAATTACTTCCACCTTATAATTAAAATTTTCATTTTGGTGGGAAGGCCGACTCCTAGTTTTGACAAAGGTACACAGTGCCCCCTAAAGGATCTGATAAACTAACCCATGCTGTGAGGTGTGAATAGATGAAAATTAGCTTTTGTGCCCAAGCTGACCTCTTCTATCTAAAGGGAAATCTACTGGAAGTCAGATTGTGCTTTTACAATTCCATCAAGTCTTTTGAAGGTGGCTTTAGTCTTTAGATGACTTTTGATTTGCTGGTTGGACCTAGAGCATTTTCTTGATTGGGCAAAGCAATAGATACTCTAGAGCAGGGGTCCTCAAACTTGGCAACTTTAAGACTTGTGGACTTCAACTCCCAGAATTCTCCAGCCAGCATAGCTGGCTGGAGAATTCTGGGAGTTGAAGTCCAAAAGTCTTAAAGTTGTCGAGTTTGAAGACCTCTGCTCTAGAGACTGGTTTTTGTCCCCATTCCCCACCCTTTTGTAAAATCAATGCTCAGGAGAAACTCCTGTATAAACAAAAAGGATCAAAATCATGTTTCTACATAATCAATATCCAAACACAGCCCCATTCCCCCCACTTCTTTCTACAATAAACATATATAAGTTGGAACACAGGACCTTCGGTAATAATTAAGTACGGTAGTTTATTTTTTGCTGACTGCGTTGATTTTATAGTATTCTGTTTAAGTAAAAGTTGTTTTCGCTCTATTTATCTCCCCCCACCCCCATAAAATCCTTTTTTATATCCAAAGATCTGCCTTCATGCATTTTATAAGGGAATGTCATACTAAAATATTTCCCATGCTACCCCCTCTGTTTCAGAATAGCTACAGGGTTTGTTCAGTTTTGTATTTCTGGGTTATTTAGAGTGGTAGATCAAAAACATCAATTTCACAGAACTGGGCTGAGGGAGTTAGTTCTGGTAGAAGAACCTAACAGTTGACTAGTTGGAATGAATAGTCAGCATTACTCCAACTTTAGAATGCTTTCTGCTAAAGTACGCTTGGAATGTGTTCTGCCAGAAGATTTTAAAATTCTTTCTCTCTCTGGTTTGATAAGAGGTGGTGATTTCTGTAAGGTCTTTGGTGGACTGCAAACCCTGATAAAGGGAGTGGTACAGGTAGTTCTTAACTTACATTCATTTTGTGACCATTCAAAATTACAATGGTACTGAAAAAAGTGACCTATGATTGTTTTTCACACTTACGACTATTGCAGCATCCCCATGGTCATGTGATCAAAATTCAGCTGCTTAGCAACTGGCATATATTTATTATGGTTTCAGTGTCCCAGGGTCATATGATTACCTTTTATGACCCTCTGACAAGCAAAGTCAATAGCAAAGCCATATTCACTTAACAACTGTGTTACTAACAACTGCAGTGATTTACTTAACATTTGTGGCAAGGTGGTCATAAAATGGGACAAAACTGACTTAAGAACTGTTTTGCTTAGCAATGGAAATTTTGGGCTCAATTGTGGTTGTAAGTTGAGGACTACATGTATATCCCTGATATAGGTAAATACAACACAATTGCATTTCCCACTTTTATTTTAAAGCACTTACAAAAGACTGACAATGCAAGAATAGCCTTCCCCACCTGATTTCCTCCATGTGCAAACTGCAAAACCCACAACTTTCAATTAAATTGGGGAAAGTTACTTGGAAATAGCAAGTTTAGGTAAACCACTCTTTTAAGAGATGGAAAGGCTTAGAACGTAGTACATTCTGAGTAGTTTAGAAGATAATTTTCATCAGTCCCAGCCACCAGATGACCCTCAAAATATTTGTATTACAGAAGTTGCCGCTCCAAGTATCTTTTGGAATAGAAGTATGAAATATACTATTATAGCTAAGTAACTCCAACTATCAGAAAATAACAGCTGATCCAAAGAAACAGCAATTGCAAAAAGAATCTATATACTTGGGAGACATTTTAAGAGGAAAAAGCCCCTTGTCGTCCCCGTCCCCCCCAATCTCTCTCCCCACACCTGCAAAGGAATTTTGGAAAAAAGACTTTGAGGGCCTTAAAAAAAAAAAAAAGGCCACAACACAGAGACAAAAGCCACAGGTCTGAACGCTTCTTTAACGCCAGGAACCTCGGCTTAGAAGCCCTCAATCCCTTTTTCCCTTGTTCGCGGGACGCTTTATCTGATACACATCCGGGGGTACCGTTCTTTGGAGCCCTTCCGGATTCATAGATTTCCTGCTTCCGGTTCTGGGGGAGAAATTGTCCAGGAGGGGCAAACCGTCGTCTTCTTGAGCATTTCTTAAACGGAAAGAAGAGCGGCAGAGAAAGAAGTTACGGTATAAGTGCCTAGAGGCCAGGAATGGTTGTTAAGGTGCCAACCTTTCAGCTGGCTCCTTTTGAGATATTTTGATCTGCAACCGCAACCAGGCATCTGGCAAAAGTTTCACTTGCTGTCCGCCATTCGGCACAGCAGGTCGCTTTTGACCGCGGAATAGAGCGGGCTGCTGTCGCTGTTCCTGTTGGTACTTACAGCCGGAAGGTCCTCCCAAAAACCTCTCAGAAAGAGACTGCTGGCTTCGGTGGTCAAAGTGTGGCTTGTGAGTAGTTTGGCATCATCTGCCCGACTAATTTGTATCTCAGTGTCTTTTATATCTTTAAAGCTTTAAAGTTCTTTAATCTTTAATATATTAAAGATTAACCTATTTAATCATCCTATAAATATGTTTTATATGTTCTACTCCTTTCTCCTTAATTCTCCATTTCTAGCCATGGGATTTATTTTAATCTGCTTCCTATGTAAAGGTATCAGCTTCTTTGTATCTGGCATTGTATTTCATTAGCGAGAGTTAATTTGATATCTTCTTGTTAGAAGAGAGTTGGCTTTGTCCTGGATTGTCCAGCTACGTCTGCATGACGCGTCATGGCAAGAACTGTACAGCGGGAGCTGTCTACACCTACCATGAAAAGAAAAAAGACACAGGTGAGGAGGCCACAGACTGAAGTGTATATGCAGTGCTTCCTTAGTTGAGTGGGGAAATGTTTGCCTCTCATTGCAATAATGGAATTGCATGTGGCAATCCAAAGCAATTTTTCTTAGCCTGTTTCTGCTTATGTGTGTTGAACTGCAATTTTCATTCTGTGCTGCTAGCATATCAATTGGCATGCTGGCTAGGGATGACAGGAAATCATATTGAGGAAAAGCAATCCACAGTGCAGGAGATTATGTGAAGAAGATGTCTTAAGTAGGATAGGAGAAATGTATTGGTAAAATAAGAATAGTTACAAACATTTTCTTTCCATTTATTCAGTGGAAAGAAAAGTTTTTCATGAAGTCCCTAGGTCTTGTCGGCTGGCATCCTCTGTGTGTAGTTTATATTGCTTTTATAGAAAAAGGTTCAGAGAATTGGCACAAGGTTTGGGAGTAATTTCTCCCCACCCCTCTGCTTGCTCACAATTTCAGACATAATATAGTGAAATAATGAAGGCCAGAACTGGGAGGCAGTTACCTTTGTGCTGTTTATGACTAGCTGGATATTGGGAAAATTTCTAGGTTAGTTCAGAGTTTTGGTCACACCTCGAGTGTGATTAATACGTTCTAGTATTTCATTGAAACTCAGACTTAAAGTAATTCACACTACAAGTTTTGGAATAAGCTGAGCCTTCTTGGCAAACTCTGCTTTTCTGATTAGAGTGTCATCAGTTATCTTTTGCCAGTTCTAAGCAGCAATCCAGAGCAGCCATTTGAATAGGTTTTTTCAATACTGCTCTCTTACTGTGACCTTCCCTCTGTTTTTTTCAGCTGCCTCTGGTTATGGGACACAGAACGTCCGTTTGAGCAAAGATGCTGTCAAGGACTTTGACTGCTGCTGTCTCTCCCTGCAGCCCTGCAAGGACCCTGTTGTGACGTAATTATCAGATGGGATCCGTTCGAAATATTTCAAAGTCTTATGCTGAAGTTCTGCCCTGTGTGTCTTTTATTTAACTTTATCAAGAATGTAATCTCTAAAAACAAAAGATAATTGCCCCGCCCAGTATCATTAATTTATTTGTTCCTTTGCTAGATATGCCTGTTGATTTTTTTTTTTACAAATGTAGAAGCCTTTTTAGTGTATAATTGTACAGATAAAGTGATGTGCACCTTTTGCCACTTGACAGTACTTTATTATTTGCATGACACATTTAGTGCTGGCCCAAGCCTTGTTTTGGAAGGAAATTTGGAAATTTAAGGGTGAAATAAATTTCACCCTTTGCCTTTTAAATCCTCGCGGGTATGTAAAAAAGACTACAATTTTTACTTTTTACAGGGGCAGGGGGAAGAACCCACAAGAACCGCCTTTATCTCTTTTGTGCCCTTCCTGCACAATCTTAATTCTGTTGGTGCCATCCTCCTTCCTTTGTTTGGAAAATAATTACCTTCTGTTCCATAGAGGAATTGAGGTTAAAATCTAGAACATAAGTTCAATATGTCTCTGTGCCATTATGCCCCCTCTCTCTGGAAATTTAAGTCCAGCTGTGGAACACAGATGAAATGTTTTATGAGAACTATTTTATGCATTATAGCATCGTGATCCTCAACAGATTGCTATTTCTGATTATCGTCGGTGCAAGAAAAAGTTTATTTTTGCAGGGGAGAGTAGGTGAACGATGGGGCAGAATACAGGAACTGTTACAGAATTGGGAATGATGTGGACAAGTTTTAAAGCAACAAAGGCCAGCGAGAAATGGGGCATAGCTCCATTACCAGTCCTGGCTTTTGTCTGCAATTCTGTAAAAAACACTCTTTCCTGTCAAACTGGTATGTGTAGAGGTTGTCCTCTGTTAATTGCCTTGTTTAGTGACTGTTCAAATTTAGAACTGCACTGAAAAAGTTTTACAGCCACCCCTGAACTTATGACAGTCACAGTGTCTCCATGATCCCAGAATCACAATTTGGGCCCTTGGCAATTGGCATGCATTTATAGTGGTCACAATATCCCACAGCCACATGATTGCCATTTGTGAGCTTCACAACCAGTTTCTGACAAGCTAAGTCAAAGGAGAAGCTGGCAGTAAGTTGCAAGTTGTGATCACATGACATTGTGCTTAATGACCTAGGATAATTTGCTTAATGAATGCTGTGGGAGTGGCATCATAAGTCTGGGATAGTCATGTGATATTTCACTTAAACTTGTCACTTAGTAAAGGAGTTGCTGGTCTTACTTGCAGTCTTTAAGTGAGGATATCTATGCATGCGAAGATACTAGACTTCTTGAATTCTGTTGGTTTCATCTCTCTCCTCCCTGACCCTGAAACTTTACCATGTGTTTCCTGAGTCACTTTTTTTGAAGCCCATAAAGCTCCCTCTAATTGTAATGGCATGGTTTCTTGACATTTTGTCACACAAGCTAAAAAGTACCTCAAAATAGGCTTAGTGTAATTAAAAATAAAAAACCCCAACTTCCTGCCCCAAACTCAGAAATATAAACTGTAGCCCTAACCATTTGCTTCTTCTCTGTAACTGTCTCAAAAGGGTTAAGGGTCATTCTGGACATTAAAAACATGCCCCATCTTGCCATTCAGTTACATATGTTATGACTTTTCAGATGTATCCTAGAATACAGGAACCAATAACTGAATATGATTATGCTTTGACATTCTCACTGTAGTCAAAGAGGCATGGGGGCTTTCGGACTTGGGTTATGGTGGGTTTACAAGTGATATTTATCTTGCTTCCTCCCCCTGCCCCCTTTCCAGCCCTGATGGATACCTCTATGAAAAAGAAGCTATCCTGGAGTATATCCTACATCAGAAAAAGGAAATTGCCCGGCAAATGAAGGTATGCCAATATAGAGAGCTATAAAGATGGTTGGGTTCATACCTAATTGTCAATTTTAATAGATATATTGGAAGACTATGCCTAAAAAAGCTAGCAAATGAAAGAAGATGCAGAAAAGAATTGAATCCCAGTAACATAAAATATCTATGCTATTTAACATGAAAATTAATCCAGTAAACGTGACTTAGCTGAAGTGAGTTTAGTATGGTTTCTTTAGTGGGCATTCTGCATTTTTATAAGGACTTAGATGATACTTTATCTTTGTAACAATTCACATGAATTATTTTAGTCGTCTTTTCATAGGCCTGATATTCAGTAGCATTTATCCAGATCAAAAGCCTTTATCCTCTGCCAGTGATTCACTGTAGGCTCAGTTTGAGGCAGAAAGATGTCCAAAGCCTCTGACAATCATTGCCTAATGGCCAGGAGGGGCTGATACTATCTGACCAATGAGGCTGCAAGATTTAAGAAACAGTCTGTTCAAGAAAGGATGTGGAAGTAGATGTAGAAACAAGAAAGATTTTTAGTGGTTATTCAGTTTTTCTCTATAAACATCTTTGAGAAATTTCTTCCAGAATTAATATATAAACATTATAAAACAATACATTTAGGATTTGACTGAAAACTGCAGATGAACTCCATAGCTGTGGCCAAATTTGGTTTCTCTTGCTTTGGTCTAGCAGTTAAGGCACCAGGCTAGAAAGCAGGAGTTCAAGTTCCACCTTAGCCATGGAAACCAGCTCGGTGATTTGGGCCAATCACTCTCTCAGCCCATTTCTCCTCAGATGTGGTTGTTGTGGGGAAAAGATGAGGAGGAAAGTGTGCTGGATATGCTTGCTGCCTTGAGTTATTTATAAAAACAATAAATGTGAGATACAAATAAATAAATAAATTCTCTTCCTAGAACTGGAAGATAAATTTATAGAATAGGGAGTGGCTGAGACTAAGTTTCTTTAGTAAAAGTTGATATGGACCTTATTGGCCATCAATTCCTGACTTAAAAAGAGATTTAAGTGTTAACAGAGGCATCCTGTCTTTTGGCCAGTCTTGGATTCAGAGTATGAAAAATAAAAAGGGCACACAAAGGTTCTTGTATATTTTAGTTGGCATATCTTCAAATCCCATTCTGGAGGCTATTCATGGGAATGGCTCTTCTTTTTCCCTTTTCAGGTGATAGTGCTACATTAGAGGAATGTAGGCCAAAAAAATCAGCACATTTTAGCAAGACTACATCTCTACTAAGTAGAAGCCAAACTTTGGTTTATGTTTATGTCTCAGTTACTTGTTTGGGTATCTAGTATCTTAACTCCTCAGTGCTACTGTTATAAGGTTGGGATATTGGGATCCATCAAATGTATTTACTCTGGTAGTGCTGCTGTTGGCTGGGCATTCCACAGCTGCAATCTAGTTTCTTCATCTAATTGCCATCAAGCTTTTCATTTTTTGCTCAGACTTTTCTCATTTAAAAGAAATTATGAAGCCAACAGCTTTTTTTTTTACTTTACTTTTGCTTTTAATGAGCACAGTTATCCCCACCGCATGTTTGCCCTACATCTCTTATATAGAACAGAAGCATTTGATTTACAATTGACATGCTGAAAAGTAGAGCAGCAGTGAATGGTTCCTTAGTAAATGCCTCCTTTTTGGCATCCGCAGGCCTATGAAAAACAGAAGAATGAAAAGAAGGCAGAAATGGCAGAGTTGAGCAAGGCTGCCAAAGAGTCCCAGGTGAAGAGTTTCCTTGACAAAGAGTTGAGCATTGTGAGCAAACCCCTCAATCCCTTTGATCGTCAGTCAGGTAAATCAGGAATGCAAGCAATATCTAAGCAACTGGTGGTGGAAGGGGGAAATATCTTATTTGTCTTCTATGTACAGATATAACAAGAATGGATTCTTCCTACTGCTGTGCCTGGTCTTGTGTAAATCTAAAAGATGCTGCCAGACTTGATAAGAATTGTTCCCATTTTTCCCGTTCTGGTGCTGCTTGCCTTGCAGAAGCAGACTGTTCACAAAGCTCCTATTCATTTTTCTCTGCCTTTTGCCAATGTTTGTAATTCATGGTGCATTGGCTTGAGCAACCTTAGAAACCAGGGTTGTGGGTGGAGACAGTCTCTTCTTACAAGGGTTGAATAAAAAATGAGGCTCCAGATAAGCCTCGAGATGATCTTTGTGTGTGTGTGTGTATGTGCAACACTTAATTGCAACAGTCAACAAATGATTAAGGTGAGTTTGAAAGCACAAGTAGGATATTTGCTGCAACATGACAAATCTGGGCCTCACACCTTGTGAGCCACTCAGGAGGTTGTGAAGTTGAAGAGATAAAGTGTGGAGCTCTTTCATGACAGCTTTAAGAAGCTTATCCATTGTTGGAAGAAGTGTGTTTCAGATGTAAATTATGTGGAGAAGTAAATACAAGTAATAAAAGGGATGATTTCAAGGACTATTTTCTGGGTTTTTAAAATTAAAATATCCCTATATAAACTAAACTTGGGGAGGTGACTTTTTATCGGTCCTTACATACTGTAAATAGCTCCTTAGCTTACCATCAAGTTCCTGTCTTTTTCTCTTAAACCTTTTTCCTACCTTCATTCCATTTTTCAGTTTCACTGTCTACCCACCATCACTTCTTTTCAGGTTATGCAAAGAGGTTATGCTATCATTCTCTTTGCATCAATGGGAAATGAGTCACCCAGGAGAAATGCGGGCAGTTACTACAAGAAATGAACCCTCTCTTCGAGCATGGAGTAACAATGCCTGCGCTATTCCCATCTTTGTTGAGCTTGGTAGCGCTAAAGTAATGATAGCAATAGCATTAGCACTTAGACTTATATACTGCTTCACAGTGCTTTTTACAGCCCTCTCTTAGCAGTTTACAGAGTCAGCATATTGCCCCCAACAATTTGGGGTCCTCATTTTACCCACCTCGGAAAGATAGAAGGCTGAGTCAACCTTGAGCCTGGTGAGATTCGAACTGCCAAACTGCTGGCAGCCGTCAAGTCAGCAGAAGTAGCCTGCAGTACTGCACTCTTAACCACTGCGCCACCGCGGCTCTATGTAATGATGAGGGACACATTTTGGGATGCACAAGAAAAGTACTTCCTGATCCTTTTACATGTTCTTGATTAAGCATGCACAGGGCCACTGTAACCCAATGTGCAAATTGTATGCCAAACAAAAGTACCACATAAGGGGTGGGGGGGATATGTCACCAGTTGTAAGGTAAAAATTGTTTTTAACGGTGTGTGAATGTGTACGTATGCCTCTGGAATATTAAAAAAAATGTTTTTAGCAGCACATGAGTGCATATAAAATTATGCACAAGGACACTTAGTATTACAACAGCATCCTTGAGCATGTAGATGAATTCCAGTGCTAGATGTGCAGTGTTATCCCATATACAATTAATCTTAATAACTCTATTCTTCTCTGCATTATAGGAGACCCTCAAGCTGGGCCCAGCAGTGGAGAAAAGGCCAAACAGCTACCAAGTTTTTGGATCCCTTCGCTGACGCCTGAAGCCAAGACCAAAACCATTCCAAAACCAGTGAGCTATGTTGTCATTCCTTTTCAAGATCTTGCCGTTTGACTACATTACAATGCTAAACCGGCTTAACTGCCATGGTTTCTATAAAGAACAACAAAAACTCTTAAGTTTGAATTAATATGGTTCTTATTTTGTCATTCTTTTTCAAGATTCTCCTAATGCTGGGGTGTCAAACTCGTTTTCATTGAAGGCCGCATCAGGGTTGTGTTTGACCTCAGGGGGGCCGGGGTGTGTGTGGCCAGGGTGTGCATGGCCAGCTCGATGTCACTCGGGGGCGCCTGTGGTGGCCTGAGCGCTCTGCCAGAGAAAACAGGCTCCCGAGCTCCATTTTCGGCTGTGACACCCCCCCCCCGAGCTCCGGTTTCACTGGCGGAGGCACCGCGGGCCAGTCCTTCACTGTTTCCAGGGTGGCACCACGGGCTGGATCGGCCCCCGGGCCTTGAGTTTGACACCCCTGTCCTAATGCCTTCTGTTAGGATATGTACATCTTGCAGTTTGTGTACACCACAAAACTAAACCAGCTTAACTGCCATGTCTATAAAGAACTATAAAACCTTTAAATCTTGGATTAATATGGTGCTGTATTCACAAAGCTTTTGTGGAACTAAAAATTGAAGTTTTTTAGTTTCAGAGTTCTTAGGAAAAGTCCTAAATTTTACTTAATGCATTTACTTAATAGCTCCATTGGATCTAGAATTTTTTCCTCCCCAAATCAGAAGCCCTTCTGTTAGTCTTGTTTTTCTTTGTTCATGGCTCTTGGTTGAAAAGTATCAAAGGTTTATGCTGCCTTTTCCAAACTGGTCCAGTCCAGATCTGTTGAACCATAGATCCCATAACTAGTCATAATGGTTGCTCACCTCTAATATTTTAAAAATTTCACCCATGTTTAAATGATCTGGATATATGAAGGAACTCTTTTTAAAATATTCGAGTTCCTTATTTGTTGATTAAAGATTACCTATGGGGGGTGGGTGGGAATAGAATGTCAGGTTGCCTGGAAGATACTATTAAAATTTATTTATGATGTATGGCTATACCGCTTCACAGTGCTTTATAGCCCTCTCTAAACAGTTTACAGAGTCGGCGTATTGCCCCCAAACAATCTGGGTCTTCATTGTAGCACCTTGGAAGGACGGAAGGCTGAGTCAATGTGTATGTGTATCTATCTGTCTATCTATCTATCTATCTATCTATCTATCTATCTATCTATCGATATATCTATATATATAGAGATAGATAGATAGATATAGATATTATATATAGATAGATATATAGATATATAGATAGTTCTTTTTTATTCATAGTTTTATTGTTCTGCATTATCAGATCTTACAAATAAAGCATTTGAATTTTGAATATTTGAGGGATTGCTTATATATACCGCTTCACAGTGCTTTATAGCCCTCTCTAAACAGTTTACAGAGTCGGCGTATTGCCCCCAAACAATCTGGGTCTTCATTGTAGCGACCTCAGAAGGATGGAAGGCTGAGTCAACCTTGAGCCGCTCAGAATTGAACACCTGGTGTGAGCAGTGAGTTAGCCCTGCAGTACTGCATTCTAACCACTGTGCCGCCACGGCTTAAAAGACAGGATTAGAGTACATGTTTCCACATTTATTCTAATCTAACCCATGTGTGTGATGGGGCATGCCTTTGGGTAAAGGCATTGACTCCTGGTGACTGCCTGGAGAAGTCTCTGCAGTTTTCTTGGCAGGATTTCAGAAATGGTTTGCCACTGCCTCCTTCTCAAGGGTGAGAGAGTGACTGGTCCAACGTCACCCAGCTGACTTTGTGCCCAAGATAGGACTAGAAGTCACAGCCCCCAGTTTCTAGTGTTATTTTATCTTATCCCAGTTTATCTTATTCATGTCATTTCTTCTAGGACAAGTGCGTGTACTGCCCCATGAGTAGGAAACCACTGAAGCTGAAAGATTTGATCCCAGTGCACTTCACCCCTGTAGATGCTAGTGTAGATCGTGTTGGACTAATCAACCGGCAGGACCGCTACGTGTGTGCGGTCACACGAGACATGCTTGGAAACTCTGTCCCTTGTGCTGTGCTCCGTCCATCGTGAGTAATGAGAGGGGGCTTTTCTGAGAGGAAAGGTTACCTATGAGATGAAATCTCTAGTTGGATCCAAGCATGGGAATCTGTCTTACAAGATTTTTTTTCCCCCCCAAGAGGCTCAGTTGTGACTCTGGAATGTGTGGAAAAACTTATCAAGAAGGATATGGTTGATCCAATGAATGGAGAGAAGTTGACTGACAAAGACATCATAGTTTTACAACGGGTGAGATTGACTATTAAAGCACATGTCCTGTGGCTTCCAGAATAGGCAATTTTAGTAGGTACAGTTCCAATACATTTGAAGGGTGGAGGGAGAGTTGATCTGAAATCAGTCTTAACATCTTTATGTTGATCTAAATATTGAGAAGTTTCTCAGTAAGATGGCTTTCCTTTAGCCTTCTAAGCAATGACTACTATAACCATCATGTATCTCTCTAGCTATGCTTTGAAATAATTTCTGTATTGTGTGATATGTTTGGAAACATTCTGGCACTTCAAAGATCTGTACCGATATATATAGAAATAATTTATCTGGGATTATTTGGATTGTGAATGTTACCCCTTGGGCACCTACAGACGTTTGTGGTTTAGCATGTTGTAGAAAACTATTAGCATGTTTTATAAAGCATATCTTATGTACACTATGATATGGCAGGTTTTAAAATAGCAAGTCTCACGAGCGCATTAGTCATTTTTGTTAACCCAGGGTTAGAGCAAAATATGATATGCAAATTTGAGGGTAGGGAACTACCTACTGACTCTAAATGCTTCTGAATATTTGCAGAGAATTTCCTCCTCCCAGGGCAATCACATGCCCCAAGATTAGCTGTCAAGCAAAGCTGTTTGGGCTTCAGTTGTAATGTTGCCCAGCCCAAGCACTGAGAAGAACATAAACTCCGTAACCATCAAAGACAGGATAAGGGTGGGCCTTCACTTCACCATGCCATTCCTCTTTCCTTACGAGTTTTCTCTTTTTCCAGGGTGGCACAGGATTTGCAGGGTCAGGCGTGGAGCTGGAAGCCAAGAAATCTCGGCCTGTGATGCAAGCTTAGTATATTCAGATGGAAAAGAAAGGGATGATTCTCCACCTGATGCTGGCTGCCATCTGCTAGCTTAAAAGAGCTAATATTGCATATAAAGAAAGGCAAAGTATCCTGTAATTTTGTAAACCAGACTTTCTTAAAAGTTTTTGAAAGAAAGAATTGTTAACTTGGGAAATGTGTAATCAATAGCTTATTTTTAGGAGTCATAATTTAATTGTCAAGTTTTTCTACCTTGGAAAAGAAAATAGAGGGTGCAATTCACATAATCAAAGGCTCAGTGTATCAGTTAAATTGATTCTATTAAAAAAAAGTGACATACTCTTCTGTTGGATCAACTTTTTTTGCCCTAAAATTTTGCTGCTTCTATTGTCCAATCTATGGCACGATATCTTGACAGGTTGGGAAATGGTTTTATTAGTAATCCAAAATTTTACAAGTTAAGAGGTCACAATTCCTGGCGGCCCCCCAGATGATCAACTGTTTTTTTATACTCTTTGGCGCTTTGAATGCTGTGCTTCATCAACTCTATGACTTCATCCCGGGAAAGCCTGTTATCCTGGAGAAGGAAGGGGTACAGAGAAAGAACTACAAGCCTAGATAAGCAGTATTTATCCAAGGTATTGGCTACCACTAAGATGCTTAAAAATACATTCAACCTGCATTCAACTTTTTTTACCTATATAAACAGACATAGGAGGTAATCTTGAACCCAAGCGGTTATTTCATTATCCCCAACAGGTCCCAGACAAGTGTTTGAAAAGAGAACAGCCGTGTTTGTCTTCTTAAAAGAAGGGAAGCATTTGAGGGAGCTAATCTTTGCTTTCCCTTAGATCGAGTGTGGATTGCAAGGGAAGAACTGAGGTGCATTAAGAACATTACAGAAGAGATTAAATGCACTGATGAAAGAAGGTGTAGGTGTATTTAATCTCCTTCTCAAACATCTCTGGGACATGGAGATCTTCATAACGTGACAAGGGCTCTCAGTGCTTTGGGGGAGATGGAGGCTGCAGAAGAACAGGAATGGATCCTAGGGAAAACCACCCAAGTATGCCAGCTATACTACTTTTTGAAGAAAGTTTAAGCAGGCCCTTCCAACAATAAATAGACAGCAATTTCTTCTGGAGTGTGTTTCTCCCACTCCCATGTAAGGGAGAACCTGCTGTTGTATATCCCCCGCCCAGGCCAATTACAGTTCATCATGCTTCTTTGTCAAATCTTCACCATAGTTGGTAGCCTGGCTCCCCACAAACATGTTCCAATTGTCCAAAATCTCTTGCTTGGTTATTTTATCATCCTGCGATGTGGGGGGGGAGGAAGCAAAGCAGTGGGAGAAGAGAAATAGAAAGGCAAGGAGAGAAGGGCACAATTATAACCCAATTACATCCCAATCATTTATTTTTTAACATTCTTATATTGCGTTATTAGTAAATTATATATAAAACTTTAGTTTAAAGCCATTTGTGTTAATTTTTCAGGGGGAAAGAACACTTTTAAAATATGAATGCTTTCAGTCTCTTAGAACAGTTCATGTGACAACAGATCATTAGAGGAGGCAGTTAGTTTAAATATTAAGCTTTCCCCCCTCATTTAGAGGGCTAAAGTTCTTAGTGCAGTGGTCCTCAACCTTTATAATGCCGCGACCCCTCCCTGCTGCCGCGACCCCCGCCCCCTCCCCGCGCGGGATGAGGTGACAAAGGGGGCGTAGCACCAGGGGTGAAGTGCTCCCGGTTCGGGCTTGCCTGTGGGTCGCTGGACAGCTGATAGCGAAGGAAACGGGAGACTTCACCCGGACGCCGCCATTTGGGGTCTTTTACCCTCTGCACATGAGCAAAGCGTTCTGCGCATGTGCAGAGGGCAGAAGAACCCAAATGGTGGCGTCCGAGCTACCAGCTGTCTGGCGACCCGCAGGCACGGCCGAACAG
>QLTV01002534.1:968766-984470 GCA_003457575.1 Thermophis baileyi | reverse complement strand
ACCTTTAAAGCCCTACATGGCTCAGGACCAGTTTATCTGCGTGACCGCCTTCTGCCACACTCCTCCCAACGACCAGTGAGGTCGCACAGGGCCGGCCTTCTTCAGGTCCCGTCAGCCAGACAGTGTCGGCTGGCGGGTCCGCGGGGGAGGGCCTTCTCTGTAGCCGCACCGACTCTATGGAACCAACTTCCCCCCGAGATCCATACTACCCCCACCTTACTGGCTTTCCGTAAAGCTGTTAAGACCTGGCTTTTCCGGCAGGCCTGGGGCCAATAATCCGTTTTATTTGAATATATTGCTAAATCGTGTTTGCCATGTTTTTTATTCATATGTTGTGAGCCGCCCAGAGTCCTTCGGGAGTTGGGTGGCATACAAATTTTATAAATAAATAAATAAATATTTTTCTGGACTGAGTATGATCCCTTCTACCTTCTGCAAAGCAGCTGCTCTAACACAAAATTAGAGCTTTATCCATGTGTACTATCATCTTGGAGGAAATTGGGAAGGACTTCTCCAAGATTATAGTCAGCTTTACATCTGGGAAAAAGGAGGTGCTGAATGAAACACAGCATACTGGACTACTCTCTTAAGCATTAAGGAGAAAAGACTCATTTTTCAACTGAAACTCATAAATAGTTTAGACAGCAGACAGAATATTAGAGGCTTTGGATTTTTTTTGTCCCTTTTAAAAAAAACAAGAGCCGATTTTAAATCAGCATCTCACTTCAGTTTCTGAACAGCAGTAGCCACATTTCATTCTTGCTTATCATATTGCAAGCATAAAGCAGATCATTGCTACCTTTTACCATATAAAAGTGAGCTCTGGATTTTTCAGGAGGATTATAAAATAGGATGCTAGAACAGCGCTACATCTTAATTTGGTAATTACAAAATCCTTTAGAGAGAGATCCTTTACATCATTTGAAATATTTTGTAAAGGAAACATCAACATTTCACAAGAGAGGTAAGGTACAATTAAATGAAAGGGGAGAAAGAAAATACAGTTTAAATGGAAACTGCAAGGCAGGAATAGAAGTTTTAATAAAATAAACCTTGAACAGCTGCTGGGGCTGGTGCAAACTTTCTTGCAGAAGTTTCAGCTCCATTCTTTTATGAGTCACTCTAGTGACATCTATCTACTACCCTGTTTCCCCCAAAATAAGACATCCCCTGATAATAAGCCCAATCGGGCTTTTGAGTGCATGGCAATAAGGTCAAGTGCTTATTTCAGGGTTCAAAAAAATATAAGACAGGGTCTTATTTTCGGGGAAACACGGGTAAGTAATAAATTTGTTTTCTACCCCTCCAATATATGTACACCATCCATCACAGAAAACAGGATTTCTTAATGGCAAAGTGTCTAAGAGAGGCTGTCACAAATATATCTGTCACTAGCTGGGAAGATCAAGACAGTGCTCTTCTGAAGAATGCAATCAGATTATTCTGATTCAGATAATTCTTGGTCTTTGATCTTTGTTTCAACTGGATAAACTCCAACCCCCTAAATTTCATAAGACTATGTGCTATTTGAAAGTCCTGGTATAATTGTCTACCTGATATTTTTGAGAGGCTTTGAAGCAAAGCTTCTCTGATCCCTTGCTACTAGTCAGGTTGGCAAGAATCTAGACTAGTGTTTCTCAAACATAATAATTTGAAGATTTGTAGATTTCAATTCCCAGAATTCTCCAACCAGCTTGCTGACTAGGAAATTCTGGGAACTGAAGTCTACACATCTTCTAGTTTCTATGGTTGAGAAAAAACTCACCTGACTAAGCATTGTTTTTTATATGGTATTTGGATTTACATGTTAAGTTGAAGATTAACCCATAATACTAGTAGATGGTAGCCACTGAATGTATGAAAAAAATAAGATAAAGCAAATCTCACAAGATCTCTGCATGCTCACATCGTAGGCATTTTTAATTCTTTAAAGGTACATGCATTACTTATATATTAAAATATTTTTGCCAACCTGATACTATATAAAAGCATATAGTGATACCCACCAAGTGAAAAATTTGTTGATCTTTATATTAAAAGTGGTAATTGGTTTTGGTTTTGGCTTAGCTTGTTGAGAGTTATAGAGTTCAAAAATTATGGTTTATGATTGAGACTTCATGTGAATGAGAACACTAGTCAAACTATATTAAAATCAGCTATGGCAAAACAGAGAATGTGGATCCAGATACAAATTCACTAAGCAACCATTTAGTGTTACTTTTATTCCATGTATAAGTTCTCTGTTTTCAATAGAGTTTTCCCAGTTTCCCCTCATTATTAAGGGTAAATAAGATCTATAACCCATGAATTTTAGTATTTTTACTTTTATTGATTTTTATAATCATTGTTTTGTTGTTGTTGTTTTTTGCAGCCATATAAATATGATAAATAAACAAATGGAGATGATTCAATTTGAATTTGAAATTCTAATTCTATGCAGACACAGAGAATGAAACCATAGAATGGTTATGGGAAACCAATTTGGGTAGGAAGTAGAAATCTCCCTTGACTAGGCAGGGTCCACATAATGTGCTATGACATGGTATCCTGAGCTCTGCTGCTGATTAAACCACAATGATTAGATTCATACAGCCAGATAAACCAGAGTAATTTTGCACTGTTTAGTATTAATATGCCCAGCCTCACCATCACTATAATGTCCTTCATGTAGTCAAACTCTTCAGGATGAAGGAAGGCTGTGAATTCCTCTTTCGTCACACTCATATCTCCATTTTTGTCAGCAGCTTTGAATCGTCGCTCATCCCTGGCCAACATCTTCCGATATGAATTCTTGTCCTCAAGATCACCAAACTCTTCTCCTGAAGAAAGCAGAGACATGAGCATCAGTGAAGCCCCCCTCCCCAGTAAACTTGAGCACATAATTAACACTTATTTTCCTACAGGTTTGGTTGACCATAATCACTCACAGACAAAGGATGATACCCATGAAACAGTTCATCAGAATGAGCCTATATCCTGAGTGATAACCAAACCTCTCTCCGTATTAAGTGCAATGTGAGGTCTTTGTAATGAGGCATGTGGTCATTAGGAAATTAAAGTATGTGTTATAACTGCTGATTTTTGGGCCCTTTCTAGAACAACTGCTGTAATAGAGGAAACTAATTTTTTGAGCAATTTGAAATTATTGATGAGATACAGCAAAGTACACATCATGAGAAGGCAAATTTTATCAATTACTCTTATTAACCTAACTTCTCAAGATACTGTCTACCTTTTCAATCTGCTTTTTTTCAGGCTAGGTGACTACAGTACCTCCTGCTCTCTGGCTTAACGTTTCTTCTCTCTCTCTCCCACATAAACATATGATTTTTTTCCCCCTTTCTCTCCCACCCTCTTACCTTCATAGTGCCCATAAGTGGTCTTTTTGAACTCATTCCAAGTGATTTGGCCATCATTATCCTTGTCATAGTCCTTCCAGTTCTTGTTCACACTCTCATAGATATAGCGGTTCTGAGTATGCTTGATCCAATCCTTCAATTCAGGCTGTGTCACGAAACCATCCCCATCTCGGTCAATTCGGTCCACAATCTTCCTGCAAAAATAAGCATGTAAACTCAGGAGAGTGGCTTATAGAAACTCCCTGGACTGCCCAACTCTAGTCTGATGTTCTATAAAGAATGTCACAAACCACCCATACATAACACATTTATGGAACACATTGGGAGTGGAGGCTAGGTTTTCTGAGAAGCGAAGTGCTAATGTTTCTGGAGGGCACCACTGGGAGTGGATGATCTACAGCACATTTCTAGGGCCGGTATTAAGATCCAATAGACCAAGGGATTCAAAGACCAGTTTAGAGCCTTATCTTAATTATGTGCTTGGTTTAACATGTGTTAAAAAATTTTGAAATACACAGGCATGTTACCTTAGTAAAGATGATTAAGTTAGATTCGAAAGCCTAGAAGTAATAGGAGAATCAGGGTCTCTCTCTCTCTCACTAGAAATCTTCAGGCAAGGTCACTATGAAATATGCCTTATTTCTCAATATCCTCTAGGCCAGGGGTCCCCAAACCCCAGTCCGTGGACCCAGCACCAGTCTGCGGCATGCCATTAACCAGGCTGGGCAAGCAAGCGAAGCCCCATCCACAGGATGCAGGCAGCATGCGAAACCATGGCCCCTCTGGTCTGTGAAAAAACCTCTCTCCATAGAACTGGTCCCTGGTGCCCAACAGGTTGGGGCCACTGCTCTAGGCAACCACCATTTTATAAAGGGTGACTTGAGGCAGAAAATAGAAAACTTCCTTCTACACCTTATTCGTTCTTAATAGTTCCAGGGGAAAAAAATGCCTCTTTGCCTGATCAGTTTTCTAATGAGAACTTGATGCCTGTTGAACAATGTTTTTCCACCTTGGCAGCCTGCAGCCTGGAGAGTTCTGGAAATTGAACCCTGTACATCTTACGAGGGCTGAGAAACATCACTTTGGAGAAATGATTCTCAAATGGCTGGATGATACCATCTTTAAAAGACTCTGGATTCATAGCACTCTTTCTTTGCATTTGACCAAGAGAAGAGCTTCCTGAAGAAAAAAAGGCTATAGGATGAGACTTGTTTGTTTAATCACATTATTATTTTGGTTGGGTTTTCTTTTGGTGACGTAGTTGAAATGGGCTAAATGCCATGTCAAGAATGGGTATAAAACTTAGGTGACAGGGAATTCATAAACTCTAGCTGTTTCAAATACGCTTGTAACCAGTGTGACCAAACCTTAACCCAGTTTGCACACAATAAGCCAGCATACTTAGAATCCCCTCTTAGAGAAACAAGCTTACAATTCTTGCATTTAATATGCCACCATTCGCAGTTGGTTTCACCAGCCAGTGGCAAGAACTAAACCAATCAGTAAAACACATTTCTTGATGTCTTTAGCTCTGCAAATTAGGCAACTTGTTTATTTGTTCTTGGATGTGATGTTGAGTTAGCTCACTCTAAGTAAAAACTTATTTCTGCAATCTGCCTATGCTCAAAAACATTAAACAGATCTACAGTATATATTGTATTATTTTTTGCAAAAATTTATAGTTTCTCTATAAGTTGTAGGGAAAGGCAAGTCCCTAATCCACCCTTTTTGTCTTCTAAGAAACCTGTACCCTACAGGACTAGACATTTGATCTTCCTCTCCCAGTTTTGGAATGCAAAATTCTTTGTTCAATTTCACCAATGCATCTTTACCCCAGCCTCTCTTTGCTCTCTTCAGGAGTTAGTTGGTCAAATGTCTTGGCGTCTTCTTTGCCTAAGAAGGCTTCATGGTCATAGCGGAAGCCTTGACTGTCATCATGGGGGTGATCACTGAGGTCTTGACCATGGTGGACACGATCCTTCTTGTCAGGGGGTGGCTTGGCCTGGGCCCAGACGAGGCATACAGTCAACAGGTAATAGCAGCAAAGCGTGTTCTGCCAAGCCATTGTATACCTCTTGGAAAAATAAAAATGATGAATAAGGAAAACACATAGTACATACATTATATACATATTCTGATACATCAGAGTTTGAAAATTTTGTTCCTTGTATCCATCCACGTTTACTGTTTTTGAGAACTGCTGCTTCCTAAAAATATGACATTCATTCTCCTATGCTGTCCAGAGTTTGGAGAATACCACCTCTCTAATTTCCTTCAAATCCTTCTTCTAAGGCTACCCTTGTACCACTCTGTGGATTATACCCCATTGGAGTCATATCCAAACTGGCACCCTTTAGATGTTTTAGACAATAATATTTACCATGATCTGAAATTATGAATCTCTAAGACATCAGAGAGCTGATCTGCTATCACTCAGTCCATATCATCATGCTCTGCTTATCGTTTTTGCCAAACCCTCCCCCCACATCATTCTTTTTTTTAAATCACATTTTACATTGTAAGATCCTTGGAGTTGGGCTTGTTCTTTTGTACCTGGTAAAGTTCTACAAATTCTAATGATGCTATTAACATGATAATGTTGTTCTTCTCTTTGCCAAGATACCAGAGCCCAATATCTTGCTTCCATATTTCTATTTGCTTTATTCTCCCTTTCTAACAATTGTATATTATGTTTATGCTTTACCTATATGGTAGTTCTCTACTCCATTCTAGGGAATCATCAATGTACCTTTCTGTAAAACAGCTGATTTGTAAAAAGATTGGCCCAGTTATCAAATGAACTCCATGTCTGAGCAAGAGGTTGGATGCAGAGTCTCCCAGTCTCATAGAATCCAGCAACATGTTACTTGTTTTCTGCACTGATTTTAGATTTGAAACAATACCTTCCAGTCATAGTCTTACCATATAGGATTGAGATCAGATGCCTCAGATAAGTCGCCAATCACCTGGTTTTATCCTGAGGCCTCTCTCCATAGTATTACCTCCAAAGATCATCAAGCCCCCATTCCCAGCTATATTCTCTACTTAGTCATTCTACTTCCTTTCATCCTAGTCCATTCATCCAGACACAAAGCTCTATCATTCTCTAAGGCTCTGTTGGAGGTGGGCATCAGTAATAAGGGCTGCACCTTTCAAGGGGGAAAACATCAGCAGATCACAGCAGCAGAAGCAAATTAGGCCAGTTCTCAGTTTGCTGCCCAGAATACAGAATGTTTCAATTCCTGAAGTAGCTCAATGAACACTGCTCCTGCTCTGTCCAGAACAAAGCCAGTGAAGAACAAAGTGACACAGAAAGGGAACACAGCTTTACATCTGAGGCTGTGGTACAGAAAGGACACTTCCATTGCCAAGTTCCTTGGCCTATGGCAGATCCTGGACTGAATGAAACCCAACAGCCTCCTGCCATTGCACAAAGCCAGCTTAACAAGTAATTCCACTACAATAAAAACTGAAAAATCAACTAGGTCTTGTGGCATTTTGAAGAGTACCAACCGAAGAGAATATGTGTAGCCCAAGATTGAAATGTGGAGTTCTTGGTGTTCTCTGAGCTTATGTTTCAGGACCCAATTAGGTAACATCATCAGTGTGTTTCTCGTTTGGGTTGGGTACTTACACTGATGATGTTACCTATTTGGGTAATGAAATGTCTGCAAGCAAACAACCAAGCTCAGAGATTAAGAATTCTACCTCTTAAAGAATAGCAAATCTATTATGGTGAAAAACCTTTCTACTCAGTCATAGCAAGTGGCACAGCTTAATTGATGGCTAATTTTAAAAAGGCTAGACAGGGCCATGCTTGGTTAACCTGTTTGAACTTTTGATAAAGAAACACAAGAATTTCTAGATAGAGGCATAGACAAGACCTCAGAGTTTTTTTTTTTTTTTAAAAACACGTTCTGGAAGAAGCAATGACAACTCACTTTCATATTGTTGCCTATCCCTCCCCCCAAAAATGCAAGTCTTCATTTACTAACTTCTTCAGTAAAAAGCTGAAGAGGCAAAGGGGTTGAGAAGAAACAGTGGAGACAGTGATAATGACCGGATTAACACTGGGTATTCACTACCACCCAACTATTGTTTTGTAAATGGTCAGTGTTATTCAGATAACTCTTGTTATCTGCATTTGCACTTTCTGCATTTGCACTTTCTGCATTTCATTTTCCTTTAATCTCTTTTTTTACCATCCCACTCAGAATAATATTGTTACACTGATAGTAGAAACCAGGGCCAGGAAGTCTTTGCCATATATACATTTACTGACTTTATACTGGATTGTGGTGAAACAAGCTAATACAGCTACTTGCAAGGGGGAAAAATGCATATTTTATCCCCTCTCCCCATATGATTGCCTTCAAATGCCAAGACAAATTAAGTAGTTCAAGCTTAAAAAGGAACCACAGAAGTCCCTGCTCCAGCAAGACACAATCTGTGGAATTCAGAGCTAAAACACTTTATAACTGCTTTTGGTGGAAAATACATCTTTCAATCAGGAAGCAAATGAAAAAAGAAGTGATATCCCATATCAGAAAATATCATGGAGAAAATCTAACTATAGGCAGTAGATAGCAGTAAAAAACTACCAGATGACACAAATTAAATAAAAAACGGGGCAGGATGCAGAACTGGCATGAATAAATAACTTTCTCAGTAAGAAGTGGTTACTGCTACCCATTTCAAAGAGGGTTTTAGCGTCCCCCGGGAGTTTGCCCCTAAAATCCCACACGTGGCCACGTTGCTCCGTTTTCTAGAGTCACCAGACTGTCTCCTCCCAATTCTAAACCACAAACACTCTTGCTCCAATAGCCTCCACAAAGCGCCAGATACTTCAGCACCCCTTTGCTTTAGATGCTTCGATCTTCTCTGTGGCTCCCGACAATCGGGTCCTCTCACCACTCATATTTCATTCATAAGTCAAATCAAGAGCATCCCAACTTGGCCCCAATTCCAATGCTGCCGTCCTTAACAAAGGAAAAGGTTGCCTTTCCCGGTGAAGTTCCCGACGCCCGCGAGGACCTCATTTCGTTCACCTCTGTTCTGCCCATCCATAACTCCTTTGCATTAATTCTCCCTAGGCCAGTATCAATTCTTCCTGCCCGCCTCCCCACGCCTTTTACCTCCTCCACAAAGAAGCTGCAGCGACCACGAAGCCCACTCTCCGAATGCTGCCCCAGTTCATCTCTTCGCTCCGCTGGTGTCTCCCCGGACACGCCCCTCATCTCTGCAATATCCAATCCGGGTCCGCGGTGGGATGATGGGCGTGGCCGAGCGCTCGGGGACTGGTTCATCTGCGCCACGTTGACACAAAATTCCCTATTTCCCTACTTCCCACGTTTTCCCGCAGCGCCTTGAAGGCGAGGCCAGCGGGGCGGGCTTTTTTGGGGGGGGGGGGTCTTCCCTGTTCCCCTCTTCGCATCGGCCAACTACAGAAGGACACCTCTCTCTAGCGTGTATCAATAACCTACCGCCACCCCTTTTTTGGCACTCATGCTAGAATTAAATGAAATGCACTGTTAAAACCACGTGGCTTCCCAGGATTGTGAAAAGGGAAGGGGGTAGCGGACCCCGATTCTGTGTGAAGTATTTTATCAGTTTTGATTCGGGATCTTAGACACGGGAATTGCCTTCCATCTTTCCAACTTCGGTGTGTTTAACTAAAAGGTGCTTTTTTTCAAGAGGCAACTGGACTTTCTGGTTTTTCTTTGAAGACGTTTCAAGATGTTTTGAAGACGAGAATCTCCATAGACATTAAGTGTTTCTATTTCCCTGAATGTGCTCAAGTAATGTTGCTATTTAAAAGAAAGGAGATGGGAACATCCTTCTCTCCTATCCACATTCAAGTAACTACGGAACATTTGAAGCTCTTCCATCATATCCGAGGAACGCTGGCTTACCAATAAGCTGGTATCTTATCTTTAGCAATTGGGAGGACTTTGAGTTATAACAGTGAAAATAAAATCTATCATTATTGTACTGTTTTCTGCTAGTGAGGTGAAATACTTGTTGAATTTTCTCCCTTGGATGTCCACGTTGCATGGTAAGCTTGATCCAAAGCACCTTGTTTGAAACTTATTGCTCAATTACTGCTCCATCTGAGGCAACAAAAGGACTTAGGTCAGCTTGCCCTGGTACAACCGAAAATGTGGGAATTAAATTCAGTGCTGAGAGAATGAGCCCATGCTAGCTTTAAGAAAAGATGACTTAGAAGCTGTCCCACAGACCATCATGGCCTGAAAATAGAATTTTTCCTCCCAGTCTGCCCTGTGAGTGAAATAGTTATTTATTTATATGCTACTAAAACCTGTTTAACCTTCAATTGGACAAAATATTTATTTGTTAAGTTTATTTGCCGCCTATCTCGCCATGGGGGATATTGCAACAATTTTTGAATCAATGTACAGAGAGTTGTCAACTTACAATCACAATTGAGCCTAAAATTTCTGTTGCTAAGTGAGTTTTGCTCCATTTTAAGACCTATCTTGCCACAGTTGTTAAGTGAATCATTGCAGTTGTTAAGTTAGTAACATGGCTGTTAAGTGAATCTGGCTTATCCATTGGTTTTGCCTGTCAGAACCTCACAAAAGGTGATCACATGAACCTGGGACACTGCAATCGTCATAAACATGAGTCAGTTGCCAAGAGACTGAATTTGGATCGCATGACCATGGGAATGGTATAATGGACGTAAGTGTGAAAAATGGTAATAAGTCATTTCTTCAGCGCCATTGTAACTTTGAACAGTCACTAAATGAACTGTTGTAAGTCAAGGACTACCTGTACCTCTAGTAGGCTAACTTACAGAATGTATCCAAAATCCAGAACCCATGACTGCCTTGGGATTGTAATTTGGCAAAGTTGTAGGAATTCTGGGAGTTGAGGTTAACACATCTTAAAATTTCAAGTTTGAAAAACACTGATTGCATGATAATGAAATAGGTTGCAAACTTTGGTCATAATATAAATATGGGCATATGGGAAAAATATAGGGAACTGGTGTTAAATTGTGTTATTATTTAAGAGAGAAGTTTTACAAAATGATGTATTGGTGGTAATAATCTAAAATGTGAAAAGGAGCATCAAAACATTGGAAATGTGAAAAGGAAGAAGGAACTTTTTAGCATACAGTACATAGAGGATTTGTGAAGAAAAGCAAAAAAATGTTAAATGCAAATTTACACAATGATGCAAAAGATATTGTGATCTAACACCATGATGAAACCATAATTACTCCTTATGGAGAAGGAATTAGAAAAGAAATATAAGAAATTAATATTGTATAAGGTAACAAAATTATTGCATGTAGATAAAAAATAGAAAAGTAATGAAATCCCTAAAGTGAAAGATTGGACTAACTGAATTTGCAGAAAAGGCTGACCAGTTTGAACAGATAAAGTAGAATATAGAGTTTTCTGAAAAACTGGAAACCTTACATGGACATTTTGTTGAAAGAAAATAGGATTGAATTGATAATTTGGGGATTAAAATGGGTTGCCTACTGACAAGAAGCAGAGGGATTCAGCCATCAACCTCAGACACTTGATTGAAAAGAAGAAAATTTTGCAAACTTGTTCTATAAGATGTATCACCATCTTGCCTCCCCTGTCCTCCCCAGGTCTTCTTTCCATACAGGTAATATTTTGGAAAATACTGTTCACTTGAGTACTTATTTATTCATGCATTCATTCTATTCTATTAGATAGAAGAATATAGAACAGAAATGTATAGCATTTATATTTTATAGAATAAAGATATAGAGCCAGTTTGAACTAGTGGTTAAGACACTAGGCTAGAAACCAAAAAAAATTGAATTCTAGTTCTACTTTAGGCATGAAAGCTGGCTGGGTGACTTTGAACCAGTCATCCTTTATCAGCCCAACCCATCCTAAAGGGTTCTTGTGAAGAAATAAGGTATGTTTGCCACCTTGAATTATTTATAAAAATAATAAAGGTGAGATAAAAAATAATAAATAAATAAATTCTGCCTTTCATTCCGGAATTGAAGGTGGCCTTCCATAACTCTCGCCAATGTTTTGCTATAACAATAACTCCATGAAGAATGTTGGGGGGAGGTCACTGGTCTAAAGTCACCAGAGAGCTTTCGTGGTTGACAATGTGCTTGAACTTGGTACCAGTACAGTACGTGAGACAAGCAGCCATTTTGTTCTTGCTTTTAACAGCTTTTTTGACCGGCCTGCAACTGCCATCAGATATTCCTCTCGTATTAACTGATTTACAGCTTTATGCACACATTCAGCAATTTTAGATATATGGAGAGGGCTAGACTCACAAAGGAGGTGGGAAAACACATGTTTTTCTTTTCTTAGTATAGGTATATAAGCCATATGGGGTTTTTTTGGGGGGGGGGAACTTAAGTTAGAAGAATAAGATTAGAAATAAATTAATCCTAAATTGATATTTTGACAAATAACCCACAGATGCTTGTTTCTTCAAAATTGCCAACTATTTTGGACCTTTAAAAAAATAGTTGCAACAGTTCAGGGTATACACTAGCTTTGTTTGCACAACAGGCATAATTGGGTCAAACATTTAGACCAGGGCTGTCAAACTCGCAGCCTGCGGGCTAGATGTGTCACGTGCTGGCCACGCCCACACCCGGTTTAGTGAAGGGGGGGGAAAGTCCCGATACATCGTGATGCCGCCATGACGATGCAAGTTTGATACCCCTGATTTAGACTAACTTTTGTTGTTACCTTGGGGCATTTCATTGTTTGGCTTTGTGGTATAACATATTATGTGACCCAGATCATATAGTCAGTTTACAATTGTGCAATCTCCAAAAATGTCTTAATTAAGTAACTAACGAATATGCCTATGAATCTGATCATACTAGGTAAGGTGCCGAATCTCTTCTTGGTGTGTTTTGTGTGTGCCTGCATTTGCAGCAAGGAGCAGATACTACTGGATTGTGAGCAGAACACTCTGATTTTTGAAATATTTTAAATTTTCTGAATTAGAAATGAGTTTCTGGAGGCTATGAATCTTTGACATTATTGCTTGTCTACCTCTTCTTATGCTTTCTTCCCCAACATTCAGGTCGGCTTTACAAATGCAGCAGTTCACCTTTTACTTGGCATAAACACACCACATTTCAACACCCACAAGATTCCATGCTTTCTTCAAAACGATAGAGGCACCATTGCATGGATGCAACTTCCACCCCTTTTGTGTCTGTGTGTGATATCATGTCAGTGTGGTGTTTTTTGAGATTTTCCTCTGTTGTCTACCCGAATAAGGACATTACTGCTACTGTGTGCTGAGCTATAAAGGTACCACAATTAGCTGACTTCCCACGACCTGCTAGCATACAAATCACAATTTTATTTTATTTTATTTTATAAAATTTATATGCCGCCCAACTCCCGAAGGACAATGGGGATACCGTCAAGACTGAGGCCCGTGTTTTCATTCTAGGGGGCACGGAGAACATTTGGTGACATCACTTGGTGTGTGGGGCTAAGATTTTTTAACGCTGGAGGTTAAAAGGCACTTAGAAATTTGGAGGGCAATCACAGAGACTTTATGCATGCATCATGTTTAGCAATAAAATATTGCCCTGTTTACATTTTCAAATACTTCAATACCCTCTTTCCAAAATTAAGGTGCAGATAGGGAGCAAGAGGTTCTAAATGAAGCATTCTCTATGGCAGGATCGGGGTTTTTTTAAACAATGGGGGGGGGATACATAAGACTGATAAAGGCATCAGACTTGTTCTCTAAGGTCTTTTGGTCTTATTCTTACTCTGATTTTAAAAAAACCCTGCCCAATGCCTCCTTGAGCCTTCTGAAAAATTGGAAGACTTAAATTTGAGCCCAAACCCTCAAATAATGGCCATCCTTGAGCTCAGTGCTAAAGCAGATTTTATAAATTGCAATGTTTAATGAAAATGAACAACCCAAACCACAACTTGATTCACCCAGTATGGTGGGCTGGGCAAAATAAGGTGAGTAACTTAAGATTCAGCATATTATTGGAAACCCAAGCATCATACCACATGAATCAATCCATAAGATTAAGCTCTTATGCAGTTTACTTTTGGGAGCATAGCATGTTACATAGCATGTAACCCCCATGTTAACCCAATTGTCCTGAGAATACTCTCTGACTTGCTAGTTCCCCTTTTCCTGTTAATCTCTGTAGTAACACTTTTTTCCAGAAGAGGTCAGACTAACATCATCTTCTTAAGCCAGTCTGTAGTTCATTCAGCCAGATCCTAGCATTCAGTTCAGGAAAACACCAAGCTTGGTTCAGATAGCAATCTATTTCTAAAGATGTCAGAGATTGAATTTGGGACATGACTGAACTCTGAGATCTGGCCTGCAAAAGTACAGAGAGTGGCTATGTGGCAGCAAAAAGTTGGGAGTTTATAGATTTTTTGCTGATCTCAAGAAGCTAAGCAAAACACCAGAGTTGTAGGGTAAGAGGAGTATTTGGGGGTTTGTTTGTTTTTTGCACCTTGGTAAGGTGGATGGTACTTTGGGGGTTAGTTTCCAAAGAAAGACATTTTTGAAAATGTCAGTAATCAATTGCCACCTTGTGCTAAGCATGAGAAGAGCAAAATGTATTTTCCTTGGGAAGGGTGGGTGAAAATGCATTGAGTTCAATTCAGAGGAAATTGACTGTTTAATATGACCTCAGTCTTCATAGATAAAAAGGATTCCCTCCAGCAGCCAACATTCAAATAAGCAGGGATTGGATCAACATCAGACAGACAAACAATCAAGCAGAAAATAATATTTTAATCAAGGAACTTCCAAGGAGAAAACCACACCTCCATCAATACTGGCAGGCAAGTTACTGAATATAAACAGGCAGTGAACTGCATATTCACTTGCACTGATGATGTTACCTAACTGGGTAATGAAACATCTGCAAGCAGACAATCAAGCTCCCAGAGCACCAAGAACTCTGTAGGAGGCTTGCTTACAAGTCATGCCAAGTACATGGGAAGCTTCACCCAAGCTTAAAGGGTGGAAACCTGACGCATCACCCAGGTTTATTCTGCAGCCACACAAGATTGCAATGTGGTCCTTTCAGGAATTTTGGATTTTAGAACTTGTTTTGTCCATTGCATTCCACTTTCCTTTCTCTGATGGTAGTTCTGCCTAAAAAACATGATGATGTTCCAAAGCTATCTGGGCAACATTGGCTAATTCCACAAGATTTCAAACTGTACAGGTAGTCCTTGGTTAACAACCATTTGTTTAGTGACCTTTCAAAGTTACAACAATGTTGAAAAAAGTTACTTACAACCAATCCTCGCACTTAACAACCATTGTGGCATCCCCATGATCATCTGATCAGAATTTGGGTGCTTGGCAATCAGCATGTATTTACAAAGGTTGTTGTGTCCCAGGTCATGTGATCTCCATTTGCAATCTTAGCTGATTTCTGAGAAGCAAAATCAATGGGGAAGCTGATTTGCTTAATAACTTATTTAGCTGCAGTGATCTGCTTAACAATCTTGGGGGGGGAGTTGTAAAATTGGGCACAAGTCACTTAACAACTGTCTTGCTTTGCAACAGAAATTCTGATCTCAATTGTGGTTGTATATTGAGGACTATGCAAATATTATTATACAGTTTGCATCTCAGCCAGAACAGGTGTAGAGATGTAAAATTTCCGGAAATTTTGAAGCTCGGAAAAAAACCCATTTTTTTTTTCGTTTTTTGGGGGCGGGGGAAACGGAAATTTTCGGAAAAATTGAAAAAAAATGCTACATTAGCACTTTTTTGTCTTTTTCAGATTGAAAGTCATTCTGTTACTTTAGGAACATAAAATATGACTATGGACAATTTGACTTGGCATAAAATTATCACAACTAGCATATTAAAAATATAAAAACCCACTAACATGCAAAAGCAAAACTGAAACCTTTTTCTTGTTACAATAGCAGTACCTCCTAAAGGAAGAACTGCATAGAATTTTAAGAAAAATTAAAAAAAAATGCTACATTAGCACTTTATTGTCTTTTTCAGATTGAAAGTCATTCTGTTACTTTAGGAACATAAAATATCACTATGGACAATTTGACTTGGCATAAAATTATCACAACTAGCATATTAAAAATATAATGTAGCCAAACAATTATCACAAACAGAATTTACTTTTTTATAATATTTATTTGTAACAAAGGGAGCAACAATCTCCTGAACTGCTTACTAGTTTATGTGGAACAGCCAAAAAGCCTCCACAAAACAATTTTCAAAACCAAAAGTAACAATTTTTCATATTTCCTCTCCACAGTATTAAATAAAAATAAAAACCCCATTCTCATAAAAAGAATTGAAGATGGGGGAAGTGTTAAG
>QLTV01002534.1:954628-966536 GCA_003457575.1 Thermophis baileyi | reverse complement strand
AAGCCGCTTGGCTTCCCGCATGAGAGACCTGGAGCGGGTACCCCCTTGTAGAGATGTAAAATTTCTGGAAATTTTGAAGCTCGGAAAAAAACCCGGTTTTTTCCCGGTTTTTTTTTTGGGGGGGGGGGAAACGGAAATTTTCAGAAAAATTTAAAAAAATGCTACATTAGCACTTTTTTTTCTTTTTAAACTTGAAAGTCAATCTGATACTTTAGGAACATAAAATATGACTATGGACAATTTGACTTGGCATAAAATTATCACAACTAGCATATTAAAAATATAGTGTAGCCAAACAATTATCACAAACAGAATTTACTTTTTTAGAATATTTATTTGTAACAAAGGGAGCAACAATCTCCTGAACTGCTTACTAGTTTATGTGGAACAGCCAAAAAGCCTCCACAAAACAATTTTCAAAACCAAAAGTAACAATTTTTCATATTTCCTCTCCACTATTAAATAAAAATAAAAATAAAAACCCCATTCTCATAAAAAGAATTGAAGATGGGGGAAGTGTTAAGAAGAGAGTGGGACTAAGTTTCAATGGACATTTAATCAGAATCATTGCTTGTCCTCAGTGCACAGAAATTAAAATAATTTTATATCATACTCTTTTTTAGAAATGATTTGGAAAATATTTGAACACCCTGTCTTAAAATATTTTATTCATCATGTTAAAATAAAATACTCCACAATGTTTTTTTTTCTTTTTTCAATTTTTCCAATTTTTTGGAAAAAAACAAAAAAGCCTTCAGGAAAAAAACAGGAAAAACCCGGGTTTTTTTCCTAATTTTTCCGGTTTTTTTCCGGGCCTTCACATCTCTAAACAGGTGTCCTTCTGATCCCACCCCTTACTAGTAATCTGATGTCACCTCTGTTATGATGGGTGAAAAGTAGAACAGCTTCTGTAGCTGTCATGTGGCTCTTGACTTTGGGGGGGGGGAGCGTCTTGAACAGTGGAACAGCTAAGGATGACTTGAGCCAGTGTGACCTGTGGGTCAGAACAAGCTAAAGGCAATGTCATTGGGGACAAACAATTTTCCCAGGTGGAAATGGGAAAAGTGCCTAATATATTGGGCAAACCCAGCCAGTCTGCTCAGTGTATGGTTCAATGTGTTTTGCAAATCCAGACAACTGGGCTAATTCAATCATTCATAGCTCAGTTAACTACAGGTTAATGTATTGTGTAAAATTAGTGCAAAAATGGAAAACAAAGACATGCTGCCTTGTCAGCCACATATTCCATATTCCTGTCTGTGCTTGCTTATATACCTACTTCAGCTTGCACCCCCCTCCATCTGTAGCATATCACCCAGGTCCCAGACCTGTCTTATCTCCTAACCAGTCTAGTTTCTCATCTTAGTTTAAACATCTTCCCTACTTCCAGTCCTCCCATGGCCAGCCTCTCTTCTCCACCTGGCCTTGCAGTCTTATTCCATCCCCATGAAGAATCAAATATACCATCTGGCAGCTCTTGGCAAGCTTTCCCAATGGCCCTTGGCAGTGGCTGTTGAGATCCATCCCAAGCGGGAAAAACAGAGTTTCTGTTCCACTGACATGAAGATAAACATCTTCAGCTACATTTTCCAGCCTGGCCCAGGCAAGCATGTCTTTTTTAGGCAGCAGGGATGCCTTGAAGCCTCAGCAGGAAGTGCTTACTAGAAAAGAAAAAAGAAACTAGGTTGCTTGGCATGAACCAAATTTTTGTGGGGAGTGAATTCGTGGGGCGACCATTGAAAAGGCGTAGAATGAGAGTTGGTCTATTCAGCAACAGACGAGAGCAGAGGAATTGAGGGCCAATTCCTTACATGAAGTTTTTGACTTACAATCACTGTAAGCAGGTAGTCCTTGACTTACAACTATTTGGGTCTGAGCCTGGCACTAAAGTCAATGAAGACTACCAGACACAAGGTGCAGGATTGATTTCCTGTTATTGAAGTGCTTCAGTAAAAGGGGTCCCGGCCAGCAAAATGCCAGGACCTAGAACAAAGGATTCAGCAAGCTTTTATACAGTTTTTCAAGGCAGGATACAGAAGTATTGTCTAATAAGCACTTTAGGAGTTATCTAACAGGCACTCTACTGGCTCAACTTCAACTCTTCCTTATCTTAACCCTACAGGAATTTGAGTTACTATCTACCGGTAGTACATATTCTATTGGCTCAGTCAACTCCATACCTTACATTAACCCTATAGGAATTTGAGTTACTATCTAGCAGACCTTCTATTGGCTCAGTCAACTCCATACCTTACATTAACCCTATAGGAATTTGAGTTACTATCTAGCAGACCTTCTATTGGCTCAGTCAACTCCATACCTTACATTAACCGTATAGGAATTTGAGTTACTATCTAGCAGACCTTCTATTGGCTCAGTCAACTCCATACCTTACATTAACCGTATAGGAATTTGAGTTACTATCTAGCAGACCTTCTATTGGCTCAGTCAACTCCATACCTTACATTAACCCTATAGGAATTTGAGTTACTATCTAGCAGACCTTCTATTGGCTCAGTCAACTCCATACCGTATCACTATACCTGATATAGTATACCAGGCATCTGGCTTTTGTTATCAGCCTTTGACCAATTAGCGTTTAGGCAAGCTTTGCATGTACTCACTTTATTTTCCTTTATCTTTGTTAGGCTGGATCTGCATGTACACATCTCTTCCTTCTTCCTGTTTGTGCACATGCCAGAACAATGAAGACCGGACTCATCACAACAATTCATTTAGCGATCATTCAAAGTTTCAATAGCACCGAAAAAAGTGACTTACAACTGGTCCTTGCAGTTACAACTATCACAGCATCTGCACAGTCTCACGTGATAAAAATTTGGGTGCTTGGCAATAGGCAAGCATCCAGCAGCTATGATTGTAATGCACCAGAGTCATGTGATCGCCATTTGTGACCTTTCCAGCTAGCTTCCAACAAGCTAAGTCAATCGAAGAAACTGGATTCACTTAACAACCATGTGATTCATTTAACAATTGCAGTGATTTACTTCGCAACTGTGATGAACAATGTTGTAAAATCAGGTGCAACTTACTTAACAACCTTAAGCAACAAACTTGCTTAGCAATAAAAATTCTGGTCATAATTATGATTGTAAATTGAGAAATACTGCGTTGAAATCTGAAGGAGGTTGATCAAGTTATAACGTTACAGCTCACCCTGAATCGGACATTGTCCAGATGTGGTAAATTGCAATCCACAACCTCTCCAGACTACAGGAAATCGATAGAAGTTGCAGTCCATCATATTTAGAAGATATTTCATGAGAAAAAAAATGAAAAGGTCTCTAATTGTATAAATGTGGAGAGTGTGTAAAGATGACTAGTAGAGCAAAAAATACATTTTTCAAAACTTTTGTTTTGACAACTAACTATAGATACCAATTTGCATTAGTTTTTATTCAGTGGTTCCTTGAAATAGGAAGAGATAGAGAATATTGTTTGTTTGTTTGTTTGTTTGTTGTTTGTTTAGCTGGTTAGCTAGTTGTTGTTGCTATGTATACTACACAATAAACAAAAAGCCCACTGAAATCATAATATGGCAACCAGACTAAAATATACTGCAGTTCAACAATTGGGACTCTTCTCATCCAGATCCAAAGAGCTGTGAACAAGCCAATGTACCGTGTTTCCCCGAAAATAAGACCCTGTCTTATATTTTTTTGAACCCTGAAATAAGCGCTTGGCCTTATTTCAAAAGCCCGATTGTGCTTATTATCAGGGGATGTCTTATTTTGGGGAAAACAGGGTAATAAAATGTAGTAGTAAGAAGGTGGATTTCCGGGAGGGAGGGGTTGCATTCCAGAGAAGTAAGAGGCAACTCAGTCCAGAGATTATGTGTGAGAGAAAGAGGGCTCCCTAATAGTTCACAGAGTATATGATAGACACAGATAGTAGAGGGCTCAGTCTGGCAAGATTTTGTGTACAGGTGTGAAATAATAAAGAACCCAATTTGGAAGACTGACCACATGCCATTCTTGGTTTTGGGCCTGACATCAGGTCTTGACTGCCTTTCTAAAGGCCTGCAGGGTTGGTACCAATTGTATATTGGGAGGGCAAATCATTCCAAAAATCAGGGGTTACTACCTCAAAGGTCTCATAAGTTGGCTTTCTTTCAGGAAGGAGACTTGTTGGAATATGTGGGTCTGACAGAGATCCTATGAACAGGTGGTTCTGCAAATAACCTGGTCCTATGCCATGTGCAGGGATATTATTTTCTTAGCTGTATTTGTTATAATTGTTGTCCCTTTCCCCCCCACCCCCTGTTCAGTCTCCAACACTGCTTTGGTTCTGTTTATGTATTCACTTCCTGGCTGTCACACCCATCTTGTCTAGTGCTTCTGCTTTACCCAACTATTCCTGGGCCATGAAATCACTGGCTGCTTTTGAAATTCCATTTTTTTTTTTTGCTGGCCCCGAGGGATGCAGTTGAGAATCTTATGTGCCTTGCCCTATACACTATTTCCTCCCCCTCTATTTCTGACCCAGCTTTGACAAGCATTCGCTGAAGACAGGGTAAAATCAGGGCTATGAAAGGGAGTACTTTAATGTTTCAATTAACAAAATCATGATTCTGTCAGAAGCAAGAAATAATCTGAAGCGATGGAGCTGAGTTGTTGTGGGGTTAAGAGAGAGAGGAGATGGGGCCAGTGCAAACCAAGGAAGGACAAGGATTGAGGTAGGGGAAATGCCAGGGCCCCCTTTCTATGGGGTGCAGTACAGTGCTTCTGTGTTACAATGGGGAGTATATTTTACAAGTGTCGGAAGGAAGCTTTACTTCCAATGCATAACTAGATTAGAGAGGGGAATATTGGGTTCTCTGAGGGGTCTTGATATTCTTGGATCTGCAAAGGTTTGCTTTTGCTTTTAAAAAGTGGGACGGTCCATTGCTAAACCTCTTCAGTTATGTAGCCCTACAGGCATCACCCCGCTTGTCATGTCACCTTCTTCCCTCCCTATCATGTCTTGCTGGACAGATAGATGAAGCCTGACATTCCCTGGCTCCCCCCCAAGCCCCCTTCCACATGAGTCAATCTGCTTTGCATTTTTAATTGATGGCTGTGGCAGCAACAGAAATATGTACTTAGCCTCTGCCTCTGAAGTCATGTGGATACCCTTACCTCTTCACAAAGATGTACCCAGTTAAGGTACAGACCACTGCCTCTCCTAGACTTTCTAAGTACTCCTATTTCCCCGTCTCTACACTTTTAACATGGCAATTTTTGCCAAAATATCTATCAGTAGACACTTAATTGAATAGCAGAATAACAGAGTTGGAAGGGACCTTAGAGGTCTTCTAATCCAACCCTCCCCTCAAGCAGGTGATCCTATACCATTTCAGACTAATGGTTAAAGACCTTCCATGTTGGACCCACAACCTCTGGATACAGTTTTAATAAAGCAATTTTTGTCAAAATGCCTATCATTAGACACTTAATTGTGACCAGAGGACTTCTCCATCCTCTTTCCCTTAAGTGCCCTGTCCTGCCATGCCCTGCATCAGAATTGTTTGTTTGTTCATTTTTTTTTCATTTAAATCACAGGTAAATCTGTAACCACCGGTAGTAGATCTCAGATTGGTTTGCCCTAAATCCACCAGGATTTCTGATTCCCAGTTCTCATAATAATTGCAGCAGCAACAGAGTACAGTAATATCTATTCCTCTTAGAATTTGTAATGTTGTAATAAAGTAAGCTTGGGACACCTGGGAATTTTAGTGGAAAATTGTGAGCTTTATTAAGACCCGGAACAGTGAGTCAATTCCTGCATTCAGATATTTAATTCTGTATGAACTCATTTTTTAAAAAATCTCGGCTCCATTGGATGGATTTCAGGTTACTACAAAAAACACGAAGTTCTGGAAATCTGATTTGGAATCACCCTATGATACTTATATCCACCCATCCCACCAACCAAACCAGATTGTCTGTTGGCGATTCTTTAGTGGATCTATTAACCATATAGGCTTTCTTTCATACAAGTTGGTAGATTCTGTCCCAGTTTTCATGATTAGAGCATTGTATTAGATAGGTGAGATCTAGATTTACGCAGTCACAAAAGTCCTTGAGTCAGTCCTCAGCTAACACTTTATAAAATTATTGTAAGGATAACCTGTATGCCACCTAAAATTATTTGGAAGAAAAATAGTTTCTACATTAAATGAAGAAAGGAAAAAATAACAGTGTTTTGTTTTCTTCTTTTGCAAACCAATGGCTGATTAGTCATAAATATCCATATTTAGAGACAATAAAATCAGTTGCAATGGGAATTTCTGTTGCCTTTAGACTTTAACTACAGTTTTTGCAGCCATTTATTGTCTGTTTGAGCCCAGTTTCATTTGCCTTCCCTTGCTTTCTTTCAATACACTCACCTATGGCTCCTACCTCCAGAACTGCAAAAATTTAGAAGATCTCTAGATGGCAGCAGATATGCAAATACTTACAGTATATCTTTGCTGCTATCTAGTGATCAGCTGAATTTTTTTTTTTTTTTTTTGCAACCCAGATCAAGGAACCTTATATAGGCCTTCCACACAGGACTAACTTCTCCCACGTGAATTTACAAGAACTAAAATGAACTAAATAAGGGCAAATAATAAGATGTTCCATTCACCTATTCAGCAACTTACTAAAAAGCTGCACAGACAGCTCCAGAGGATAAATGCATCATTATTTTTATATACCATCTGATAACAAGTTCAGTAGATTAGGAGACTCTACTTGCTAGCTGTCCCCCTACTCCTTGTGTAAAAGCATCCTCCATCAGGCTAATTGCTTGTAATCTATTCACAACCTACTGTATTTCCCTCAGGCTGAGTTGCCCTATATCAAGTAGCTCCATTTTAATTGCTTCTGATCAAGGTCATCTCCTCATTGTTTACCCTAAATCACTTAGGCACCACGATGCCCATTCTTAGCTTTATGGTGGGAGAGTATGACTTGGAGAATGGAAATCCCAAAGGAGATACAATAAAAACTGGTTTCATTATGACATCTGAAAGGAAGACTGGGCAAGTATACATGCCAGGCATTGGAAATCAATAATCTGAGTTGCTGTGGTGAGAATCCTGAATTTAGCTGTTCTGAGCAGAATTCAGGATGAAGACTCCTTGGCTTTTTTAGATGATCTTGGAACCTTTGGGGCCTCTTTGGTTAAAAGGAGAGAGACCTGATAATGCTTAAGGATAAGAGCTAAGCGGCAAAGATGGGAAAGGCTGGAAGAAGATGGGAAGGGAAGATGGGAAGATGGGAAGGGCTAGAAAAAGCATACTGGTTTCTCTTTCTCTTCTGTCCCTGCAGCCATTTGTACAAGGTACATCTCATGCTTATCTGTGACATCTGTCCCATTTCCCCCCTCCCTTTCTTCACCATACCCTCTAGCCCTGACCAGCTCTGACAGGCTCCTTCTCTATGATTTCTGTAAGCAACAACACAGGGCTGTATAACTGGGGACATCTCTCCCTGCTCTACCCCCTCCCACCCTTGATCCATTGGAGGGAATTAAGTTCAAATCTGACACGACAACTTAGCACAAATGTCACAGCAGTATTGCATTCCCCCCCAGCGCATCCCAGACTCCCCCCCCATCTCAGTTTCCAGAAATGATATTTATTCTTGAACAACACCCGCCCCAAAGTCATTCATAGCACAGAGCAAGAGTGAGTGGGTATGAGCAATAGGCACGCAAGGGGCAACGATTCTATTTTGGGGAGCCCATTTTGGGTGAGCACCAGAAGACAGTGGGTAAAACTTGAGGGGATGATAAGACCTCCAAAAAGCTGCTGCAAAAAAGGATGTGTTTGAATGGGATTGTTGAATGAAAAGGTAAGATGCTAAAGAGTGAAAGTGTTAATAGTATTGGATTGTGAAGGTAGCATGGAGCAGGGATCTAAACTGGGCATCCCTGAGTGAATGTGCAAGAGAAACCAGGCACTTCTCAGGGCACAACACGGGCATTGCCTAGAGAAAGGGAGGTTGGAAATCAGCTATCCAAAGAAGGTTGGCAAAAGCACAGCGATTCACAAACTGGGAAAAGGAAAAAAGGAACTCCAAGATAGGGCACGTCAAGAAGTGTCACCAAGGAAGCAAAATTAAAACTGGGCAGCAAGCAAGCTAAGCAAAGGATTGAAAAAGTTATGCGGCACAAGACTGCTTGACTTCGAGTAAACTGGTAGGTACACAGCTTGGGACCTAGAAAAACATAAGTGGAGAGATGGGTGTGGAACAATACTGGGATTGGAAATCCATTGTTCTAGAACTGTATTTTATGCACAAAAAGTTTTGAATGAATAATTAAATTACAAATGGTTTTGGATTTATATATATGTTTTTTCTCCCCCCCCCCTCATTTTCCTTATTGACCCCTCTCCCCTCCTCCTCCCCCCATGTTAGGTTTTGGTTAATATATAAGGACGCAATCTTGACATATTCGTATAATTAGCCTCACTTGCATTTGACATTGGATTCTTTGAGAATATTCTTTTTCTACTTCTCCTCTCTTCCCTGGATAACACAATATTTTCAATCATTGCAGATGGATCAAACCTACTTCACACATAACTAATTTACCCAATTACTGGCTTAGCATCACTTTTAGTCAAGTACTGTCCTGCTCTGTTCAGTTGCAAATTTCAGTATCAGAGGATTCCAGGTAATTATAATTGTAATAATTCTGCTAATATGTATGATATATGAAACAATGCAAGCGAGGGTTTTTTTAGTTCTTAAGAGACAAACGCATCCTCAGATTTTCTGAAATTTGAGTATGCCTCAATTTTATATATGCCCGCATAAAGACTACTGGATTATGGAGTAAGATGTGGTTTCAATTAATATAACTGATTGTGGAGAACAGAATTCACCCCAGCCAGTGAAAAGAAAGATCCATTAATGGGAAATTTGTTCAGGGGAAATATTACCATCCATATGTTCTTTGGAACAAGTACATGTGTGTGCAATTTACATGTTATATAACCTCAAATACCACAGTTTGTTAAAAATACTTGTTATAGTATGATTTCTGAATCTTTACTTCTGCTCCTTTGCTGCTTTCCTTTTCAATTCATAAGTTATGATTTCCCTGCCAAATTTATTTTTCCCAAATGCGAAAGGTTCCTCACCCCTGAGTTCCTGGGCAGAAACAGGGAAGGCAGCCATTTTGGGTTGAGGTGTTTATTGGCTTAAGAGTGATGTGGCATTTTCTCTCTCTGGTATTCAGTCTTGTGCTTGACTTAGTTTGTGTGTATGTGGGATGGCTGAATTCAAAATGAATTATGGGGCTATCAGGTTGAAGAAAGCATGAAAACATGGAGTTTTATGGTATTCATATGAAGTGTGACTGCTGAGATTTGTGGAGGAGGGAAGATTCCTAGTGCTGGCAGATTGAAAGAATAACCTTCAAAAGATTTGTTTTAAACATCGTCATGATTGGAACATGATGTGCAATGGGCCTTTTCAGTATGATTTTATCTATTTTCCCTAATCTGATGTCCTCTAAAAGTGTTAAACTACAAAATGCATAATTTCCTGCCTACATATCAACTGTACCTCTGAAAAAAGCCCTATTAGGTGGTTTATACTACATTCTTATAGGAAAAGGTGCATGATACACATCCAAAAATGTGGCATAGTTCATACAGTGTATTGACACGTTTCGGGGTAATGTTGATTGTGTTTGTAAATAATAATATTCTACATTTATCATAAAGAGAGAGATGCAGTGGTGGTACATGTACATTGTGCTTGTAAATAATGGCATTGTACATTTATGAGAGAGGGAGGGGGGAGTTAGTTGTTCCATATATGTTTATATAACATCTGGTACTGTTTGTGATGGGTGCTATGCAGATAAACATAAATACAGTATTTCAATATTCATTATATTGTATTAAAAAACATGTAGCATAAAAGACAATATTTCTGAATGTAGATGGTTTATCCATTCTAATAAGTTCATTCAGGAATACATTTGATCCAGACTCTCTTTGAAAGTGCTTCAGCATCAGAATATACTCACTTTTTAATGCCTCAATGAGAACTTTGCTTGCGTGCAAGATCCTCAAATATGTAAAAATGATTAGTTTTGTGTCCTTTTTGTGCCTTGAAAAGGGGCCAAAGAAAGGTCAGGAGGCTTTCTATGCACATCAAGTATGAATCTGCTCATATATAGATCCTTCTTTTAAGTACATGGACAATGGACAGAGGAGACAGGAAAAGTGTTACGTACGGCCGTACGTAGTAAATTTGCATAGCCGCCGCTGATTAGCCAAAATAGCGGCGGGAAAATTAAATCGCTGTCAGTGGTCGGCTAGCTACAGGGAAGCCTTAAAAGCGACTTCCCTGCAGCCTGCCGCCAGTCTGTATTGCATCCAGCTAACCAGTAATAAAGGTGCTGAACAGTTCCTACGTCTCGCCTCTTCTTTCCCGCGCAAATCTAACACTGGAGACGAAGGTAGTGGAAGAAGACAATAGGACAAAGGCACCTCGTGGCATCCTCGGCCATCTTAGAAGCAAGCACCGACCTGCTCTGGCCAAACTACAGGATGGCTACTCAAACTTCTCCCGCTCCAGCAATCTTTGATCTGAAGACCGAAGAATAGACAACCTATATGAGCCGTTTCTGCATGTTCCTGGAAGCTAACAATTTCCAGGATCTGCCAGATAATAGGAAGAGGGCTCTCTTCCTCACATACTGCAGGCCAAAAATATACAAAATGGCTCAAACTCTTGTGGCTCCCATGGACATTGAATCCATCTCGTGGACCACGCTCCAGACGACCCTGAAGGAACACTATGCACCAGCAGCAACCCCGATGGTCAGCAGGAATGAATTCTATCATCGCCGCCAATGCAATGGAGAATCAATAAATGACTTTGTTGCCAAGCTCCGGGAAATTGCAACCAAGTGCGAATTTATAAACCCGGAAGAGATGATGAAGGATCGCATCATCCTAGGCATAAGAGACTAGACTTTACAGAAAAAGTTGCTGATCAGATGGGGGGCAACATTCAAGGATGTTGTAGAGGAAGCCCGAGCCGCTGAATCCTCAGACAACTCAGCTGCAGACATCCGAAAGACCGGCATAGTCCACCACAACCACAGGGAGCCCAACTGGATGACCGATGTCCCCGAATTCGAAGGAGAATCAGAGGAGGATGAAGCGGTACACCGTTTACAAAACAAGAGAAGGGTAAGCCCCAGGGACTGCGAAAACAGGCAAATCCAGTGCTCGGGTTGCCTAGGGGGCCATGCCAGGGCAGTGTGCAAGTTCAAAGACGCCATCTGCCGCTGCTGCCAGAAGAGAGGGCACATTGCTGAAGCATGCCGAGCCTCCCAACCTACCCCATACCAGCCAGCCCAGTACCAGCCCAGACAACCCATGGGTCCAGGAAGACAAGGGCAGAACCATCCTGTGGGACAAAGGGGTAGGCGCAGAGAAGAATACCAATACCACGACACCAGGGGCCTGTATCACAATACTGTAGGATACTCTGACGTGGGGCAAGGAGAAAAATTCCACATCACCGTGGACATTCAAGGGATCCCCTGCGACATGGAATTAGACACAGGATCTATTTTCACAATCATGTCCTGGGGAACTCTCAAACAAATATTACCAGAAATATCAAAGAACCAACTCAAGCAACAGCACATTAAACTCAACGATTTCCAAGGAAATCCTATTCAAGTGCTGGGTCGAGCACAGATACCAATCTCCTTCAAAGACTTCAGAGGGAAGCTACCCGTAACAGTTGTCGAAGGACACAGACCGACCCTACTGGGAGTGGAATGTCTAAAGCCTCTCGGCATCGGCATCACCGGGCTGCACCGAATCGAAGGGGACAGACTGGACAAGCTGCTAGCGGATTTCCAAGGTGTGGGCGATGGGGGG
>QLTV01002534.1:887978-954520 GCA_003457575.1 Thermophis baileyi | reverse complement strand
GGACCAACTAATAGCCCAAGGGATCTTAGACCCAGTTGATCACGCCAAATGGGAGACCCCCATCGTCACCCCAATGAAGCCGGATGGCTTGATTCGCGTGTGCGTGGACTATAAGGGGACCATTAACAAAGCCCTGCAGCCCAGCGCTTACCCTGTGCCCGTGGTGCAACACTTATTGCACTCACTAGGAAAAGGCAAAATTTTTGCTAAATTAGATTTGGCACAGGCATATCAACAGTTGCCTGTGGACGCAGCCACCGCAGAAGCCCAGACTATAGTCACCCACAGAGGGGCTTTTAAATGCACCCGTCTGCAATTTGGGGTAAGCGTGGCCCCGGGAATGTTCCAGAGCATGATGGAACGTCTGCTACATAGCATTCCCAGAGTAGTCCCGTATTTTGACGACATCCTCACCTTGGCTGAATCAGAAGACCAACTATTAACAAGACTGCGGGAAGTGCTAAAGAGATTCCAACAAAGGGGTTTCAAAGTAAAATGGGACAAATGCAAAATTGGGGTCACCAGGGTAGAATTCCTGGGTTTCCTTATAGACGGATCCGGTATTCGCCCAACAGACGCTAAAATTAGAGCCATCAAGGAAGCACCAACCCCCATAAACAAGGCAGAGTTACAAGCGTTTCTAGGCTTACTCAATTTTTATGCCATTTTCTTGGAACAGAAAGTGACTGTTGCCAAGCCTCTTCATAGACTACTGGGGAAGATGGCCACGTGGTCATGGGGACAAAGAGAAGCTAAAGCCTTTGCAGCCATTAAAGATTTACTCTCATCCAACAGCGTCCTCATACAATACAGTGAGACCCTCCCCCTACTGCTGACGTGCGACGCATCACCTTTCGGAGTGGGGGCTGTCCTCAGTCACCACCTCCCAAATGGAGCGGAAGCCTCCATCGCATATTACTCAAAGACTCTTTCACCAGCTGAGCGGAACTACAGCCAGCTAGACAAGGAAGCGCTTGCTGCAGTGGCCGGCATCAAACGCTTCCATGAATACAGCCAAAAATTTGAACTGGTGACGGACCATAAACCCCTACTGGGACTACTGGCAGGCAACCAACAAACGCCACAGTACATGTCGCCCAGACTGACCCTTTGGTCAGTTTTTCTGTCCGGCTACAGCTACACCCTGACCCATCGACCAGGGAAGAGCATCGGACATGCAGACGCCCTCAGCCGATGCCCAACACCAGACCTCATAGAGGAACCTGCACCTGTGACCGAGATACTTCTGGTCGACATTGAATGGACCAGCCCCGTCACATCTTGAGACATCGCGGAACACACGGCGAAAGACAAGGTTTTAGCCAAAGTCATGAACTGGGTGTTAAGGGGGTGGCCACAGGAAGAAGAAGGGGAAGAATTTAAAACTTTTAAAAATAAACAAATTGAACTGTCCGTTCTGAAGGGGTGCTTACTATGGGGAGAGAGAGTGGTTGTACCCAAGAGCCTACAAAAGAGGGTGATGGGGACCCTGCACATAGGACACCCAGTGCGCATGAAAGCACTAGCAAGCAGTTACCTGTGGTGGCCAAAATTGGATCAGGACATTACCGAGTGGGTGGCGACCTGCCTGCCATTCCAAGAAACCTGGCCGGCTCCACCACGGTCCAACCCACTAGGATGGGAAATACCCAAGGCACCGTGGTTCAAGGATCCACATTGACTTTGTGGGACCAATGGCGGGGCAAACGTTTTTGATTGTGGTCGATGCCTATTCTAAATGGCTTGAGGTGGTGACCATGAACACCTCCACTACAGAGGCCACTATACGAGCCCTAAGGAGAATTTTTGCAACTCACGGTCTGCCAGATGTCCTAGTATCTGACAACGGTCCCCAATTGACAGCCAAGCACATGGAATCATTCCTCGCCGATTTGGGAATAAGGCATGTGCTAGTATCACCATTCAGTCCAGCTAGCAATGGCCGGGTAGAGAGAATGGTGAGAATGACAAAAGAAACTCTGACCAGAATGGGCCCGGGGAATTGGCAGGAACGGATCAACCAATTCCTGCTGGCCCAACACATCACACCATGTGCTGCCACTAACTGGAGCCCGGCCGAAATGTTGATGGGATGGAAGTTGAGGTCCCAACTGGACAGACTGAACCCCAATTATCATCCAGAGACACCCCTGAATTCAAGCAAGCTCACCCAAACGCTAGCAGTAGACGAACTAGTTTTTGCCCAAAACTATGCCAGAGAGCCCAAGTGGATGAAAGCCACAGTCATAGCTGTCACCGGGCCAAAGTCCTACCAAGTTAAGCTGGACGATGGCCTAGTGTGGCGAAGACACATTGACCAGCTCAGGAGTAGGCTGGGAGACTCCTGGCTTCGACAACCGGAGACCGACAACCAACAAGACAAACCAACACAGCGCGAGTCTCCACCCTGAGGACAATCCAGAACAGATGACCGGGACGACGATACCGAGAACCAGGCCCTAGCTACAAGAAATCAAGAAGAGCTGTACTCAAGCGTGGAGGAAGAACACAGACACCTACCTGGGAACAACGGAGTCCAGCGAAGTCAGCCGGGACCAGAAGACGGAGACGAGGAGACTTCAGCTGCCACGCCTGGAGGCCGGTTCCAGATTATTCCACAAGCGAGTACAACAGGCATGTCCGCACCAGTCGAAGATCACAGAAGAACTGAACCGTGCAGGCCCAGTAGGACTGTAAGGCGTCCTGTATACTTACGGGATTACGTGATTTATGTCAATCCCAGATTGGACAGTCCAAGAACTAAGAGGGGAGGGGTGTTACGTACGGCCGTACATAGTAAATTTGCATAGCCACCGCTGATTGGTCAAAATAGCGGTGGGAAAATTAAATCGCTGTCAGTGGTCGGCTAGCTACAGGGAAGCCCTTAAAAGCGGCTTCCCTGCAGTCTGCCGCCAGTCCGTATTGCATCCAGCTAACCAGTAATAAAGGTGCTGAACAGTTCCTACGTCTCGCCTCTTCTCTCCTGCGCAAATCTAACAAAAAGGGTAATTCCAAAATTGGTCTGAAAGTCTATGATAGAAATCTATTTTTAAATTTAAACAGGTTGGCCTATTTGGGTAGGAAACTGGCTGACAAGCCCGTCTCTGCTTGAAATACTTGGAAACTGAGCCTGGCATGGATCTAAGGCTGAATAGGCACTGGCCTCTGGTGCCAAAGTTTAGGGGACATCAATTCTTTGCCTCCTTCCAAATCATCCTAAAAATGCACATCTTTGCTTCAAACAATGTGGCCTGGGGTATCACAAATCTTGGAGACATAGCAAATTAAACAAATATGGCAACAATAAGTATTTCCGGAGGGCTACTTGTTTTTCCTTTCCCTCCTGTCCATCCCATGTATGAATACCAAACAAAACAGCAGAACTACAAAACGTATGAATACTATACAGTATATTGTACTATAAGACTATTGGATATTCATGTTTTCTCTCTGCTGTTTCTTCATTTCCCAACCTGTGTCCCTCAGATACATTGCTTTTGTGTTCAAATTATTCCCAGCTAAATTATTTGGTTATGCTGGTTTTAAATTACAGCAATTTACTTATTTATTTATTTATATTTATTATTATTTTTTCAAATAACACAAGTAACCAACATACATAATACTCCTTCCTCCTCTTATTTCCCCTACAACAACAACCCTGTGAGATGGGTTGGGCTAAGAGAGAGTGGTTGGCCCAAAATCACCCAGCCAGTTTTCATGCCTAAAGTGGGATTAGAACTCACAGACTCAGTGGTTTCTAGCCTGGTGCTTTAATTCAAGCCCACGTAGAGTGTCCTGATTTGGAAATATTAATTGATTAGACTTTGTAATATGTGCTTATGGGTGAAGCAGTGAGTGGTGTCCTTTCTTGTGCAGATTGATAAATATCTTCATGGAATATTCTCATCCTCCTATTATTGGAGGCAGCAGCAAATTTTGTTGAAGAAATTAAGAAATCTTGTTAGGTCACAGTCAGACAGCCAGTTTAACATGCTACCTTACAGTCCTTGAGACAGAACTAAAAGAATGCTGGCACAATTTGCTCTGTCCCAACAATAACATCTCTATTCTCATTTAAGACCGGTGAGGGTGCTGTCTTTACAGTTTCAATGCAAGGAAGAATATCTTCAAGGATGCTGTGAGGAATACCTTGGGGTAAAGTTGCTCAGATCCACTTGAAATTAACTCTAATTGGGAAAGTCCAGTTGATTGACTTAGTCACAATCTTGTCTTTTCTTTAGCTAGGCAGTTTTATTCCTTTAAAACTTGAGAAAATGGGCAGGTCATTGGGCTACCTGTCTTTTAGGTTCATGTCCCTCCTGGCTAGTTAAATCTTCCTAGGAAATGACATATAGATAGTCCTCGACTTACAAGTATTCATTTAATGACCATTTGAATTTACAACGGCACTGAAAAAAGTGACTTATGACCGTTTTTCACACAACTGTTGCAGCATCCCCATGGTCACACAATCAAAAATAGGAAGTTTAGCAACTGGCATGCATTTATGATGGTTCAGAGGTGGGTTCCTGCCGGTTCAGACCGGTTCTTTAGAACCGGTAGCGGGAATTTCCCCCCGCTCGCCGAACCGGCAGCAATGGCTGGCTGGACACGCCCCTGAACTGGCTCTCTCAGAGGCGCCGGAGGCGCCGCCATCTTGTTTTTCGCTTCTGTTCTGTTCTGTTTTTTGCTTCTGCGCATGCACAGAAGCTGGATTTTCAGCTCTTGTCCATGCGGCACAGGAGGAAGCGAACCGGCAGTGAGGTAAGTCAGAACCCACCCCTATGATGGTTGCAGTGTCCTAGGGTCATGTGATCACCTTTTGCAACCTGCTGACAAGCAAAGTCAATGGGGAAGCCAGATTCACTTAACCATATAACATAACTTAACAGCTGCAGTAATTCACTTAATAACTGTGGCAAGAAAGGTCATAAAATGGGGCAAAATTAACTTAATGTCTTGCTTAGCAATGGAAATTTTGGACTCAATTGTAAGTAAAGGACCAACTGTATGGCTGAGTTCATATTGGTGGAGAATTTATCTTTCAGAATGGAGTTGGTTTTGCTTCCCTTGACGGAGGCAGTGGTGAATTCCCTTCTGAAGAAGACTTCACTGCCACCGCTAGCAATCCTGAACAATTTCTGCCCAGTATCCAACCTTTCTTGTTAATAAGGATTGTTGAGAAGGTGGCGATGTTGCAATTTCTGTGGGCCCTGGAGGAAATGAAGTAGCGGGATCTTTTTTAATTGGGTTTCAGCCTGCAACATAATATGGAGGTGGACAGATTACACTTGTTGATGACCTCTGATGGAATGGGGAAGGGATGGCACAACCATTCTGGTTCTCCTTGACCTTTCAGTAGTTTTTGATACCATCAGCCATGATATCATCTAGACCAGTGGTTCTCAACCTTCCTAATGCCGCAACCCCCGCCCTGCCGCCGCGACCCCCTCCCCGCCCCCTCCCCGCGCGCGATGAGGTGACAAAGGGGGTGTGGCGGGCTAGGTGACCCCTGTGAAAGGGTCGTTCGACCCCCAAAGGGGTCGCGACCCACAGGTTGAGAACCGCTGATCTAGACTGACTGTGGGAATTGAAAATGAGAGGCACAGTGTTTCAGTGCTTCTCCTCATTTTTTTCTGTGGCCAGTCCCCATTGATGTTGGCAGGAGACAAGCTGATTTATAAGTCACTGCATGGATTGACATTCTCACCCCTCCTGTTTAACAACTACATGAAGTAATTGGGTGAGGTTGTTTGCAGGCTCATGTATCATCAGTAGAGGTCAAGTGATGCTGCTAGTGCTTTGTCCAGTGGTTGAGTAACAGCAACAAGCTTAAGCTCATCCCTGACAAAATTGAGGAGCTATGTCTTCATAGTTTTTCTAGGACCATGAATTTTCTGTCTTTAGTTCTGAATGGGGCAGCTCTTTTCCAGACAGACCTCATACACAATCTGAGAGTTCTCCAGTTTCTGTTCAGAGAGCAGGTGGCAGCATTAGCCTGTAGGGCCTTTGCTCAGACTTATCTACGGTACTGCACTAACCACACTGGTCTCTTGACTGCAAGTCCTTCCTTAGTAATCTTGTGTGTGGAGTACTGCAATTAGCTCAACAACTACAGATAGTCCTTGACTTAGAACCAGAATTGGGAACAGAATTTCCATTGCTAAGCAAGGTGGTTGTTAAGTGAGTTCAGCTCAATTTTATAACCCTTTTTGCCATGGATGTTGAGTGAATAATTGCAGATGTTAAGTAAATCACGCAGCATTATATGACTTTCACCATTGACTTTATTTGTAAGAAACCAGTTTGGGAAGATTGCAAATGGCAATCACATAATCCCGAGATGCTGCAACCATTGTAAATAGGTGCCAGTTGCAAGCAATCAAATTTTGATCATGTGACCATGGGGATGTTGTGATAGTTGTAAGTGCAAGGACCAGTCATACATCACTTTTTTTCAGTACTATCGTAATGTTGAACGATCGCTAAATGAATAGTTGTAAGTCGAGGACTATTTATTGCACTTAAAGATCTCCAGGAAGTTACAGCTGGTCCAGAATGTGAGTAATTATAGGCCTGTGTTGGTACACCCATTTAACATCTCTGCTAGACAAACTGCACAGGTGACCAATGGTTGCACTTATGAATGCAATTCAACTGCTAGCCATCATCAGTGAAGATCTGTTTACTTTTGTTTGTTTATTAAATTTATATAGCTACCCATCTCATGATAAGTGATTTCATGACATAGGGTTGACAAAAGCGGTGTAATGAAAATATGTCCTTGAAGGATGACTAGCAATGCATCTTCAAATTACAACTAAAGGGATTTGTGGATGGGCTCTTAGTCCAGCATTTGCTCAAAAGGCAAGACAGGGTAGCAAAAGGCTATCTCCTGATTTACACTCAGGTTCTGTTGTTCAGTATCATTAGCGCCTCTGAATCCTGGGGGTATCATACAATCTTCACAACTAATTGCTTCATTCATTAGACATGATTTTGCTAATCTGCTTTTCAAGCCAATTAATTTATTGGCCATCAAAACGTTTTCTGGGGTCTTCAAATCTATATGCTGAGCTTTTCTTAGTTCAGGGAAGGAAGGAAGTATCTGGCAGCTGGTGGTATACATAGATAGGCAATAACTGAGGCATTTTGATATTTTGACATCCAGTGAAATGGTTTAAATCAGGGGTGTCAAACTCGATTTCATTGAGGGCCACATCAGGGTTGTGTTTGACTTCGGGGGGCCGGGGTGGGTATGGCCAGGTTGGGCTTAGCCAGCTTGATGTTACTTGTGTCAGGGGTGCCTGTGGTGGCCCGAGTGCTGTGCCAGGGAAAATGGGCTCCCAATCCCCGTTTTTGGCTGGGACGGCCTCTTGCAACCCTCTGCCAGGGAAAACGGAGCTTGGGAGAGCCACACGCGGCCCTCCCAAGCTCCGTTTTCCCTGGCAGAGGGTTGCAAGAGGCCATCCCAGCCAAAAACGGGGATTGGGAGCCCATTTTCCCTGGCAGAGGCACCGCTGGCCAGTCCTTCGCTGTTTCCAGGGCGGCCCCGTGGGCCAGAGCTAAGCACCTCACGGGCTGGATACGGCCCATGGGCCTTGAGTTTGACACCCCTGGTTTAAATTAACATCAGCTGAATAGATTTGGCAAAGAATACATGGTTTGAAAGATTAATGGTGTTTAATTTCAAACTAGGTTGCTAGATATATGTGGTGGTATTCTAAAATATTGTGAAATAACAGTGGTTAGATGCAGACTACGTGGACAGAAAGTGAAATGATTAATGTAAGAATTTTATTATCTGGGGAGGGAGAATAAAATCCAGAGATTGGGAGTCTCACTTAGGTATCTTAGACTTCTTATATAGTCCCCTAAAGCAGAATATCATTTGGTAGGTTTATGAAGTGGTTATTCAAACTATACCAAGCAATTATGGCTTGTAAACAGCTTACTGGGAGAGCAATTTTAATGAAGCAGTCAATTAGTGGTTCATTTGGCAAACCACAATTAAGAAAGACACAGCTTTAAATGATGTTTGAATATATGCATCTTATTCTTTGGAATGATGTTTTACAAGGCTGCTGTTGAATACAAGGCTAAGCATAACAAACCTGGACTCCAAAATCTGGTTAATCATTAGGTGGCAGAAAAGCGATTCAGAAAATGCTAACTTCTTCATTGCTTACATCTAATGGTCATGCAGATTTTTTGCACTCCATATATATAGTATGCCAATAAGAGGAGGACATTGTTTGATACCAAAGACATTTTAATAACAGTTTTTGTAATTAATTAAAGATCTTGCATGATTTTTGTAGTTATGCAGTATAATGAAATTTGAATTACTTGTCATGGTGCTGCAAAATTTATGGTTTCCATTTTAAAAATTCTGTTTGAGATATTTGGAAGTAGAGCATATTTCATAATAGGACTAAGACTGCGGTTTTTCATTTTCTTACAGGGCTAGTGAGCACACTGTTGTGCTAAAATTGAAGGTCCCGTATTCATGTATGTTCCTCTTTTTGTTAATCTGATTTCTTTTGTCCTTTTTTTAAAGATGTGGTTTAAATTATTTGCATATCCACTTGTCAGGGATGCTATTTCTCTGCTTTGCTGAATTGCTTTTTCACAACTGCATGCTGCAAAATTCCAATATATTTCTTATAACTTTGTTCAAATGCCTTTGATTTCTAGTGACTAACTTACAATATTATTTAAGAAGTTGTAGTTGGATCTCCATTTTTTTTAAAGTTAAGAGCAACTAAAAAGAGAGCTCTTACTGATTAAGAGCAAGGATCTTCATCTGCTTTTTTTCCAGTTGAGCAAAAGAATGTGAAACAAAAACTTGAACATATTTTCCCAATTGTCATCTCAATCACGTGCTGCATGTGAGATGGGTGGCTATATAAATATAATAAATAAAAAAAATAAAATACTGGAGGAGAAATGATATTTGACAATACTAAGGCCCTAAAGATCTGCTGCCGGTCAATATTTTATTCATTAAATTTATATGCTGAATTGCAGGAGGCAACTTCCAATGAGTGGTTTCAGAAAAGAGTCTCGTAGTGCTAATCATTCATTGATTTTCCCTTGTCAGCAGAATCACAACTGATTTTCACTATTATCAGGTTTATAATGCATTTGATTTATTTTTATCCCATTCTACTCTATCTATGCCAATTAGTTTGTAGCATAATTAGTGGCTGGAGGATGAAGGAAGATCCATTCAATTCATCTTTGGTGTAATCTTTGCTATTACTCAACATGAAAACTGTTCCCTTCCCCAGGAAGTTAGTTTCAGGAATTTGTTGTTGCTCCTTGAAAAATTGGACCCCCCAACAGCTTATTTTAATAATAGCAATAGCAATAGCACTTAGACTTATATACCGCTTTACAGTGCTTTACAGCACTCTCTAAGCGGTTCACAGAGTCAGCATATTGCCCCCAACAATCTGGGTCCTCATTTTACCCACCTCGGAAGGATGGAAGGCTGAGTCAACCTTGAGCCGGTGAGATTTGAACCGCTGAACTGCTGAACAGTCAGCTGAAGTAGCCTGCAGTACTGCACTCTAACCACTGCGCCACCTCGGCTATGCATTTGCTTTCCTTTCTTAATTAACATATTTAACTTCACACTGAGCTTGTCCTCAGGCAGTGAAGATAGATTCACTCCAAGTATCCAGAGGTTTCCCTTCTGGAAAGGTATGTAAAAGTGGCATTGTCAAATGTAGCATTGCCTTAGGACAGGGGTCACCAACATTTCGGACCACTAAATTTATAATTTTAAATCCTGCGGACCACTAATATGAATCCAGCACTCTCTCCCTTTCCCTCCCTCTCTCTCTCTCACATCTCTCTCTTTCTCTCTCTATCCCTTTCTCTCTCTGTCCCTTTCTCTCTCTCATCTCTCTCATCTTTCTCTCTGTCTCTCTTTCTGTCTGTCTGTCTGTCTGTCTGTCTCTCTCTCTCTCTCTCTCTCTCTCTCTCTCTCTCTCTCTCTCTTCTCTCTCTCTGTGTCTCTCTCTCTCTGTCTCTCGTCTCGCTCTCTCTCTCTTCCTCTCTTTCTCTCTCTTTCTCTCTTTCTCTCTGTGTCTTTCTCTCTCTCTCTCTCTCTCTCTCTCTCTCTCTCTCTTTCATTCTGATTCTCTGGCGCTCTCTGGGTCTCATGGGTGCTTCTTCAGCATTTGTTGGTGCTGGACGCACCTCAGTCGCTCAGGGAGATGAATGACCTGCTCTCTGCCCCGAGACACTTGCCTGACCCGGCTGCGGCCGATGCTCTGTGTTGTAATGGGCTCCAGGAGGAGGAGGAGATGCCATCTCCACCATTGTGAAGCACGCTAAATTTAACTGTGCTGTGCAAGGCATTGCGAAAGCAGCAGGCAGGCCATGGAAGCGCCAACAGCAGCAGCAGAAAGAAATGGCCGGGCCAGTGTCTCGGGGCAGAGAGGAAGTTGTGCTTCTCCACGAACGACCAAGGTGCACGCAGCACCAAAAAGGGCTGAAAGAAGCGCCTCGAGACCCAGCAAGAGATGAAGCAAGTACAGGGGTGCTTCGGTCCCGCTCTAGAATATGGAGTGAGTCTCCACCCCCCGCCCTTACCTTCTCAGGCGAGGAGTGGCTGGGAGGGGATGGCGAGGGACGGGGCCAGCCACTAGTGGGTTCAGCCAACAGGGAGCTACAGCAGGGGGACGAAAAAGCCGTGGGTTGCCAACACCCGTTGCTTCGGCCTGCCTGCGCCGCCACCCCCCCTTGCCACAACAGCACCATTACCTCATTTCAGCCGGTGAAGGCTGCACTACTCCTTGCATGTTGCACCACCTGCAAAGTTGCACGTTGCACGTACCTCCCTCTACGGCGGAGATTTCCAGCCCCACCACAAGCTGCCTAGCCGGTCCCATATTCCAGAGCTCTAGTCACAGGAGTGGCCCATTGGTCATCCCGGAGCAGCTCCTCCACCCGAGTGCACTGCGTACCATCAAAATTTTCTTGCGGACCACCAGAGGTCCGCGGACCACCAGTTGGTGACCTCTGCCTTAGGACACAGATTCGTTGTTCTGTTGTCACATTAGGTCAAACTAGTTTCTCATCTGCTTGTGATTTAAGAGTATAAATTAAGAAATAATATAAAAAGATATTATCACACTGGGAGTATCAGGTTTTTAAAAATCATGTCAGAGTGCTGCAATACAGTGGAGTTTTTAAAGATTGTTACAGATGTTATTATTCAATGCCTAAGTAGGTAAACATGGATGCCCAGGAGAAATTAATAGGATCTCAGAATACCTATGTGATATATATTTTCTTCCTGCATTCATGATTAACAAAAGTTTCATTCATATGCAGTTTTGTTCCATTTGCTCTTTCTTACTTATCCACCAATTTTATCCAGCCATGTATTCTTGGACCATCAGTTTCCTTCCTTTCTTAAGTTTCCCGCCACACACTTCCACTCCAAATGTCTAGAGAGCTTGGGAAACTGGGGGACGGGGGATGGGACTGAGTGTTAACTCTGTGTGTGTGTGTGTGTGTGTGTGTGTGTGTGTGTGTGTGTGTGTGTGTGTGTGTACACGCGTGCCTGTGTGCACTTTGACTAACACTCAGAATTGCCAAAGGCAAGAATGTTGGCCCATTCACAGCATAGCATAGGGTGGGATGGGAGTGGGTTGCCAGGATGAAGGACCAAGCATCAACACTCCCCACTCATGTACCTAACTACAGCTGTTACCTGGGCTTCAAGATTCCCCAAATATGTCTTCATGGGTTGAGAGAACTATGGGCCCCTGGAGTGCCGTATAATTTTGTTTGTGGGAGGCCACAAACACACCAACTAGACATCCTAAGGATGCTTTGTCAAAAAGCAACTTGGACTTTATTTTTCCTTCAAGACATTTCGCTTCTCATCCAAGAAGGTTCTTCAGTTCTGACTGAAGGATGAGAAGTGAAACGTCTTCAAGGAAAACCAAAGTCCAGCTGCCTTTTGCAAAAGCACCTTTGGGACAACCATGACCTGGATGACTGAGAATCTCCATAGATATACCAACTAGAATAAATAGTAGCCATGTATAAAGAGGGAAATGAGTGGTAAAGATATAATTTGCAGATTACAATTCAATATTGTAAGGTATTATTAAACTGAGATAGCCTAATGTTACCAGTGCAAGACCTTTATACTTAAGTGGTGCTTTGAGTCTAATTCTAGAACAGGGGTGTCAAATTCAATTTCATTGAGGGCCACATTAGGATTGTGTTTGACCTCAGGGGGCTGGGGTGGGCGTGGCCAGGGTAGGCATGGCCAGCTTGACATCACTCGTGTCGGGGGCACCGGTGGTGGCCCAAGCGCTCTGCCAGAGAAAATGGGCTCCCAAGCTCCGTTTCCAGTTGCGACGGCCTCCTGCAACCCTCTGCCAGCGAAAACAGAGCTCGTGAGGGCCGTACATAGCCCTCCCAAGCTCCGTTTTCGCTGGCAGAGGCACCACGGGCCGGTCCTTCACTGTTTCCAGGGCTATCCCATGGGTCAGATCTAAGCACTCCGCAGGCCTGTGGGCCTTGAGTTTGACACCCCTGTTCTAGAGTAATCCTCACTTGCTCACAGAGTTACAGGCCCACTGCGAATATGAAGAACAACTATAAAAATAGTAATATTTTCTTAGTGACCAAACATGCATTGTGTGATAAACGCATGGATCCTCTGGAGTTTTAAAATATGACCCAGCAACTGTTGCTCACTCCTTCCTTCCTTCCTTCCTTCCTTCCTTCCTTCCTTCCTTCCTTCCTTCCTTCCTTCCTTCCTTCTTACAGGTTTATCCAAGGCAGGGTGGGCAACTGCAGCTTGCAACCCTCCAGGTGGGGGGCTTCTATTGACTCCACCAGCCTTCTTCCTGTCCCTCTGATCTTCAGCCCCATTCCATGGGGGTGGATGGCATGTATGAGAAGAGCAGAATGCTGAATATACAAAACAGCACATGGAGTAGTCGTCAGGAGTGGTACCAAGACAGTTTGGTGACAGGACAACTCAACCCTGGTATGAAATCCTCCTGTATATATGTTTATATGTGTACAGGCAAACATATTCAGGATATGTTTTCCCTTGAGTTTCTTATAAGTTAGATAGTTCAATGTGTCCAGCTCTGAGTCTGGGAAAGCAGGGAGGAAGCAAAGCAGAAGGGATTTTCTCTATTGCTCCAACCTGCTTTTCCTGGGTTATGTCTTCTTTTAGCTTCCAAATAGACAATTCTGTGCTTCATTATAGATAGGAGATATTAAATATAGCCTATCCAGCCTGGAAGTCTTCTAGTCTTCTAGAATTCTCTGCAAATTTCTTCATTAATCACCCTCTCCAGCAAAAATCAAGAGTGGGGCAAGATCAGCTCACAGCCTTCTCCAACTAAATCAAGTTACTTGTTTCACCTACAGGACCACTACTTAGTGTTCTTTGGTATTCACCAGGACACAAAAATGCCTTGGTACGGACCACTGCTAACTCATGACTCAGGCCAGCAGGAGTGTATTTTGAGCCACAATTTCAATTGCCCACAATGCCCTAATGGAGAGTCAATCAAAGGCATTGTAGAAATGATTTTTTTTCTCCCCCCCCCCTTTTAATGACCCTGTAATCCCTTGCATCAGGATGGAGTCGGAGCAACTGAATGGGGCTGAGTGTTTACTGGCCAGATGCCCTTCCTGTCACCAATGCGGAGTTCGCAGCAGATATTATCTCTTTGTAGAGAGAGAAATATCTGCCACTACCTAGGATCTAACTCACAGCCTCCTGATTGTGAGGCGAGAGCTCCACCTCTACGCCACCACACAACTCCTTTTGTAGAAATGTAAATGGTAGCTTGCGTTGCCATCTGATGCTCTGGTGGTGCTGCCGCCGACTTCCTCTTGATCAAGTAAGCTTCTAAAGGGAATTTGTCTAGACCTCCAAATCATCTCAAATATCAGTGCTGGAAATGCCCTTGGATTTCTCCCCCCCCCAAAAAATCTGGGATTCCCAGACCCTCTCTCTGCCAGGTAAATCTTTTTTTCACTCAGCATCATAGACACATCTGTCTAATTATTAATTGACTGTTCCATCAACTAAGGAAAGAACTCATGAGAAAACTTGGTTCACATTTTGGGCAAACTCCCTAGAAGGAGTGTTTGATGGAGCAAATAAGATAAGAAGTGCTTTGAATTCCCAAGCATGTGATTTGCAGAGTTTGTCCTGTTCAGATGCCTTGGAGATGGCTGTGGGGATATTAGGACATATGTGGCTTCTCACTGTTCTAAACCAAGCTTACTGGGAGGGGGGGTACTTTATGCCCTGCTTGACTGACATGTGAAATGACCAATGAGATTGGCCAGATATTTGGTTTGAGGTAGCATGGCTTTTGTACCTGCCAAAATTGAAGATCTACACTTCTTGGAATCATTTCCTCTGTGCTCTTGAGCATACTTGAGCATACAACCACACCACAATATTCAGAGGTTATCACAAATTAAAAGCAAATCTTAATGCTAAAATGGAACTTCAAAGGTGATGTGTCATTGAATTCTCATTTCTGAAAGTGATCGGGAAGGATAAAAATGGAGAATGGATGTTTTCGTGGCTGGCTTTAGGATTTCCTGGAGCACCGATCAATTAGGACTCATTTTATTTTCTTATATTGCAAACCTTAAATAATTACTTCAAATTACTTTCAATTAGAATAATGTAGGCTAATTATCCAATGGATGAGGTAACCTAATATGTATCTCACCTATCGGCCCATTTATTATTTGGTTCTTAAGAATTCCTCAGAACTCACTTTTCAGTAAAGTATATTGCTAGTTCTAATTGCAAGAGACAGTTGAGCATGCAGGGGCACTGAACCTTCTCATCCCTCTTGAGCAGAGGTCTTCAAACTTGGCAACTTTAAGACTTGTGGACTTCAACTCCCAGAATTCTCCATGCTGGCTGGAGAATTCTGGGAGTTGAAGTCCACAAGTCTTAAAGTTGCCAAGTTTGGGGATCCCTGCTCTTGAGCATTTATTTCCAGATAGTGACTTTAGATGGATCACTAGATTTTCTCATCCTCCTTCAGCATTTTTTTAGAGCCTTGGTTGCTGACTTCAAAATCAAAGCTAATGGCATTAGCACATACGGTAAGATAAGAAGGTAGTGGGATCCTTCTGCATAAGATAATATGCCTACTAGAACTGAGCCTTGTGCTTCCTTGCAATATATAGACAAGATTATCCATGGAAGGAGTCAGAAAATTCAAGATGGCAATCATGATCATGCCACTGAAGTTCTGTCCCTTTTTGCACATGTAAAATAGGTGGGGCTTTCATCATGTGGTTATGGTGTGTTGACGTTTTTGATCCATTCCCTCTTATAGTCACTCCAGTAGAAACAGTTCTTTGCATTCCACTTTTTCATAGCAATAGCAGTTAGACTTATATACCACTTCATAGTGCTTTACAGCCCTCTCTAAGCGGTTTACAGAGTCAGCATATTGCCCCCAACAATCTGGGTCCTCATTTTACCCACCTCAGAAGGATGGAAGGCTGAGTCAACCTTGAGCCGGTGAGATTTGAACCGCTGAACTGCAGCTAGCAGTCAGCTGAAGTAGCCTGCAGTGCTGCACTCTAACCACTGCGCCACCTCGGCTCTTTCATAGTCTCCACTGAGATTCAAAAAGACGTTTTTGTGTTCCGAAAGAATCTTACCTATCTTTATGAAATATAAAAGAGAAAATCATTTACTTATTTATTAAACACACCTATATGGCCATCCAACCTTCCCACGGTGACTCTGGGTGGCTTACAACAATAAAATTTCGCAATATAAAAACCCATAATCTCCCCCCCCAATAATAATATCTTGAGTAATCTCTAGGAAAAGTGGTGGGCAGAATGTGGGATTGCTTTAAGGTAAGCATGGACCTTAACGTTAGACTCTTGTTGCTGCTATTCCAAAATCTTTCCACTTCATTAGGTTGCTCCTGTTGCTTATGACTCCATGGTGAGACAGTTCATAAATGATGCTGCCACCCCACCTCAAACCACAATAACCCTTGTTGCTTACTGCTAACAGGCGGTTGAGTCACATGGTAATGCTTTCCCTCAACCAGCAACATTCAACAGCTGAACTGAATATCTAATAAAATTAATAAAAAGCTGTAGTGCTGTACTATATTGGGCTTTCTGCCCATTCACTGGGGACTTTCCCCACAGCTGAGCTGACATCTTCTCTATCCTCCATGACACAGCAAAACAAACAAACAAACAAAAACCCAGCATAAACTTTGCTGTCCCACTGCCAGTCCCTATCCTGCTTCTCTCACCTGTGTTTCCAGACATTACCAGTTACCTGATATCCCTCCAAGACAAAAAGCCTAACACGTACTACACACCCTGAGTGTCCCTGTGTTCCCAAAAGCTAGACTAGTCAATTATCTTAAAAAACATGCCTGATGATTGCCTGTATCATGTGATCTGGCCTGGAGGCCCATGGACAATCCAGCCCACCTGGAACCTGGGGTAGATGTCCTTATGGATGTGGTCTAATTCCAGATGTTTTGTCCAACCTGGAGCATTCAGACAGCCTGGAACAGAAGTTCTAGAATCCCTGGGCCAATACAGCTTGCAGATCCAGAGAATAATTACTCAAGACACTTGGAAAGTGACAAGTTTGGGAAGGCTGTGCTAGCTGTCATATATGTGCACATTCTATTCTAATGTTCTTGATCCCATTTATATGACCCACATCCACAGAGAGACCCATAGTTGTTGTGGTTATAAAAGCAGGAGGTCCTCTTTCTGACCAACTTCTCCATTTGTGGTTATTTCAGACACAGTTCAAGACCTTCTCTCTCTCCCCCCCCCACATTTCCCTTCTCTCCTCCATCTCACCACCCTAGCCCTCCTGCCCCATTTCCCTTTTGGGTGTATGCAAGCGTGTTTCCTCCCTTTGCATTTTTCAAAGATATCTCAGCAAAAAATAGAACTGAGGGGGATATGAGAGAATGGGGCGGTAGGGGGGGGGAAGAGAGGCAGACTGGTTGAAGTGACATGGGCGGTGAGGACAGACCCTGACAGCCCTATATCTGGGCCAGGGCCAAGCAGAAATGTTCTTCACCAACGAGGCATTTTGGATCTCTTTGCTGCAGGGACTGCAAACAGTTAGAAGAATCAGGGGGGAGGGAGAAGGCCGTGTCATCTCACATTAAGGCACTCTGGCTGATGCAGTGGCTTTGCGTTGCCTGCGGAGATCTGAGTGCTTGGTTTCGCAGAAGCACGGAAAGGTCATTGCTCAGGATAGAGCTCCCCTTGGATAAAAGGTTAAGCTCTTGTGGGTTCCCCCAAACAGTCAGTTGCCACCCATCTATTATCCCTTTCTCATGGGCTCCAAGGCCTCAAGCAGCTGTCACCCGTTTCCCTGCAGCCCCTATTTTGAGCCAACCAGGAAGAAAACTTCCTGTCTCAGAGAGATCAAGATTCCCACAATACACACCAGGTATACAAAACCTACACGCTATCCTGGGAATGAAGTCTTCTTCCATTTGCCCCCTCCCACCTCTTTTCTGCCAGAGAGACGGAGACTGTTTTCATGTCTTCCCGTTTGTTGTCCCTTCTGGTCCTGAGTCAATATGCATGCATTATATTTTGTGTGCCATGTGTCAGGGATGGTTCTGCCCCCACCATAATGAATTAGAACTAGATAGAAGAATCTATCTCTACTGTGAGTGTGCAGTCATGGATTAACAATTTCTTAACACACATTATTCAGTGACTCTTTATAAACTATTAATAAACAGTTGTCTCACCACAGAGTCAGACAGGAAGAAGAAAAGGCATGGGGTGGGGGAAGCTAAGAAGCCAGAGGAGAATGTCAATTTTCCATCAGGGGACGACGCAAGATACCACATGACATTCAGGGATGACACCATATGAGGTTCAGAGACCCCATGCCAGATTTCTGGACACAATTTATTGGAAGAGAAAGTTCCAGAATTCTGATTAGTAATATTTGCTAGAAAGAAGGCTATAGCTATAGCATAGAATTGCAGTGCATATATTTCAAAATCAGGGATTATCTTTACAGGCTTGATTTTTTTTTTGTCCCCTTTCTTTTATAAAAGAGCTTAACTCTTTGAGGAAGGAGGGTCAGCCTATATCTGCTGATGGTTTGGAAATTGGCTGGTAGGCTTCCTATCTGTGTGAGAACCAGCTGAAGGACATCTTTGTATAGAATGACATCATCACCTTGCAAAATTCACCCTCGTTTGAATGTGCATGTAACATTGTATGTACATACCAAAGGATCAGGGCTTGTGCTGCAGGGCTACTTTTGCCAGCTGGTCTCCCTTTGCCCCTTCCTGCACTTGTTTAAATGTGCCCCAAATAAAAATGTCTATCTTCTTTCTGTGAGCCTGATCTTCCTAATTATGGGCAAAGGACAGCAACAGCAGTGCTCTAAAGCAGCACTGAGTGGTTGTCTCAAGCCACCATATTAATTCCCCATAATGCTGTGAAACTCCCTTACACTCAAAGCAACTAATGGCTATACCTATTGATTCTGACTGCGAAGCAGAGCATTGTGGGAAGTTGAAATGGAGGCCTGGACCAGTTACTTGTGGCTTGGACCATGCAAAGAATTAATGGAGAGCTGTACAACTTTGAATGTAGATGTTTCTCTTAAGAATTTCCACAGACCATTCTTTTAAATTTCAAATACACCAAGCAAGATGTCTATGTTTTTTTTTTTTTTTGCAAGGCTTTGCATTCTGCACTAAAATCTCACAGTCTGTGGTTGGAGCAAAATTATGCCGATTTCTTTCATGTCTGAGTTGATGAGTTAGATAAGAACAAGAGTTGAGCAGGATATTTCTCAACTCAACGCTAATCTTACAGAGGAAAGGGGAGCCTGGGAAAGAGAAGTAGTGGCTGGAAACGGAAGGAGTTTGAAGGAATTCCTAATCTTGCAGCACCTTGTGGCTACATTTTCCTTTTTACCTTTTACAAACAAGACACTTTCTCACAGATATTGTACAAACATGTCAGTGCATGAAGCTTGGCGAACAGTGATTAACGGTGCCCCAACTCAACATTGGAACAAGTTGCTATGCAGGAGAGAGGAGTAACCTGGAATAGGAGAAAATGGCAAAGAAAGTTAACTACTGTATCTTCTCATCAGCACAATTTTTCAAGGTAGTTAGGATGGCACTGAGTCCATTTGTTTCCATCTCAGCTGAAGTTCAGCAGCAAACACACTGAATCCAAATCTCCAGCAAAGCTCTGGAGTGCTTGGGGGAGCAGTCTAAGCCTCTACACTTTGTCTATAATATTGATGCTAAACAAAACAGACCCACAATTGGGGTGGGGGCTAGTTTGATGCTGATTTTCTTCCTCTCTTCCTGGTCAGCAGAAGGAAGCACTGGTTGGCTCATGCGGCATTTATAGGCAGTCCTTGACTTATGATTGGTCACTTAGTGACATTTTTAAAGTGCTGATGCCAACCCCATGATCACATTTTGGGCACTCAGCAACCAGCCCACATTTATGGCTGTTTGCGGTATCTAGCAGTCATGTGATCGTGATTGTCAATCTTTTTGCTGAAAATCGGCATTTACTCCAGTTTGCAGCAAAAACGCTCCATGGTGAACAATGGATTCCCTTAACAACTGTGGTGCTCACTTAACAATTGCTGCCAAAAAAGATGATAAAATTACATCCAGTTACATGATGACCCATGTCATTTATGACTATTGTGATTTACAACCATTATGGTCGTAAGTCGAGGACTACCTGTAAAAACTGGTGCTGGTGATAACCACCATAAATCCATTTCTGAGGGCCTTGGAGAAACAGTTTGGTGCAGTGGTTAGGCAGAAAAGCCAATTAAGTTATTTTATACCTCTCATTTTCAGTCCAATCTGTCTCACTGTGTTATTGTGGAGCAAATAAAAAGACAATTCACTACTACTTCACCTTGAATCGTACAAATAAAGACTACTTATAAAGCTAATAAATAACAAAAAATAGCAGTGTTGAAATGATGTCTCTCCTTCCATCTCTGCTCCTAAACCATTTGAGAATTTATGGTCATACAGGAGGACTACAACTCCCATATCTCAGAGTCAATGTATCTGTCGCTGTCAAGCATATCTGAAGAACACCAGTTTGGGGAAGAGTGCTATTAACTCTGTGCTGCCCATTGTTCTCCACCCTACCTCCTCAGACAGCTGTCAGCAGCTAGAAAGTAGCTTGGATTCTGAGCACCCCCAAGGTAGTGGCAACCAAGACCTAGATGACTCCCAAATCCATTTGCAGCTGAAGCGCAAATTGCAAAGAAACAGAACTTCTTTTACACAGGAGCAAATAGAGGCATTGGAGAAAGGTAAGGCAAAGAGGAAGCTGGAATTGTTCTCCGATGTGATGGCCCATTGGGTGGAATTTCTTTTCTGGGGGTAATTTGAGCAGGAAGTTTTGAGACAAGCGTGGGGAATGTCAATGTTTTTATAACCAGCATGTAGATGCACCCTGTTACATTCTAAGCAATTGCAGTAAGGGGCTGATTCAAACAAACACATAAAACTTTGCTAGCATGTGGCCTTTAATAAAAGATGTGTGAAGAGGTTAGTAGTTAGTTAGTCTTTCCAGGTACTTTTTATTTATTTATTATTTATTTATTTATTTATTTATTTATTTATTTATTTATTTATTTATTTATTTTGTCAAGCATGTATATGATTACAGGCAAAGTATAAACATTAATATGAGTATATAATAAGCACAAACATGGTTTTTGAGTACATATTTTTCGAATACATGGGGACTTTAGGACAGGGACGGTAGGCACGCTGGTGCGCTTATGCACGCCCCTTATAGACCTCTTAGGAATGGGGTGAGGTCCGCGGTAGACAGTTTAAGGTTATACTTGTTATCCTAATCACATATGTAGACAACCCATCAGGCCCAGACACACAGCTCAAGAGAACCAGTTGCATAGTTGCTCTATTTTTGAAGTCACCTGACAGGTGAAGACTGAAAGCAACGTTTCTCAATCTTGGGAAGTTTAAGATGTTTGGATGTCAACTCCGAATTCTCCAGTCAGATGGGGATGGCTGAGGAATTCTGGGAAATAGTTTAACATTCCCAAGGTTGAGAAACATTGCCTGAAGATTTCTGAAACAGGAAATTTCCTTTTATTGCATCAGATTATCACGCCATCTAAACTAGAATTATGGCTGGCAGTGACCCTCCAAGGCTCACATAGGATTTTTTCCAGCTCTAACCTAGAAATATCAGGAAAGAAATCTTGAGGATTTTGCATACTGACTGAGCAAAACCAAAGGTATTGGAAATCCTTTCAGTAGCATGGCAGTCATGCTATACAGAAATCATAAACAGTATTGCAAGCTATGTACGAAACTGCATTTTTTGCCACGTGTTATAACCGTATTAGAAGAAGTGGAGTGCACTCCTGTAATCTCTTTTTTTAGAATATTGCTGTGTAATAACTGTGAGAGGTATAGTTTATTTTTTCCCCAAACCCAGACATTAGCATTTAAAAAAAAAAAAGTAACAATAACTTCACCTGCTTAGAGGCATTCTGTTAATGATGTCCGATTATTTAAAGTCCAGAGTTGGTAATCCCATTTCAAAGACAGAATGGGGACGGGAAAAGACATACATGGCCATCTGGTGGCCATAAACTGTATTGCAGCCTATGCACGAAGCTGCTTCTTTTTGTCATGAACATTATAAGACATGCCATTTTTAAATCATGCATTATACCAAAATGCATATATGTACCAAAAACATAGAATACATTATATCTGTGTTTTTCCAACTGGGCCACTCTAAAATGTGTAAGCTTCAACTCCTAGAATTTCTTCAAAGTGGCCCAGTTGAAGTCCACACTTCTTAAGCTGGCCCAATTTGAAAAAACACTGCAATGATTTTTAAGACTGTAGAGTTTCCAAAAGATATGGCTCTTAGAACAAAAAGGAAAGAAGATGACTGATGTGAACAGTAAATGGATAGCACTGGACATAACAAATGCAGTCTTGCTGAATTCCTATGGAAGTCTGAAACTGGAGTGACCAGATGATAACCTAATATTGAAGGAAGATTATTGTTTAAAATACATATTCTACTGCTGGTCACTAAAGGAGAACTAGAGGGAGAGAAGGATCACATATGAAAGAACTGTTCTTTTGAACCCAAACATCAAAGTAACAAGGGGAAATATGTACCTCTAATGTGTTATGTAGAGTATGAGTGCTTGAAAATGTATTTTGTTAAGAACTGTAAGTGTTGGTAAAGAGGAGGCTATGTCTTTAATACCTTTACAAGTTGTAACTTAAATCTTCAGAATTTGAGCGTACTCACTACCCTGATGTCTTTGCCCGTGAACGCTTGGCAGCAAAAATTGATCTTCCAGAAGCCCGGATCCAGGTAAATAGAATAGAATAGAATAGAATAGAATAGAATAGAATAGAATAGAATAGAATAGAATAGAATAGAATAGAATAGAATAGAATAGAATAGAATAGAATAGAATAGAATTCTTTATTGGCCAAGTGTGATTGGACACACAAGGAATTTGTCTTTGGTGCATATGCTCTCAGTGTACATAAAAAGACAAGATACATTTGTCAAGAATCATAAGGTACAAAACTTAATGATGGTCATAGGGTACAAATAAGCAATCAGGAAACAATCAATATTAATATAAACCGTAAGGATACAAGCAACAAGTTACAGTCATACAGTCATAAGTGGGAGGAGATGGGTGATAGGAACGATGAGATGACCTTGTAGCCATTTAACAAGAAACAAAAGGGCAGGGACTTTCTACCATTATACTCCTTGTTCTCTTGGGCAACAGAGTTCCTCTTTTTAATTTTTCCAGGTCTGGTTCTCCAACCGTCGAGCTAAATGGCGTCGGGAAGAGAAACTGCGGAACCAGAGGCGCCAAGCAGGTGGCACTGGGGGGCACCTGATCATAAACAGCACTTTTGGCACTGTAGGCAGTGCTGTCTACCAGTCACTCCCTCAGCCTATAGGGTCAGGTGAGGGCCCTGTCCCCAACAAACTCATTCATTCCCCACCTATTCCTGGGTTCTTCCCAAGAAGCATAATTCATCAAGGTATCATGATGTACCCTTTGGAAACATTGGTGCCATAAGACATTTTTAGATTCTGGATTTAAAAGATCACCTGTTTGGACAGGAATGCCTGTTATTCATTCATTGCAGAAATCGATGAGACAGCTGAGCTGTTTTTAAGAACGCACTGAATGCGTTCTACTGAATGCTTCTTGGACTATTTCTTAATTTGCTTCCTGGAGGGTACCGCTCTTCTCTATCACAAATCTCTTTTCCTTTTTTTCCAGGTGCTATGCTGGGCCATGCGGAAAGTGTCCTCAGCAACAACTATGGTTCTCTCCCACCTTTAGCTCCCTTCTCCATGGCCAACAACAGCCTCCCTATTCAGGTGAGCTTAAAAGGAACAACAGAATTCTTGAACCGTGCCAAGTGGGGATTGCAAATGACCAATGCTGATACACCAGCAATATTAATATCCTTTTTTTCTTTCTCTGTTGCATATTCTCTGGTACTCATTAGCAGGCAGTGCCCCCTGCTGCCAGCCAGCCATCGTCTTATTCCTGCATGCTTCCTGGCAGCCCGTCAGTGCGAAGTTATGATTCATACACACCCTCCCAGCTCTCCTCTCATAGTCTGAACTCCAGCAGTGGGACCTCTACTGGTAATGTAGCAAACACAAGGGGAAGTGGGATTGGGGCAGGGTGAGATGGAATCAGAGCACTTGGGATGGGGGAAAACAGAACTGACATCAGGAAAACTTGGCAGGAGGAAGTAGACAATCATAATTGTGAGAGGGATCTTGGAGTCCTAATGGACAACCATTTAAATATGAGCCAGCAGTGTGCAGCAGCTGCCAAAAAAGCCAACACAGTTCTAGGCTGCATAAACAGAGGGATAGAATCAAGATCACGTGAAGTGTTAATACCACTTTATAATGCCTTGGTAAGGCCACACTTGGAATACTGCTTCCAGTTTTGGTCGCCATGATGTAAAAAAGATGTGGAGACTCTAGAAAGAGTGCAGAGAAGAGCAACAAAGATGATTAGGGGACTGGAGGCTAAAACATATGAAGAACGGTTGCAGGAACTGGGTATGTCTAGCTTAAGGAAAAGAAGGACTAGGGGAGACATGATAGCAGTGTTCTAATATCTCAGTGGCTGCCACAAAGAAGAGGGAGTCAAACTATTCTCCAAAGCACCTGAGGGTAGGACAAGAAGCAATGGGTGGAAACTAATCAAGGAGAGAAGCAACTTAGAACTAAGGAGAAATTTCTTGACAGTTAGAACAATTAATCAGTGGAACAACTTGCCTCCAGAAGTTGTGAATGCTCCACCACTGGAAGTTTTTAAGAAGAGATTAGATAACCATTTATCTGAAGTGGTGTAGGGTTTCCTGTCTAAGCAGGGGGTTGGACTAGAAGACCTCCAAGGTCCCTTCCAACTCTGTTATTCTGTTATAATGGCCATGGCAAATACGAATGAAGAACATGGGAATTAATTCTTACACTGTGGTGGGGTGTATGTCCACTTGTGTGAATTTCTTTTAATATTTTTGAAAACAAAATAGAAGACGCTTCTTTCTAGCCTCATGGTCATGGAAAAATAATCGGATGTGCTAGTTTCATTTTTCTTTCATTAAGGGCAATATTTACTCATCAAGCACAAATTTTAACTACCATATTGGGTGTCAGAGTCTTCCTTTACAGACACCATAAGGCCATTTTCAGCCTCAAGAAAGACAATAAAGAAAAGAAGTGAACAAGCTATGCCAAAGTCTGCCAAAGAAATTGGACAAAGAAAGAAATTATGTTTACAAACAGATTTGCTAGTACTTCATCCCAACAGGCATTGCCCATTTCATATTGTTTTCAACTCACTACTAAATTATACTAGTAATAGTATAGCATCTTTGGGAGACAATGGAAAGGGAAGAAAATTAAGTGGGGGGCCATGGTGCCCTCTGAGCTTGATTGTTTTCTTGCAGATGTTTCATTATCCAAACTTGGTAACATCATCAGTCCTAATAAAGAATGGGCTTTGCTCTCTTTGTATATTCTAGTGGCTTGCCCTGTCAGTGTTGATGGAAATGGCCTTGATGATTCTTTGGTTGGGCTGTTTACTGTTAGCTTGTTTGGCAGTTCCTTGTTGAGGATATTGTTTGCTCCTTGATTGTTGGTCTAATGTTAATCTTGATGTTATTTTCTGCTCCTCTGGGTGTTGAAAGCTAAGTGGAAATCCTGCTTCTATACTTGTATCCATGTATAGGGATTAAAGCAAGAGTATTTCTGTTTTGCAAAAGCTGAGGCTCTTAGAAATGTCTATTTCATCTCCTTTTTTATGCAAACAGTCTACCCATTCTCTTAAATCGTTCTTAAGAATGTAACGGTAGTAACCACAACGAACACGCATTATTCCAGGAGCTCAGAAATGTCTCTGGGGCTCTGCCATGTCTCTAGCCTTTAAAGAAGCAACCTTTTTGTTGCCTTTTCTACATTCAGAGACATTTTATTAAAGGAATCTGAAATAGCCTTGGCAGTCTGTGCACAGGGAACATTATTGCAACAGGATTGTTCAACTTGTTTCAGTTCTTGTCCCCAACTTCCTACAGTTTGCTGTGTTTCCTATGGTTGCTGAGCTGAAAATCCTGGGTTCAGAATTTTGCACTCTGTAATGGATCTGGCAGGATTCCCCCTCCCCAACCCCCACTGACGCTTTGTCTCTCTTTCTAGGGTTGATCTCTCCAGGAGTGTCAGTTCCTGTACAAGTCCCAGGTGGGGATTCTGATCTTGCCCAGTATTGGCCACGACTGCAATGAGCACAAAAGTGGTGGAGGAAAAAAAGCAAACAAGCAAAAAGGAAGGAAGGTTAATGGAGAGAAAAGGGCTTTTCCTCTGCAGGGGGAAATACAGGAATGGTGAAAAACTCTCAGGGAGGGGAGGGCAAACAGGGAGAGCTTCCCTGCCCTTCCCTCTTTGTGTCTTTAAGTTAGGCAACCTCATCTGTCTTGGTTCTAAGGCAGCGTTTTTCAACCTTGGTAACTTTAAGAGCTGTGGACTTCAACTCGCAGAATTGCTCAGCCAGCATGGGGAAATTCTGGGAGTTGAGATCCACACCACAGGTTGCCAAGGTCGAAGAACGCTGCTCTAAAGCTTCTCTTGCCTCCTTCAACATTTGTGTGTGCATCTACAGCCGCTCTATGCCCGGTTGGCATTCTGTCCCATGAGCCTCCTCTTCTTGTTTGGCTCCAGAGATATCTGCAAGGTCTGGTCAAAAAAGTCAAGATGGAGGCCAAGCTTCAATCACGCTGCTGCATACTCCATCTCGACTTTTTTTTAAACCAGACCTTGCAGACACCCTGTTTGCCTCCCAGCGAGAACAGTGCAAATCAGAACAAAAAACAGGTCAGGAAAGAAATGGAACATCTTTGGGGGGGAAATCCAGCATAAAGGATTTGGGGAGGAGGGGAGAGGAGGGGCAAAGAGAACTTGTGCCCCTTACAGGAATAGCTGCAAATGGCAGGACATGAATAATGAATAAAAGAAAGTAAGTACAATATAAAAGAAAGTTGGAACCTTGGACAGTAATGCTTAGCAAAAGCTTGAAAAGGTGGCAATGATATTCATTCATTCATTTACTTCCTTACTATTTATTTATCTGACTTCTGATTCCCACCTTTCGTATGGGAATCACAGGATGCAGTGGGAAGCACAAGAATGTTCATGGGAGGAAAAATATGCACCAATCCTCTTTTGACCTATTGCAAAAGTCTGCAGGAAAGCATAGCATTCCTACTTTGGGCAAGTTTTGCAAAGGATTGTGAGGATGAAAAACCCTCCTGTAGTACTGTGGGAAAATTAGGCGATACAAAGGTTACTAGTTTACTTCATTGATGTGTGATATTCAGTGTTTTGTTTTGTTTTTTACAAAATTGCCCTTTAACCTATTCCTCATAACCTAGATCCTGCTATCTCCCCAGCCCCACATATTTTCTCTCCTGCATGCAATTCATTTAGCTGAATTTTACATGGATCTCAGAGCTTGGGATGTCTGCCCTCCCTCTAACCACTTACACGAACACACATACTACTTGTAAGTTCAAACTGTTTCATGTGTGTTAATACAGGACCTGTGTACATAATACTCCATATGTGTGTGTGTTGTATGTGCACATGTATGCATGCACATGTGAACAATACAGTCACATCATCCCAGTTCTAAGCAATATGGTCTTATGCCAGAACTGGGGTAGTGAGGTAGAATGGGAAAGATAAGAGGCTAGGCAGAGGGGGAGAGGATGTATTATTACAATGCAAAAATGTACACATCTATTAAAGCTGCATAAACAAAGGAAAACTCAATGTCAACTTTTCTGCAAGTGCATTCAGTTTGATTTTAGCTTTGGATGTTGTGGAGGAGATTTTAGAACCTGTCTGTTTTAAGTTAGTGTTAAAGCTGCCTCTTGCTCTCTCAGCTTTTTCCAGTGCCTCCTGTATCAGTTTATCAAGAATGCTTTCTATTGTATTACCCTATCTTTTGTTCAGCAAACATCTCCCACCTTGGTCTCTCTTGCTTTTAGTAAGGCCTGTGGTTTGGGGTGCTGATCAACAGAGAGAGCTGTGTGTCTTTGGGCTCTAAACCACATGAAAATTGTTGTTGATTCAAGACATAGTAAACTTCTGTGCATTTCTTGAAGGGCTGAGCAATTGTAATCTGCTCCAGATTTTTTTTTTAAATAACAGAAAACAAGAATAAACGAGGCAAGAAAAAAGCTATGAAATTATGCAAAGATAATAGGCTTGTATTCAGGATGAAGAGCACAGGACTAGGGGATGAAGGAAGGGAGATACAGAACTCAAATATTTTTCCTGGGTTTAAGTGTTAAGGTTAGTCCAGCTCACACAAGGGTCTGATGAGCTCACACCGGAGATTGGATGCAACAAGAATAAGAGGAAAAACCCACTGCTATCTCGCTATGGAGTTCTGAAGTGGGGTGCAGGTTTGGCAATCCAATGGGCCTCCAGACATTATTAATCATTAACTCACACTGGCCTCTGGGAGTAGGGAGTCCAATATTAGAGGGACAAGTGGAATAATTTTCTTCATCATCTTTATATATTCCATTTCCATATCTGATTTAAAAAATAGAAAGAACCCTACAGATGTACTCCTTTGTGAACTGCAAACAATGCAACAGTCTTTTTGGTAGCATATGGGATGGGAAGGTTAAAAAACATTTGTGAAACGTCTTTCTTGCATTAGAAATGAACCTCTCATCAACAGTGAGGATCTTTCCACTGGATAAGGCGTTGGGCTGTTTCCTTCGGATTCTCATCTGTAAAATAGGCATCTCCAATGAAAGTGGGGTGAGTGGGAGGGATGTCGGAAGCATTATTTATGGGAAAAGCATAATACGTTTTGGAGAGCATTGTGTTAATTTTTTTTCTAGGCCAAATGATGTTCAAGGCTTTACGTGACTGGTTAGGTGCCATACTCTGAAAATAGTAAGAATAGGATAAAAAGTGAAATCGATGTTAACATTTATATTTAATTAAATATATTAATTTTATATTGATAACTTTGAATTAGACTTAATTTGACCTGGCAGGGTTTTTTTGTTATAAGGGTAAAGTGAGGAGAGACCCTCCATAAAATTTATTCTGAACTCCCAAAGAAAAATGAGACATGAATACCACAACATAATTTAAAAAAAATAATAATCTTTATCATTCACAATTTCAAATACAACTTTGGGGAACCTCTAGGGGTTTTGCTCAAGATTTTTCAATATCATATGTGTTCCTTAAGGTTATGCATCACTCTTTTAGTCCAATTAATAGTTTACATGTGCACAGGCACCCATCTCTGTGTTTTGCATTTTTATTAGATATGTCCTGATTTCTAATGGAGCTGAACCAGTTTCTCAGCTATCTTTTTTTTCAAGAACTTGTATTACAAATTACTAACAAATTTTAAAAACATGCTTAAATAATTGACAATGTTTTCTCTGAATATATATACACTGTTTTAAACTGATTAATGCAGCTTTTCTCAATCTGATGCCCTCTGTGTATTGAATTATAAACCTCCATACTACTTTCCCCCAACATAATGCCCTCCTTCAGCTAACTTTTTGCCAAAGACCTTGGTAAATACTTGTGAACTGGCAGGGTTCTCATGAATGCTGCCTTATCTACCAAAGTCACAGCATGTCCTCAAAATTGTAAATGACACCATATCCAAGACAACTGGAGATGCATTAATCAACAAACTTATAACAAATTAATGTTGTTATACTTCTAGTAATTTTCCTCCAAGGTTATCACAGCAATCCTGACTGATGTGAATTCTAATCAACAAATGTAATATATCTAACAGTTTACTACTTATGGCACAAAAGCTATAGGTGTAGTCTTCAGTATAGGTAGGAAAAAATATTGAATCTGGATATGACCCACTCTGGATATGGGTTGAAAGAAGTGGGAATGTTGCTTGTCCCGATTCAATATTCTTCTCTTTCGTTTTGTAATACAACCATATATTATGCTTTTAATAGTTGCAGAAGTACTATAATATGCAAAGTTAGCCTAGCATTGCAGCTCTGTGCTGGTGGGAAAAATACACTGTATCGGTTGAATTATATCTGGGCACAAGTACATTATAGATAGATGGCCGGTAAAAAAATATGGTCTTCCTTTAAAAATGGGCACTAGGAGAAGGTGGTGATAATGGCAATAGCCCAAATTGTGTATTCCCAAGTTATGTCCACACTTGAGCCAATTTTCTGGCCAAGGAAATGTGGTTCTGTTTACTAAGATTTTTTTTCTTCTCAGCGTTGGCTCTGTTCTTAGTTCCTGTTTATTCAGAGACCCCACCCTCTCCCAAGAGCTAGTTTGAGAACCACAAACCACCGCACCCTCCTGAGATTGGAGCACCTGCAAGGAGGAAGTGGTTGGAGGCAGTTGGCCAAGGGTGTGGGATGTATTTTTGAGCATCTGCCAAGATAGGCTGGAGGGGGGAGGTGGACAACAGCAGGGATTGGGTACCAACTCCCACAATGGCATCAACTTCAGTTGGAGCTACCGTAAATAAGGGTGAGATAAATGTGCCCTCTGCCTGCCCTCTTGAGAACTGGAGCAGAGGCTTATGGGTAAAATATCTGCTGGATCTTTTAGGAGATTGGTAATAGATTTTAAAGAATAAGTCTTTTTAATCCAAGAACCAGTACAATGCTCTATTTCAAGAGTAGACTACTTGGCTACCAGTGAGTGACTAGCACAATCTTCTCCTCCTCCTCCTCCTTCAATCATGTGAATGGAAGACTGGCCCCAGGTCTGCCAGGAGGTTGATATTCCCATTAATAAGCAAAACAAAAGACTCTGAAGAACTCAAAATGGCTTCCTACCTCCCCAATGAATGTTCTTAGGCAGGCTGTCACTCTCCTGTTTTCATGAACGTGCAGTCAGTTGCCATTTCTTCAGCAAGAAGAATCCTCCTCTGGCTGCTTGCTTGAGCCTTTGATTCCCAGAATGGAAATCCTGTTCATTGCAGAATAATGTATTTGTTTCCTTCCATTGCTTCTGGCTGTGAAACAGCTGCGGATGGCTCTCTAGCCTCCACTTAAACACATTCAGTGAAGGGGTCTACTGCCCCCCACCCTCCAGATAGCTGTTCTACTGTCAAACTGCTCTTCTTTTTGGTATGTTGTCTCTGACATTCATTGGAATATACCTTCCTATCACTTAAGTCCATTCTTCCACATTTTGAACTGTAGAACGGAGGAACTATTTCCCTGATGATTTTATCAATCTCTTTCCCAACTGCAACAATCACAATCTTTTAAGAAATTTAAGCCATGGGAATATTGATCTTTCAATCTCAGGAAAGATGTGGAAGATCAAGAAATCAGTATTTCTCTTGGAAATGATCTTCATAATAGATTCCCCCCTCCTCCTCCTTTTTTTCTGTTTCTAAAAGCCAACAGTGTAAAAGGAAAACATACGACAAGTATGGAGAAAGCATTCAGGCTTCTACACTCTCCTTGTGTCAAGTCCTACATAGTTGGGCAAGATCGAGATATCAAGAATGACATGTATTTCATTGAGGTATCTTTAATGCTAGCCTGCGGTTAATGCATGTCTTGGAAACTATAAAAGGAATTTCTAACCCTCATTTAAAGACAGTTCGTTAAGGATCCTCTTTGAAGGATCTGAAACACTTTCTCTCCACCTGGGCTAAGTGGCCGTTTATGAGATAAGATGTCAACTGTTTTACCTGTTGTCTATTGATTGTTTTTTCTTTCATTCCTTTTGGAGCTTCTCCACAAAGGTCACTCCTTGATTCCTGGCACTGACTTCCCTTTCAGGGATATGTGTGAGTACTGAAGTTAATTAGAAATTTGGCCTTTGAGAGAAACTACTTTAAAATTCTTTCATTCCTATCATTCCATTCCTATCATTCATGGGATTTCAAATTAAGAGTCACTGGATTTTAGAAGTAGCATTTTGCTTTGCTGTAGGCATAATCTACTCTCCCAAAGTGATTGATGAGGCAGGAGGAATGCATAAAAGAACACATGATCCACACAGGAAGCGTGGAGAACATGCACAACTTGGTCATCAAAGAAAGACTGAAACGTTATGGGGGGGGGGGAGTAGATAATCCCAGGAGAAATACAGCACTACCATAATAAGGAGTCATAAGCCTTGGTGCTAAAGCATGTCTCTCCCAGTTGTGTGGAATGGTGGTAATACCACAGATATCAAAGCAAGACAAGGAAGGCTGCCAATATTTGATTTGCAGTTACAATTCAGCAATTATTTTGTCAGGTGTTATGGCCCAAGGCTTGCAAGGATGCTGCCTGGACCAGTAGCCAAGGAATTTAGGTGTATGGAAAAAAATTAGTCATCCAGATTCCAGAATATACACCCCCCCACCCCCCCACCCCCGATAATGAAGCCTAGCATCAGTTTCTCTCTTTGAAGGAGAACAGAATAACTCTTTCCTCTCTCTCCCAATTATCCTTTCATCTGCTATGCCAGATGTGGGTATCTGTATTTTTTTATTTGTGCTTCTTCTTCATCTAAAACATGTAGGGAGAACTTGGATGGCAAATGACTCTGTATAAGGTATCATACTCTAATATACTGCAGAATATGTCATGAAGCTTAAATACAGATTAAAGGTTTAGGAAGTCGGGAATATTGATTTCCTGGGAGATCCACATTCAATTATCTATGAGATCAATATTCCCATATAGCAATAGCACTTAGACATATACCGCTTCATAATGCTTTACATCACTCTCTAAGTGGTTTGCAGAGTCAGCATATTGCCCCCAACAATCTAGATCAGTGATAGCGAACCTATTTTTGCTCGGGTACCACACCCATAATGCAATGCCCTCCCCCCCGCACATGCACGCACAACCCCACAACCCCCGCTGCCCCCTCCCCCCACGCATGCACGCAGACCTCACTGAAGCCTCCGGACGTCCGGTAGGCCCGTTGTCCCATTTTTCGCCCTCCCCAGGCTTCAGAAAAGCCTCCGGAGCCTGTGGATGGCGAAAAACGGCTCAATGGGCCTACCGGAAGTTTGTTTCCGCACTTCTGGTAGGCCCGTTAGGTCTGTTTTTCGCCATCCACAGGCTCCGAAATTGGCCTCCCCCACCCTCCGGAAGACCGAAAATCAGCTGGCCAGCGTGCACATGCGCGCTGGAGCTGACATAGGGCAACGCCTTGCATGCCCTCAGATATGGCTCCGCGTGCCACAGGTTCGCCATCACGGATCTAGATCCTTGTTTTACTGACCTCGGGTGGATGGAAGGCTGAGTCAACCTTGAGCTGGTAAGGATCGAACTGGCAATAAGCTGAATTAGCCTGCAATACTGCATTCTAACCACTGTGCCACCACAGGTCCTTTCCAACTGTTCTCCATTAAAAATAAAGCCAAAATGGCCAATGCCCAGTGAATGCCCTGGGTGGGGGCATGCCCAAAGCAGACTTAAACAACCAATAGGAAATGCATAGTTTGCAACACCTAACCACATCATCATTAGTAGCATCTCCAATGTGCTGTGCACAGTCTGTATGGCAATATTTGTGTTGGGAGAAGAAGGAAAACTCTGGTGTGAATTGTTTTACTATGGAACAAAAGATAAGAGATAAGAGATAAGATGAAAGCAACTTCATGAAGACATGTCCCTCAAAAATTATTATAAAAGCATCTTCATAATGTTGTTGGTTGCTTGAAAAATACTATTATATTTCTTCTCATCTGCCATTCAGTACCAGACCTTCAGGCTCTCTTGAAAGGACAAATTTCTAGTCTTCTCAAACATTCTCATTGCCCTTTTCTGAAACTGTCTTCTGAATCTTTTTAAAGTGTGGTGCCTAAGACAGCATTTTAGATGGCATTTGGCTAAAACAAAATAAAGGAGAATAATTGTGCTTTTTTCAAATATATTTATGAAGTTGGAAGAACCAATGGTTTTGACTGTAGGATCTGATATTGATTTAAATATGAAAAGTTTGGGTTATATAAATTATGTGGAAGTAAGTTTTATATGTTGTGATTTTTATTTGTATTGCTATTATTATATATCAAATAAAACTACTAATACTGTGATTTGGAAACATACTTTTATGATTCAGCCTGAAATTGCATTTGACTTTTCTGTAGTCACATCACAGCTGCGACTCACATTCAGTTTACAGTCAATTATTATCCTACCTGTGACAGTTTTCTCACAGGTAACCTGTACCAAGTCAGGCATCCCTCATCCTATATCTGCTTATTTAATTTTTATTTTTTTTAAAGAAAAAATTACTTATTTCTGTAAATTCCTTCCTGCCCATTCGTCCAATCTCTTAAGATAATTTTTAAGATTATTTCTGCCTTGTAGAGTATAGCCTCCAGTAGTTATGTATGGTTGTGAGACCTGGACCATGGGAAGGTTAAGAGCCAAAGAATTCATGCTTTCTAATTGTGGTACAGGTAGTCCTCAATTTTTTGACCACAACTGAGCCCAACATTTCTGTTGCTATGCGATACATTTGTTAAGTGAATTTTGCTTCATTTTATGATCTTTCTTGCCACATTCTTAAGTAAATCACTGTAATTGTTAAGTTACTATAGTAACACAGTTGTTAAGTGAAATCTGGCTTCTCCATTGACTTTGCTTGTCAGAAAGTCACAAAAGGTGATCACATGACCCCGGGACTCTGCAACCATCATAAATACATGCCAGTTGCCAAGTGGCTGAATTTTGATCACATGACCATGGGGATGCTTTGACAGTTGTAAATTTGAAAAATGGTCATGTTACTTTTTTCAGGGCCGCTGTAACTTTGAACGGTCACTAAACGAACTGTTGTAAATCGAGGGCTACCTGGATTGGAGAAGACTCTTGAGAGTCCCTTGGACTGCAAGATCAAATGAGTCGATCCTAGAGGAAATCAACCCTGACTGTTCTTTGGAAGGCCAGATACTGAAGCTGAAGCTCAAATACTTTGGATATCAAATGAGAAGAGAGGATTCATTGGAAAAATTCCCAATGGAGTTGGGAAAGATTGAAGGCAAAAGGAGAAGGGGACAGCAGAGGATGGGATGGTTAGATGTTGTCATTGACACAATGGGTGTGAAATTGGGTGGATTCTGGGAGACAGTAGAGGACGGGGGTGGGGGGAAGGGCTGGCATGCTATGATCCACTAACATGACTTAGTGACTGAACAACAACAAGGTACAGGCTATCCCTCTCAATTTGTGTAATTTGTAAAATTCCATTTCCTTCATCCATATTATTAATGAAAATTTTAAAATAAAGTACAGGTAGTCCTCAACTTATGGTCACAATTTAGACCAGAATTCCTGTTGTTAAGCAAGGCAACTGCTACATGAGTCATACCAGTGGTGGGTTGCTGCCGGTTCAGACCGGTTCTTTAGAACCATTAGTGGAAATTTGCCGCCGCTCGCCGAACCGGCAGCGATGACCGGCAGTCCACGCTCCCAAACCGGTCCTCCAGTTGCCGCGGCTTGCAAAAAAACCCTCTGCGCATGCGCAGAGAGTCATTTCCGTGAAGTGACGTAGGCGTCAGCGAGCGAAGCGAGCACGCGCAAAATGCGCACTTCTGTCGCGATGCGAACCAGTAGGGAAGGTAAGTGAAACCCACCCCTGAGTAATACCCAATTTTATGACCTTTTTTGTCATAGTTGTTAAGTGAATCATTGCAGTTGTTAAGTGAATCAGGAGGTCATAAAGCAAATCGGCTTCCTCCATTGATTTTGCTTGTTGGAAGCCAGCTGGGAAGGTTTCAAATGGTGATCATATGACCCCAGGATGCTGCAATTGTCCTAATACATGCCAGTTGCCAAGCACTCAAATTTTGATCATGTGATACTACAACAGTTGTGAGGACTGGTTGTTAAGTCTCTTTTCAATAGTATTGTAACTTCAAATGGTCACTAAATGAATAAGTTGAGGTCTACCTGTACCAGAAATTGAGAGCCAGTGTAGTGTAGTGGTGAAGGCATCAGGCTAGAAACTAGGAGACCAAGAGTTCTAGCCCCACCTTAGGCACAAAGCCACCACCTTGGGCCAGTCATTCACTATTAGTCCCAGAAAGGAGGTAATGGCAAACCATTTCTGAAAAATGGTTTTTCATTTCAAATGATACTATGTATCAGAATGGTCAAACAAGTGGCAACTTCAAATCTCAATCAACAAATGCTCTGTCTTACACATTGGCAAAAAGAATCAGAACACAAAATACAAGCTTGGAGGACACGACCCTGTAGACGACCCTCATTCTGTCAAGGATCTTGGAGTACTCATATCTAATGATCTAAGTGCCAAAGCCCACTGTAACAACATTGCCAAAAAGGCACTAAGAGTAGTCAACTTAATCCTGCGTAGCTTCTTCTCTGGCAACATTACACTGCTAACTAGAGCATACAAAACGTTCGCTAGACCAATTCTCGAATACAGCTCACCTGTCTGGAACCCGCACTGCATATCGGATATTAATACAATTGAGAGAGTCCAAAAATATTTCACGAGAAGAGTCCTCCACTCCTCCACTCGCAACAGAATACCTTATTCCACAAGACTTGAAATTTTGGGCTTAGACAACTTATAACTACTCTGCCACAATGTCCTACCTGCCAATGACTCCTTCAGCTTCAACCCCAACAATACACGAGCACACAATAGATACAAACTTCATGTAAACCGCTCCAAACTCGACTGCAGAAAACATGACGTCAGCAACAGAGTGATTAATGCCTAGAATTCACTACCTGACTCTGTGGTTTCTTCCCCAAACCCAAAAAACTTTAACCTTAGACTGTCTACTGTCGACCTCTCCCCATTCCTAAGAGGTCTGTAAGGGGCGTGCATAAGCGCACCAGCGTGCCTACCGTCCCTGTCCTACTGTCCTATTGTCCTCATCTATCTGTATTCACTTTGATTATGTTTATGTTTATACCTATACCTGCTATCTTGTACATGTTTGACAAACAAATAAATAAATAAAATAAATAAATAAAATAAATAAATGTTGCCAAGAAAACTGCAGGGACTTGTCCAGGCAGCCTCTGAGAATCGGATTTGATTGAATGAGAGGGGAAAAAAACCCAGAAATTATCTTTGCGGGTTCTCATTTGCTATCCACTATGATAAGCAACCACTCTGAAGCTCTGAGTATTATTTTCAAGCCTGCTAACTCACACTTAAGCAGCTTCCTAGCCAAAACACTATGGTTGGTGATATATCAAAACATAATGCAGAATTTTGAAAGTTGCTTTTAGCTTGTCCATAAATGTAGCCTATGCTCAGACCGATCACTTTCCCACGTGATTATAGCACATGATGACCGAGGGGCTGGGGAAGTGTCCTGCAAGCAAAGAAAATGAACTTCATAAACTTCTGCCCTAGCCAACTAAACTCTTGAGTCTTGAATTTGGGGTGGGAAGCAAGTCATGCCCCCCTTTTCAAGTAAGAATGAATATATAAAACTACTTAAAACAATCCATGCTGGCTCGGTGAATTCTGGAACGTGAAGCCCACGTGTCTTAAAAGTTGTTATTTTTGAAAAAAACATTGATTTAGATAAATACTATCTTGTGACTGGGCAACAGTATTGCTCAAATTGGTGTCTCCCAATATAAGTATAGGACTTCAGTTCCTACAAGTGTGGGAAATTGAAATGCAGCATATCTAAAGGAACTAAATTAGGGGAAACTACTCTATGGTTTCAGATATGTAACTTTCCAGTCTTGCCTGCAAATGACTGGAATTCATCCTGGGAATATATATTTTATATATATTTATTTATATTCGGGTCTTTTCCCCGAATACACCAATACACTACGAATATATAATCTGTACTACAGAAATACATGCTTGATGAAATAAAATAAAATAAATAAATAAATAAAAAGCCTAACTCTCAGAGAGTTGCAGCCTAACTCTCAGCAATGTGGGTTCTCAGGTACAAATTGGTACTTTATTATAGCCTTAGACTGGAATAAAGCACAAGCATTTATCTGGATTTTGTCTGCTGGTAGCTCAGGATTGAAATTAATCCAGCTTTTAAAGCAGGTCTTTAAAAAGCATTTAGCATCCATCCATTTGTCTCTCGCATTATGTATTTGTCAGTCACTGAGACATAACTTCCAGTATTTGGTCAGAGGCGTTTGCAACACGATGAAAAATGGGGAAAAAAACCCACTTACATTAAACCTTATAAAAGAAAAAAAGGGGGCAATTGAGAGAAAAATAAATTTTTAAAATTTATTTTATGAAATTTGTTTGCTGCCCATCTCGCCATAAGGCGACTCTGGGCAGCTTGCATCATTACATGTATGTAAAATGTATTCGAAACGACTGGACTACCCAAGAATTCATGAGTTGGAAGTTCGCAACACGGGATCCCAGATTCCTTGAGCCTCAACTCTCCCCCTCCCCCCGCCGTTCGATGAGAATTCTTGGGAGGACCCAGCTTAACCCCACCCTGCCCTTGACCCCCTCCCGCAAGTAATCTCTCCCCACCTTCGACTGCTGCTTCCTGTTTACAAACTGGAGCGGGAGCTTTCATCAGTGGGTTTCTGAGCTCACTTCCCCCCCAACAGGAAACCCTGCAGGACACAGCTTCCCGCCACACCGTATCGACTGGGGTGGGGTGGGGTACAGGGCAGAAGAGAGTGAGGTGGGGAGGGTGACTTTAAAGGGTTGCGCGCCGAACCTGCTGTCATGCGGGGGGAACGCAGCAAAGACGCAGGAGGCACAAAGGGTAAGAACAGGGAGCCGGGAGGGCAGCCGGGTGTGGGCGAGCTTTGGAGATGGGTAGTTTAAGAGAGAGTGACATGCTGTTTTTCCCATTCTGTACTACAGAAAGGATCCTACCTACCCAGCATGGGCCTCTCCGCTTTGTATTCCTAACTTAGCCATACAAATATCGCATTAATTGCTTGACTGAGCGGTGGGGGGTATTTAGATCCCCTCCCCAAATATGCAAGTATGATTTCTGTAGATTTTAATCTAGGACATTGCTGGGAAGTATGTTCCGCTCAGTTCAAGGGGAAGTCCATTTTACTTTTAAGTATAGTGTGCGTCCAACTTTTCTCTTCCTCCCAAGAAAATGAGTCCTCCCCCTCCAGTATACCTTTAATTTACTAAATCGGTGGTGTAGTGGTTAAAGTGTTGGACTAGGACTGGAGCGGATCACGTTCAAATCTTTCCTGAGTCATGGAAATTCAGAGTAATTTGGGGCCAGTCATATTCTTTCAGCACATCCTACCTCACAGGGTTGGTGTGGGGAAGAATTAGAGGAGGCAAAACTAGATAAATTGCTTTGAAATCTTGGAAAAAAGGTTGGGTATAAGTGTAATAAATGACCCTTCATCAATCTTATGTCCTTCCTATACGATGATAGGAGTGGGTTTAGCGGTTCAACATATTTGGAAGGTGATCTGGTTGAGAAAAGTCTGTTTATAGTCTTTTTTGAGAAGAAAATCTGTCCGTATTCCCTTTTCTTAGCTGCTGCTAACTCTTTGAATAGAGCTGCACATGCTTTAAAAATGAATCTGAAATGCTTTAGAGACCTTTATGCTGTCCCTTAAAACAGCCCAACTTCTTTCAGGCACCTCCATGAGCCTTTAAAAAGTGATGTTTTTTCTATGAATCCACTCATTAAGATTAACTTTAATCCATGACACCTACTTTCTTTGGCATACATGGAAATCTGAAGAGAGTCCAATTTAGCAAAGAGGTTCTCTACTCATCAGATATCCAAAGCACGCAGATATGACCTTAGGACCCAGTTCAGTATTTTCAGTCTGTTGTTAAGATTTACCAAACAAACAACCATTTCAGTACAGCAGCTGAATTTGCACAAAATGCAATGCTTGGGTGGTTTTAATTCTTGTTTTCCTTAAACAGTGGCTTAGCATGTTATGTGAACTCATTTGGTTACTTTATAATTCGGTGTGAGTAATTTATTAACCCAGGATAAATAAATTCTGTGAAATCAACTGCTGTGAACTTCATTTATAGAGGACTGCTACAACTAGGAATAGCAAGGCTCTTTTTGCCGTTTCTCAGAAGAGAAAATTTTGGCAAAAAAATAGCAAATTTTGCCACTTCTCTGAACTGTGTTGAAAATGCTGCTTACAGCTATTCCCTTGTCCTAATTAAATGCAAAGCAATGCCAGCCTATTTTGTAGCTGTTCTCTCTTATATTATTTTTCCAAAATGACTATTAACATGTTTCTCCAATGCTATTGGAACAAATCTTTGGAATATTACTAAGTAAATTTCATTTGCAGTTGTAGAATCTCAGGTGATCTTGATTTCTTGTCTTCCTTAAAAAAAACACTCTAGCCCTAAAAAATTGGGGTGTCAAACTGCCTGATAATGCCTCCCAATAATTAAATTGCCTTTATGAAAGTTACTTGATAGACACCAAATTGGTCACTCTTGTGGAGTTGCTGAGAGTCAAGTTGAAGATCCATAACTAGAATTCTCCTATTCTCTTAACTATAGATTGCATAAATTATTATTGATGGGGGGAAACAGCTTAATTAGCATAAATTATATTCTTCTAATTTACAGTTACATGAACGTTAATGTATCTACCTTTCCCAGGATTACATGGTCCAAACCTAGATTGTATGTCTTCCCCGAGATAATTCATACAAATAAACAAACAAACAGAGGCATATATGGTCACTAATCTTCATTCTTTTGAGTAAAATTCTGGGTTTTTTAAAGTACTATATAACTCATCTTTAATAGCAAAATCATTTATTCCATGAATTCTAGGGAAAGTGTTAATTACTAAATTATGTGTCAAGTTACAATTACAGATAATTGACCAAGCCCAGTGTAGTTTTCCAAAATAAGTTATTTTTGCTCTAACATAAATATTTATAACATTTAAAGTGAATGCACTTTTTGTTGAGCTGAATCTGTAATCAAAAGGATCTTGAAGAATTTGGAAAGCCCGGGATTTTGTTTTAGGCTAGTTATTCTTTTCCTGTAGCTAATTAAGAAATTAGATTGAAAAGTGGGATATAATTCCAGTTGCTTTGGATAGTGAGATGGGTGGCATATAGATTTAATAAATAAATGAATGAATGAATCATCTGGAGAAGAAAAAGTAAAACAATTACCCCTACCCATTTAAAATCTTATAGAAATTCGATAGCTAAGTAGGATGAGAGCTCTGTTAATTTAGGCAAGAAATCAGGAATCCATAGCAACTTTTCCAACAAGCATATTTTCTTTAAAAGCTTGCCTTTTAATAAAACTTGTTAAGTGGAGAAGATGTTATTAGATTGCTGACAGATAGCTAAGGTAAGGGTCATCCTTAGCCGTCAACTAACTAATGTTGGGCTGATGTGTTACAGGCTCTGAGCCCATAAGATTAATTCAGGCTTTAGTCATGCCATTCAGTCAGCTTGCCCAGTGTGTACAGGTGGCTTTCAGAATAAAATAAGGGAAGATGCCATTTATGCTACTGCCATGTTATTTAAAGAAAGGCTGTGCTCTAAAAAGCAATAATGAAGTACCGGCCAATTATATCTATTTGACTATCACTGCGTCTTCTCATCATTTCTTTCCCAATGTATAAGATGCAACTGTTTCCTCACTTCTCAATCTGCTTTTTTTAATCAGGCATCTAAATGGATTGAATTACAACTCCCATTATCCCCAGTCGGCACAGTCATGCCAGATCAGATGATGAGAGGTACAATCCCTAATATGGTCTTATGATATACAGGCAGGGAATTATAAGATTCGGAGTACAGAACTTGGGGGGGGACGACTTTTTGGGGCGGGCTCCACAGACAATGAAAACATTAAAATACAATGACTAGAATAGAAGGCCAGATGTTATAGGGCTAGAAACACTCATTTCGTTGAATTAAGTATTAGTTTTTCTTATTCCTAGACATTGCAGAAGTAAACTGTGTCATCAAAGTCAAAATTTCTAGGTTCCTTGCTTGAGCGATGCACGCTGCATTTGCTCACAGCTAGCTTCCTCTCTTATGAATGATTGCTCATTTGGAAACCTTTAGCTGGACAAAGTGAATTTCTGTGCTGCAGTTTAAAAAAGCAATTACACCAGTGTAAGCACAGAATATTATTGAAGACTCTTAGGCAGTGTTTCTTGACTTCAGTGACTTTAAGAAGTATGGAGTTCAACATCTAGAATTCCCTAACTAGCATGGCTAGCTGGGGAAGTCTAGCAGTAGAAGTCCACACAAAACTGCTGAGGAAGAGAAAGACTGCTCTAAGGGATTTTGTAATACAAGTAGTCCTCGACTTACAACCATTCGTTTAGTGACTGTTCAAAGTTACAGTGGTCCTGAAAGAAATGACTTATGACCATTTTTCATACTTATGACTGTTGCAGCATCTGTATGGTTGCATGATCAAAATTCAGGTGTTTGGCAACTGGCATATACATATGAGAGTTGCAGTGTCCCAGAGTCATGGGATCACCATGTGTAACCTTCCTAACCAGGTTCCAACAAGCAAAGTTAATGGGGGAAGTCCGATTCGTTTAATGACCACATGATTCACTTAACAAATGCAGTGATTCGCTCAACAAGTGTGGCAAAAATCATTAAAGGGAATCATTAAAGGGGGCAAACCCTACTTAACAACAGTCTTGCTTAGCAACACAACTTTTGGGCTCAGTTTTGTTTGTAAATCAAATGAGGTGAACATTGGTAAGCAATTTAAGTAGCACACTAGTAATCTTAAATATAGTAACCATTTCTTTGCAGGACTTCCACCCAGCTTTTCAAACAGATGCCATTTGGGATAAATATCTTGCTTGGAATTGCAATAACTTTTACCCTGAGCAGCACCTGGCGTCCGCAGTTTCACACCGCTGCTTTATGATCTCCTCTAGAATAGCATTTTTTTGCAGATAGTTTGTTTGATGATCATCAAGGCAAGGCAGGCACCATTACTCACTGGGAATAAGAAAATATTAAAAAGAAGTTAGTGCAGAAGGGGAATGTGGCTGTAATTGCAAGTGTTTATATTGTATATTCAAATATAATGACCTCAAATGTGATATATTACATTTCTTGATTGTCTATATTTTAATAACATAGTTCGCTTTTCCTGATCTAAGCCTTCCCATCTTTTGTATTGACAGTACCAGGGTGAGATAAATCATATGGCAGAATATAGATAGGGCTCCCAAATCTGGACAACAAAATTCTGGTCAATGACTAGAATGCAGTAAAGAATTGTTTATTTTAATTGTTTATTTTCTATTATTTCAAAGTAAAGAATTGTTTGTTTTTTCTTTATTGCCATCTATTTTGCAATCCCGTATCTGTTAACTCTATAAATACATTTCCCCAACATAACTGTTCTGTTAAAGTATAATATAACTTCTTCACAAAGAAGTCCAGTATATGCCTACTCAGAAGTAAGTTTTAATATGTTTAGTGAGGCTGAACGTCCAGAAAACGTGTAAGGGACAAATGGGCAAACTTGAGGTGTAGTCCCAAAGCTCTTCCAAAATAGGTCTCTGAACTGTTATTCAGGATCCAAATATTCAGGGCCAGGAAAAACACTGCTATTTAATTTTAATTAACATTGAATTGTTCCCCATGCTGCTTTAACAGTGCTATTAAAGCCTTTTTTTTTCCAGGCTCATAGAGTACCTTGAACTGCTTTGCTAAATAGCAGAGATGTTGCACATGGATGAGTCCAAAACTTTTTCTGAATCATTTTTTAACATCCACAGCTTTAATGAACAGGTCTCTGCAATCGGGATGGAGGTATGAAAAGCAAACAGTAGCTTAGGGGTCTCTAACCTTGGCAACTTTAAGACTTGTGGACTTCAACTCCCAGAATTCCTCAGCCAGCAAAGCTCACAAGTCTTAAAGTTGCCAGGATTGGAGACCCCTGGCTTAGAAGACACACTTACGTTCTACTGTCGAAAATTATCTTCATCAAATACGTCCTGTACAAAGGAATATTTGGGGAGAAAGGGCCAGAGGCATCATTTTTCATGTGTGATTCTTTTGGATTTTCTTAATAGCTTTGCCATCTTTCCCCCAAATAAAGTCCATTAAGGAGGAAAGAAAAAGTAGCAGCACTGTATGTTAAGATCATCTTGATAGGGGAAAAAAGTCTGAAATAGTTTTTTGTCACTGCCAATCCCCCACAGCCCACTAAGCAGTTACAACTACAACACTTAACAAGCTTGGATAGGACAGAATAAGAGGGAAAAGATTACTTTAACATCGCTACATCTAAGAGTGACTTATTGGTCTCACTTATGAGCTGGGAACAAAATGAAGGCATGGGAAATGGCAGGACATGTTTTTATGCTATGGTGAGATGCAAGTAGGAAGCAACGGTACAGTTCAAGACCTTCTAAGGTCACTCAAGCAGGAAAGACAGCCCTAAAGCTTCTGCAAAAGACAGATGTCTCCGCTTGTCCATATCCCACAGTTATCATGGCTAACACCTTTTCTAATTGAATCTGTTATCAGACTGCTCTTTTTGATAAGCTCCTCCAAACATTCAGCTGAAACATTCTCTCTTGGATGTTAAAGCCATTGGATCTACTGCCTTATGATGGTGGAGAGAACAAAAACTTCCCTCTTCTTTTTCATAGCTCTTCAGGTACTTGAAGAGTACCGTGATTGCTCTCAATTCTTTCAATATTTCCTAACTACAAATATTTTCCAAAAACTGACTCTCCCCTTCCAAATAGTTTGCCATACATAGCTACGCCTCATTTATATCTATGTGTTTTTGTAGAGAATAGGACTAATCTGAAATTTACTGGAATATATTACTGGAATTACAGTAATGGGGGGGATACATAAAATGATATTTGTGTCTACCTACTCGTGAAGTATATGTGCACATATAAAATGACTTGTGTTCTTCTAGGACTAAAGAGGATCAAACTTGCCAACTACTGTCAAGCAATTTATTCTGCCTTGTGACAACCCTGATTATTATAGTATATTCCTAGCTCTTCTCATTTCTTCTTGTTTGTTTCAGGGATTAATGTGCATATACTGTTTTTCTAGTGAGTCCAACAGGTCTTTAAAAATTATCCTATCAACACTGGGGAACTGGGGACCAGAGTTACCGCTTATAATCAAATCTAGAGATTTTGAGCACAGTTTTAATTATGGGATTCCCCTGGATTATGCCAGTGACCTCTGTAGAGAAGCCTCTTGTTTTAGGCAGCTTTAAGCAAAAGCTGCTTCTATCTCTGCTGCTGACTTCTGCAGATGATATTCCAAAAGACACTGGAGGTATCATGAATAATTGCCTTTGATAATTTCATGGCCCCCCAATCGGTCCAATTTCATTATTGTATATTGTTTGAAGAATATATACCTTGGTTCCCCATCTTGAATCTACTTCCAACCAATTTTATTTAATAATTCTGAGCACGGGCATCTTTCTCTATCAAGTGGACCAGTGTCATGAATAATTGTGGAAAGGGTCTTTGTCTTATTTCCCCTCGTTTTTTTTCCCGTCTCCCAAACTAGAGAGTACCTGAAACCTCCCATACATTTGGCTGAGATTCTCATAGCCGCTTTAAAAATTGCTGCTGAATTGTAATTTGTAAGGTGAGAGGAGGGGAAAACCAAAACAGGTTTCAGCCAATTTGGGCTGGGGAACTACTGTAAATCCACAAGTTCCATCTGCATGGTGATCACTCGTCTAGAACTATGCAAGGCTCTCTCACTACATTGGAAAAGCCTAAGTGTTTTGAACTATTCTGCTTGCAAACGCATTTTCACGCATTAAGCCAGTGCATGATGAATGGGAGCTGCTAAACCCCATGTCACATGAAAATGCTGCATGCTGAACCTTCAGAAAGCCTTTCATAAACAGTGTTCAACCTAAACTGGGATTCATTTTTTTTAAATTTGTGCTAACAGCCATGTATGTGATCCTGAGGGGAGAAAAACAGCTGCTTTAAAAAGCTGTAGACAGATGCTACATCTCTGCCTTCACATGATGTGAAGCGTTTTTTTAAAATTGAATCTCCAGCATTGCACAAACTTAACATTTAACTGATCAGTTGAATAAATCAGGTCAAAAGTTGTGCCTAAGTTTTCCGATTTTTTAAAATTATACAAATACTTTAAAAATGTACAGATGGCAAACAATATCAAAGGAAAGGATATACTATTTTGTGGTAGTGAATTTATGAATATGTTTTTATTAGCAGAATAATACATATCTTCTCAAAAACAAACCTTATTGAGTTAACAAGATTTTGTCCCAGGTAATGTGTAGGATTGCAATGGAAAGATTCTACTATTCGTGAATTGCTTGATCTTCTTTCCTTATATGAAGAGTTGCTAATCAGGTGCCAGGATATGTGGTACTAAAATATGGGCTGTTAATCATGTAAACAATTAAATATATTATACTGACAAGTAGAATATTCAGATTGGACTTTCCTGGACTTTATCAGAAAGTGACTATTGGAAATTCTGCTGTATTCAGGAACATTACTTTATAAGATCCTGCTTTGATTTCATTTTTTAAAGGATGTTTGCTTTTCAGCATCCGAGTCCCATTTGGCATAATCTCAGTAGGGCAGCTTTGAGAAAAGGTTATTGTTATGAGACGGGTTTTCTTGGGGCCAGAGAGTGGATTGACGCACAAAGATATTTGACATTTAGCAGTCTATAAGGATTTTATCCACCAAATAGCCATCTTCTTTCAGAATCCTCTCTTTAAACCTACTGTATAAAAGGAATACATTTTTGTTAATAATGTACTAATTTAATATACTATAAACTTCAGATATTTGCTGAACTCCAATTTCTAGAATGCTTCACCATCAGCTATTTTGCCTATGATTATTGAGAATGATACTTCAGTAAAATCAAAGTCACCAGGTCCTTTGAAAGCCCATCCATACATTCTGTTTATTCTGACATTAAGAAACACCAGTGACCAAAAATTTTCCTGTTCATTTTGTGATGGATTATTTCAAACAATATAATTGATAATCATTAGTTACAAATATATATTCTTTTGTTTAAATATTATATAGATTTATGAAAATATAGAAAAAATTGTTTAAAAACAACTAAAATGAACTAAAAGAAAAACAGGCCTATAACACTAAAGGAAAATTAATGATGAAAAACTTAAAAAAAAAACAAAGGAAAATTAATGATGAAAAACTTAAAAAAAAAACAAAGGAAAATTAATGATGAAAAACTTAAAAAAAACAGAGAGAAATCTGATAATAACACAAAATAATGAACATTTTAAGATTTCTACTTTTCTTCAATGTCAAAATATAAATAATTACAATTCAATTTTAAACATTATATTAAGCATTATATTAAGCATTATATTATCCAATTTTGTGAAACAGCCGTTTCAAAAGTCCAAAGTCAACAAGAAGCATGAGGTCACTATCTTTGCAAGGCATGATAAGCTGAAACACTTCATAAATCAACCACTTCCAATTTTTTGGAATATAATTTAACAACTTATTAACATAGGCCTTATTTTCTGTCCAAGAACCTGAGTAGGAATAATATTTAACCAATTAGGAAACACCAATGGAGAATTGCAGGAGATACAAAGTTTGCAAAGAAAGACATTCTTTTCCTTTGAGTAGCCTAATAATCTTCCCCTAAATATATTTTATTGTATCAAGCAAGTTTCTTGAGCACATGAATGTACAGTCCTCACCAACTCTTGGAGCACCAGGAAGATGGTTTCCTGCTCCACTTCAAAAATTGTCTTTTTCAGCTTCAGACTTCAATTTAAGGTCAATCATTCCTATTTGGGGTAGGGACTTGTTCTGATGATACTGCCCATCTGGGACTCTTTGCAGGCGGCCCTTCCCCTCACCCCATTCCCGATTTTCTGTTGAAATTGATGGCTGGAGCAGTAGAGTCAAAGTCTTCCCACTGCAATAAAAGTCTCTCTGTCTCTCTGCCCCATTTCTTTTGCCAACCCATGGATAATATGAGAATATGAGAAGGGGAGACAAGAGTAGAAGCAAATCATTTTAGCGGTTGATTCATCGAACCTCCTCCCATCTGCTTTCACTTGCTTCCCTTCCTGCATGAATAGAGAAGTGGGAGAAAGGTCCTCTCAGCAACCACCTGCACTAAGACCAAAGCAGCTTTACTATAAAAGTAAGGCTGCAAACCCATGAGCTACAGATCTCTGATTCTCTGGGATTGAGGCCCTGCTGTGCCAAACTGCAGGGGATGTAAATACATAAGTAACTGTCAAATCCAGCCATCATCCCACAAATGCAGCCCCAGGCTAGTTTCTTCTTAATGGGTGCCTGCTAGTTGATGATGTTTGTCTTTCCTTAATTATCAGGATGAGAATTTGTGACCTTCCCAGTGCAGCTGAGCGACAGACCACCACAATTCCAGGCAGCATAGCCCAAGTGAAAGATGTTGACAGATGGAATCCAACAATTTCTGGAAAGACAAAAGGGTTCCAACTTTTGAACCCTATCCATCCATCTATGCAGGTGGGTTATGCTAGCAGAAGAATTTAGTAATTCATTTTTTTTGTGGGGGGACAGCAAGACTGTTTTGATGTTGAATGGCATAATGGCTGAAAGTGGAATGGGATGATGGAGGGCTGCAGGGAAATTGTTATTATGTTTAAGAATTAGCGCTGCTTAAAAGATGACTGCTATTTAAAGATGAATAGTGCCTGCCAACGTTCATCTCATTTGACTTTCTTCATCTTCACTCTATTACGAATCCCTTAGAGACTTCAGCACCTACACTTAGGCTGGCATAATTATCTTGTTCAAATTGCAGCACTGAAATTCATTCTATCTAGCTAAAATTTTGCAAGTAAATAGTCTCTTCTAGGAGAGGAAGGTAACTTGTGAACCAATGTGGTGCACATCATTCAAGCAAAGAAGCTGATGTGGTTACCGACTTCTGCAATACCTAGGAACGACATTTCTTTGCATTAGTGTACTATTAAAGGCAGAAACGAACAGAGCCTTACCCAAAGAAGGGGATAGAAATCTATGCTCAAACATGTCTTCTCTTATATTATTTTTTTGTAAAAATCACCTGTGAAGTAGGGCAGCTATCTGAATCAGGTCCATGGGGTCCAGGAACACACACACACACACACACTGGGCCCAGAAACACACACACACACACACACACACACACACACACACACACACACACACACACACACACACACACACACACTTACCCTTCAGATAGGTGTAATATAAAAGAAAAAGAGCTCATGCCAACCAAGCTGCTTTATTTCACTATGAATTACAAAATTACAGAATAATAGAGTTGCAAGGGATCTTAGAGGACTTCTTGTCCAACTCTCTGCTCAAGCTGGAAACTATATGCCATTCTGGATAAATGGCTGTCCAATATCTTCTTTAAAACCCCCAGTGATGGAGCAGCCACAACTTCTGAAGGCAAGCCGTTTCCCTGATTAATTATTCTCACTCACAGGAAATTCCTCCTTAATTCAGGAGATTTACTCCATCAGCATCCTAAACCGAAAAAGTGAAATAAGCACCGTTAAAAAAAAAAAAAGTATACTTCTGTTTAATTTCCAAAATATGTAATGACACTTTAATGCTGCAGTATGGAAGAGCCCCTACAGAAGTATTCTGCAAAGGAATTGATGTCCTTCCAATGTGCCATGTTATAATGTTCTAAGAAATTATAGAGCAGATATAATATCTGCAGTTCAGTTGGAGAAGTGGAGGGAGGGGGGAAACCTACGTCCAATCAATTGCATTTGGACTGACTAATGAGTGAATATTTAGAGGATTGTACTAAAGGTCTTTTTCAATGCAACTAGACAGGGCAAATATGCAACATAGATATTTTCAGTGCTATCTCGTCAATATTTATTTGGTGGTTATTTATTAGCATTTAGACCAGGGTTTCCCAACCTTGGCACCTTTAAGATACATAGACTTCAACTCTCAGAATTCCCCAGATAGCAAAGCTAGCATGGCTGGCTGGGGAATTCTGAGAGTTGAAATGCATGTACCTTAAAATTTGCAAGGTTGGGAAACTCTGATTTAGATGTTAGGCTAAACTGATTCCTAACCTCCTGGGTAAAGCATTTGATCTTATTTGAAATCTGTTTTATGCTTTTTACCTAAAACTCCTTGTGTGGTTTTTATTTTTCGTATGTTGTTTATTTATGTAGCTTTTTCTTACTGGCAATTGGAAACGTGATTGGGGTCAGAAAGGAAATGTTTTTTAATAAGCACAACATGCAGTAAATAGATAGAAGTGGGGAACGTGGTGGTCCTAATGCTGCTGATTTTTTAAAAGAGAGAGCACAAATAAAAACAGCTCTTTTTTACTCCTTTGGCTAAAATGATTCTTTACAGACTGCCTCTCTAGACCAAGATTTCTGAACCTGGAATTTTAGTTTGAACTCCAGCTTCATCTTCCCCATCTAGCAGGCTTGTGTTGATTTAATGCTATTTTTCCCATCTTTGTGGGAAAAAACTGAGCCGAGGTGGCACAGTGGTTAGAGTGCAGCACTGCAGGCTACTTCAGCTGACTGCTAGCTGCAGTTCGGCGGTTCGAATCTCACCGGCTCAAGGTTGACTCAGCCTTCCATCCTTCCGAGGTGGGTAAAATGAGGACCCAGATTGTTGGGGGCAATATGCTAACTCTGTAAACCGCTTAGAGAGGGCTGTAAAGCACTATGAAGCGGTATATAAGTCTAAGTGCTATTGCTATTGCTATTCCCAGAAATTGATGAGAGTTGTGGAAGGCATGGCCTTTATTTATTACATTTTGTACTGTATAATATAAAAACAGAGTAAGATAAAAATATAGTACAGGATCTGTTTTTAAAAACCGAAGAAGAAGAGCATAACATGATTTTCTGTGTGTGCGCCTTTGAGTCAGTGTTGACTCCTGACAAATGCCTGGACAAGTCCTTGCAGTTTACCTGGCAAGATTTTGATATGGTTTGCCATTGCCTCTTTTTTTTGGGCTGAAAGAGAGTGACTGGCACAAAGTCACACCCATCTGACTTTGTGCCTAAGGTGGGACTAGAGCTCACATTCCCCCAATTTCTAGGCTGGTGCCTTAACAAGTACACCAAAAGGGTGTGTGTGTAAAATGCAGTGGAGACATTCATTGTCCAAATATTATCCAGAATAGTTCAGTATTACATTACAAAGACAGAATTTGAGGTTTCTTGTCTACCATTCTGAAGATGAATTTCCAATATAGTTTCTGGTTTGAACTTCAGTTGAAGAACTTTTGGACATTTTACATAAACAGGAGAAAATGTTGGGGTTGAAGATATAAATTTGCTCTCCTTTCTTAAAATTTATGGTGCTTTTGTGTAGAACTTGAAAGAACCCTCCCTCTGTCCCCTGGAATAAGGGTATTTATTAATGGCAAAGATAATAAAATCTTCACTGATTTTTCAGTTTTTCAGTTATTGTACATTTATTCTAAGATTTTCTAATGTGAGAACATCTTTCAGCAATGCATAATAGTCTGCAAATGGTGTAAACGTCTAATCATTAAATAAAAAACCGACAACTGTAAAATACTAATAATTATTTACATTTCAGTATATTGATTATATTTATTACCTGCCTTTCTCTTGTGATCTATAGTAGCCTATAGTTGCAACCATTTCACTTTGCAAAGAACTGTAGATTAACTTGAGCAAAAGTGTAACTAGCCTTAGATTACCCAGAGATAAAATAAGCACATTGCCAAAACAAGCAGAAGTTTGCATGCACCAAAAAAAAAAAAAAAGACAGGTTTACCTAAAATGCATATTGTAATTGATAGATAAAAGCCAGTTTGGTCTAGTGGTTAAGTCATCAGTTTAAAAACCACAAGACTGAGTTCTACTCCTGCCTTATGCAAAAAAAACCCCAACAACAGTTGAATTACCTTGAGCCAGCCACTTTCTCTCAGCCTTAGGAAGCAGACAATGGCAAAACACTCCTGAAAAGATTACCAAGAAAACTGCAGAGATTAGCCCAAACAATCACCAGGAGTCGATATTGATTCAAAGGCACCAAAAAGAAGAAGACAGATATTAATGCAAAGTTTTACAGTATTTGACTGACTATACTGGAAAAGACTTCGAACAGGTGACTTAATGTATTTTTATTCCTCTTCAACCCTGTTTACTATTGTTAAACTGGACTTCAAACCCCCTCAAATAAAGGAATTCTCTTAGTCACCTTACCCACGGATTTCTCCACTGTTAGTTTAAAGCTCTAAACGTGATACCTCATTGATATTTAAAGAAAGCTTGCAATTTCCTCTGTGTTTCAGGATTTCATTTGTAACTAGGTTCTCTAATTTAAAACTTTCTAATTATTTTTTTTTCTCATTTGCCAACCCTTACAGCTAATCCACTCTGTTGAACATCTCTTCCCATCAGCTGAAGAAGAGAGAAGGATTTCCAAACTCTTCTCCTTTCTCTCCCAACCCTTGTACCAGTGTCAGTTGTAACACCTACTGGTACAGAGGATGGAAGGGAAAGTAGTTCAGGGGTTTTACACCAGAATTTATATATTTTCCAGCTTGGATGATCTCCCTAATCTAAACCTAAGAAAAAGACCCATCGGCAGCAGCTTCCTGCCCTTCATCCAGTACTGAAAGCAGATAGCATGAAACCATCCTGGAAAAAACCCTGTTTATATTACTATGGTAGCCACTTTTTGGCTTTCAACTGCTTGGCAAAATCTCTCTCGTTTTATTTATTTATTTATTTATTTATTTATTTATCAAACATGTACAAGATAGCAGGTATAGGTATAAACATAAACATAATCAAAGTGAATACAGATAGATGAGGACAATAGGACAGTAGGACAGGGACAGTAGGCACGCTGGTGCGCTTATGCATGCCCCTTACAGACCTCTTAGGAATGGGGTGAGGTCGACAGTAGACAGTCTAAGGTTAAAGTTTTTTGGTTTTTTTCGTTGCTTTTATATAACCCCCTGTTTGAAATATTATCAACTAGCAAAATAAATGTTTCTGTGTCTGAAGCAAGTGGAACTTAAAGATGTTGATTATTTGCAGAGATTCACTTGTGATTTGGGCTGGAGTGGAATGAGTTGTGTTTGAAGGGATTTAATTATAGATATGGGGTATATGAATAAGAATAGGAAGCATAAGAAAGCCTGGGTTTTACCCATAGCACTAAGCTGGACTTATTTCAAAATAATTTACCAAACAAAACCATAAATTCCTGGGTTCTTAGAACATGCTAAGCCGTAACCAAACTAATTACTGTTGTTTAGTGGAAGAGCACACAAAAGAGTTTAGGTGTTTCACCCACATAACAGATAGACGAGAGCTCTGCCAATATTGGCTGCATGCTTTTGAGAATGGGATGGAAATGAGGGATCACAGGGGGATCACAGCTCCACAGAGGGCAAATATTCACAAATTGGATTAAGCTAGAATGTGATTTGCTTGCTTTCAGTTTAGTTTGGAACACAAAGAGACCAATTGTATGGTTTGTTTAGTACAGAAAACCAGTGCTTGAAAACATTGTATGATTGTGAGAGTAAGTGTGCAAGTGAAAATGGATGGTTTGCTTGTGATTTGAAGGTAGTGTAAGTCAAGGTGATTGGCATGCATCGGAAAACCTATCATGCATAGTTTTCCCCAACATAATCTTCTGATGAGTTAGGATTACAACTCCCAAAATTCCTAGCCAGCATGATCATGGGGATGACAACCTAATCGATCATAGCCAAAGGGCTCGGAAGAATGAAAATAAGCGATTCATAGTTTATTTCAAACATTCTATTACACTTTAAGAAAAAACAATTTTATAATCCCAGTTTCAAAACATTAAAAGATTGTGACAATTTACAATAAAAATTCTAGATAGAGAAATTACAACTCCATAATCCAGCCGTTACAACTCCAGCTGTGGTGACACTGTGGTTAGAATGTGATATTGCAGGCTGACTCTGCCCACAGCCAGGAGTTCAATCCCGACCAGCTCAAGGTTGACTCGGCCTTCCGTCCTTCTGAGGCTGGTAAAATGAGGACCCAGATTGTTGGGAGCAAAATGGTGATTCTGTAAACCTCTTGGAGAATGCTGTGAAGCGGTACATAAATCTTAAGTGCTATTGCTATAACCCAAAGCTTCATTAGCAAACCAAAAGTGCACATTTAACCAAAAGGTTACAGCAGTGTTAACAAGCACATTGCTCCCAAAATCTAATTTAATTAGTTTTGTGAACGCATTCATGCCTCAAGACAGTTCTCACCTTTGGTCCTCAACCTGCTGTCTTTACTCAGCAACTTTAGTCTTCAGTGAATGGTCGGGTTGCCCATATCAATTCCTTCTCCCCTTGGTTGAATTCACTCATAAGTCACTCACTAAGTCAAAATGAAATTAACTCCATACTGAATAATAGGATACAGTCTTATATAAACCCTATTCCTATTTAAATCATACTGTCTGCCCTATTTAGTCCAATTATGCCAGGATAGCTTATAAGTAAAGCTGTGAAGAGCATACTCTGTATGTGGTGGGAAATTTTTAACTCTGGCCCCGGAAGCAGATCTGAAGTTGAATATCTTGGAAAGGAATAAGTAAATGACCAATGTACTCCTTTTGCAAATATATTACAGTATTGCCAAAATCACGGGGTGATTATTTCTTTCTCTAGTAATATGTTGCCACCCGGAGGCCTTTTCTAGAAATTGCACTATAATTTCTATTTAAGTAAGCACAATTTAATTAAATAGGGTTTACTTTAAATCTGTATTGGATTCCGGCTTCAGACTGACTGATAAAAATAATTATAGTGCTTGATTCTCAAAATAATCCTTTGTTCTGCTTCTTTAGTGATTGCTTAGCAAAATTCCTCAGTTTTCTATTAGTAGGTAGCCAGCCCTATTATTAGAAAGAAAGAAGGGTTTGCCTCAAGTGGCAAATGTCAAGAAGGGTTTTTCTTAAGGTACTACCTACCCAGTGCAGGATGCAGCTGAATATTATGCCACTGTAAAGAAGTGTTCCTTACACTTCCAAACCCTTATTTTATCTTGGCAACAAAGCAGAAATGGGAAAGAGGAAAGTGGAATGAGGCCAGTGCCTCTGTTGGTACCAGTAACGGTGGGTTCTTCTGCTGTCTGTTCTCAAATTCTAGGTAATAATTAATTCTTGAGATTGGAAGACTGGCTCCAAAGGAGATGTTTTCTAATGGGTCTTTCTCTTCCCTTTCTTTCCCTGCTTCTCCTGCTTCCAATGGCAAGAAAACTGGGTAAAAGACCTATTCCCTCATTCTCTCCCCATCACTTTCTTGCCATGGGAACAGATGGGGAGAAAATGGGTACGTTTAGTTCTCCCAAACCCATAAATTGATCATTCCATACGATTGGAAAACTTTGAAGAAAAAAAGGGGGGGGAGCGTCTGACTCTCCTGCCATCCAAAGGCAAATGACCTTGAAAATTAGTGGCAAGAGATCAGAGTAGTATCCTTGCAGTAGCCTCACATGACAGGGGCTTCCCTTGCCCCAAATTTCCCTTCAAAGGATTTGCTGCCGACTGATCAAGCCACATGGCTTCCATTGGCAGAAAATGAAAGATTCAACTCTTGGAAGTAAAGCAAGAAAAAGATAATGGAGGATGCCATATTCGATGGGCTGGGAGTAGGTTCAGGACATGGCTGCATTCATGTCTTCAACAAATAGCTAGCGGTCCATTTTCCCACCTAGACAAGCTTGCTGTGCAAGTGAGTCACAAACGGAAGTTTCTCCCTTGGCAAGACCTGGTGGCTGGATCTGGTGATGTTGGACAAGTAGGATCAGTGAATATTTCTCTGGAATAAAAGTGGCTGTGTGTTAGCTTTCCCAAGGAGTTGTAGGAAAGTTCAGTTTTTGGAGAGCCAAAGCCCCACTACCTCCATGCATGCACCAACACCACAGTAAATAACTTCTACTTTGGCCCTGTCCCTAATATATTCACCACAGCATTAGACATGCCTCCCGTTGCCCTTAGAGAATGATGGGGAAAATAAAAGAAAATGAACAGGAAACAGCCACTTCTCTAGAACAATAATTCTCAAATTCAGCAACTTCAAAATATGTGACCTTCAATTACCAGAATTTCCGGCCAGTAGTAATACACTTATCCTGGTTACCAAATTAATCCTTTTTCTGGATTCATAAACTACCACAAACTTACCAATTGGCTGGTTCCATGCAATATCTTGAGCCAACAATAATAGTAACAACCTATTCAGGTTTAATGCCTATAAAGCTTAGTATCGTGCACAAACACAGTCACCAAGTCTTATATGGTGTGAACAAAACAAAATAATATTAACCCCTATAGATCAATTAAATAAATCATTCCAGAGTTCTTCCTCAAGGCACAAATGACCAGGTTCAAATTATCCCACTTTGGATATATTATGTGAGGACCCAGCTCTCTGGAAAAGCCTTTAATTCTAGGAAAGGCGGAAAGAAAAAAGGACGACCTTTAGCAAGGTGGATGAAGTCAGTTACAGTGGTGATGGTTGCACCAGTGGAAGATCTGAAGGAGGACCAAGCTAGAAACAGATTGTCATGGATCTCTGGTCTCTAAGAGTGTTGGCCTCTCCTGTTCCCAGCATTCCTCACCTGGACTGTCTTAGCCAGGGCTACTACAGGGAGTTGCAGCTCAACAATATTTGAACATCCTCAATAAGAACTAGAAAGATTTATAGTAAAGACACAATTCTAGTGTCCACAACATTCTTAACAGATCATTTATAATCCTAGTGGCCTCAATCAAACAACCTGCCAAGTACCTGGCCAAGTTTTTTTGGGGTTAAGTTGTGTGAGGATATCTGCATAGTGCTTTGTGCAAATCCAGAGCTTGAGTTAATTTAATAATCAGGTTAAGTGTGTTGGCCACTAGGGGGCAGCCATTTGTAGGTACAGTATTTAACAATTTTGAAGAACCTAATTAAAGTTAATTAAGGTTCTTGTTATGTCTCATAGCAATCTCAAAAGCTGAATGACACTTGCTGAAGATAAACTATCTGAATGTTCAGTACTTACTACTGGTCATTATGCAGACAAGTCCATATTGTTTTCTTGCCCACAATACTGCCATGGTCTGTCATGGTCTCCTTCAGGGACTGTCTTTTTATTCCCAATCTATCTACATTCCTGAGATTTTTCTACTGGTCTCCCCTTCCATTCTAATTTTTCAAGACCAGCCACCAAAGTCAGCTAAAGCCTGCTATCAACTTCCTTCCTTCCTCACACCTGCTTACTTGAGTAACAAAGAGAATTCTTTGTTTAAAAAAATGTACCAAGTGGCATTTAAAAAAAAAATTATTAGATTTATAATCCACCTGTATTTTGCCCAGTTCAAGAGGTTTTTCCTCCTGTGTTCCACACAGCACCAGTGGTGGGTTGCTGTCAGTTTGGACCGGTTCTCCCGTACCAGTGCTGGAAATTCTCTCCCGCTCGCTGAACCGGTAGCGATGGCCGGCGGACACGCCCCCGAACCGGTTCTCCGGTCACCGCTCCTTGAAAGCGGCTTGCAAAGAACCCTCTGCGCATGCACAGAGGCTTCTGCGCATGCGCAAAGGATCATTTGCGTGATGTGATGGGGCGCACGCTTGAGCAGTGCGCAAAATGCGCACTTCCAACACGATGCAAACCGGTAGGGAAGGTAAGTAGAACCCACCCCTGCACAGCACCAATCCTGTAAGGTGGATTGAGCGAGAGTCAATGATTGGCACAAATCAGGTGGGTTTCATCCCTAAGAAAGGACTAGAACCCGTAATGTCAGGCCATTAATTCACAACTTTAACCATTACACCAAAACTGTCCCCTTTCCCCCCTTTTCTCTCTGGTATGAGAGAGAAAAGAAAATCAAGCAAAATAAGAATAAAGTTAAGAGATGACTTGTAGGGGGCCATTTAAAAAACATCTTGCGTTTTCCCAAAACATAAGGCTTTTTCATAATCTTGACTATAGAATGGCTTGTTTGAGGGCATATTTTAGTTTTAATTTGGCCCCTTGTGAAAATCTAGCTGTTCACCCCAAATAATTAGGTTTCAGCCCACTGTTGATTGGCCTTGACTCCCTACTGTGGGACTTTTGTTATATGTTTACAGACCATTTTCCATTGTAAGATCCGTCGACATAAGGTTAGTTATAAATATTTTAAATAAATAAAATAATATAGAGTTTATACAAACATAATTTTCCAGCGGCCTTTCTCGGAATTGAGAACAATTCCTTCAAAGGCCAGTCCTATAACCATGGGGCTTTCCAGGCGAAGCAAAGAAGGACTGAAGTGGGTGGGTGAATGGGATTGGATATCCTTCCTCTCCAGTCAAAAATAGGCCAGGGGCAAAAAGTTAAGTTTATTTCCCGGCATAATCCAGGTACATTTATTTCCCAAAATGAACTTGATAAGCAGATTGGCCTTTGACTGTAGGACAAAGAAGAGACTGGCCTTGTTCTGCTATCCACTATTAGTTAAGGCTGCATTTCCTAACAGAAAAACAATCCAATACATTCAAATCAGTGTGAGATCTTATTTACCCAGGTAGCCAGGATAAAGTTGCCTAGGCTGACAATTTTCAAATTCCAAAGCATGAAATAACCATAAATCAAACATTAGGGTGACCTAAACACTGGTCCATTATTTACTGGGACACTTCTTTAACAAATGCTTATAAAACAGTCACAAACAACCCCCCCCACCCCAAATCTCACTGTTTTCAGCTCATGTCTTTCATATTCACCATTATGGATTGGGAAAGAAATCTCTTATCTTTAAATGCAAACCTGCATGTGTAACTATGAAAGATGATAACATCACCCAGGTGAAATCTGCACCTATTAAAGCAAGCCAACGATTTCATGATTCCAACATTGGTAACTTCAAAAAGTTCAGCTTGCTTCAGCAGCTGTTGTCCTTAGTGCTTAACATAATTCGCACATTGCTTAAGCTCTAATATGATTTCTAATGTGATTTCTGCCAAGCCTAGTTTTTTCACTGAACTCATCCCCTATGTTGTGTAGACCATTGTTTATAGGTTGGCATGTTCTTTGAACTCAGAGCCTATGATTTATTCTACAAACTCTAATTCAAACAAATAATGGATTAACACAATGGGTAATCCTGGCCCATGTATGTTGTTATTTGTCTTCCATTACTTCCAAGGGGTGAGAAGTTCTATAGGAAATGCTTAACCCAGGTTTGGTTTCCTTTGGATGAAAATTAACTGGAAGTTACAACATTTTTTGTAATATTTATGCTTATTTACCTAAGCCTATTTATTTTCATTTTTAAAAAATGTGTAGCAATATAGACAGAACAGACCTAATAAAAAAGCAGATTCTCTGTTTATATTTCTGTGGAGGCATGTGGTTTTCAGTTTATAGCTTCCTTATTATTTTTTCCTTCTCTCTTTGTAAATGTATTGTATGGAGATTTCATAATATAACCATAAACTGGAGAAACTATATATATGAAACTCTTGAATCTTACATTCTAAGAGATATAAAATGCCTACTTTATACATTAAACTATTTTATCTCCAAGATCTGTTTCTGCTTTAGCAGTGGACTAAATGCAGATCTATCTTGCCCAGTCAACATAAGTTATGTTTAATACATCAGGAAAAATATAATTATGGTAAGAAAGCTTTGTTAAATAGTTTCAGGGAAGGTTTATTATAATTTCCTTATTCTGAATACACCATACAGTACCCTGTTTCCCCCAAAATAAGACATCCACTGATAATAAGCCCAATCGGGCTTTTGGGTGCATGGCAATAAGGCCAAGTGCTTATTTCAGGGTTCAAAAAATATAAGACAGGGTCTTATTTTCAGGGAAACACGGTATTAGAAAGACAATCTAATATTAGCATTATCAAGAGATACTCACTTCTCATTAAGGAACATCAACCATTCATTCCTGGTTCATAGTGTTCTTCTAGATCAGTGTTTCTCAGTCTTGGGAACTTTAAGATGTATCAAGTTCAACTCCCAGAATTCCTCAGTAAGTCATGCTTGCTGAGGAATTCTGGGAGTTAAACTTGATACATCTTAAAAGTTACCAAGTTTGAGAAATCCTGTTCTAGATATTTTCTTCTAGAAGACTTTCCCACTGCCAAGTTAGTGCAGTCATCTGTCCTTGAGTCAGCGGAAGAGTGTATGACATTTGCTGTCCCCATAATTGAGTTTCTGTTCCATGTCTCTGCAGTCACCTGCCTTTTTTCCAAGTAATGAGTGACAAAACCTAACAGACTTTATATACTTGGAATAAGGTGTGTGTGTGTATGGGGTGGGTGGGTATACTTGTGACATTAGCAGAGCTAAAGACAACTTAAGTCTCTTTCATACATAGACAAGAGTTTATTAAAGGAAATATCAGGGAGAGACAATGGGGAAAAAATACAGGTAGACTTTGACTTAACAACCATTCATTTAAATTCAAATTTACAATGATACTGAAAAAAGTAACTTACAACTGATCATCACTTATTGACTGTTGCTTTTGAAAATAAAGATAAAGATGAAACCAGAACTTTTCCTTTTGGGCCTAATGGAAAAAGACCTGGAGAAAAAAATTGGGAACTTTGATACTACCGTATATATGTTGACAGCAGCAAGGCTATGGTATGCACAAAAATGGAAGAACACTTCTATTCCTACCATGGACGAATGGTTACAGAAGTTGATGGAGTTGGCTGAAATGGCAAAATTGACTATTTTGATTAAAGAAAAGAATATAAGTACTTTTGTTTCCACATAGAGACCACTTCTGAGCTTTGTGCTTGAAGTGGAAAAGAATGAAACTTTGACTTTGGGTTTTACCGATTAGATTGACAGATCTTTATAGAAATGGCTTGTTCATATTATTACGAAAAAACAAAAAGTTGTGATTTGATGTTAATGCCTTGTTTTACTGCAACAGAGAGAGTCGGAAGCCAGTGTTTTTCTTTTTTTTTATCCTTCCTCACTTCTCTTCCCCCTCTTCCTCTCCACCGTTTTCCTATTTACTTTTGTACTTTGTATCTTATTTTATCTTATAACTTAATGAAAATGTTAAACTTATCACTGTTGCAGCATCTCCTTAGACACGTGATCAAAATTGGTGCTTGGCAACCAGCATGAATTCACAATGGTCATGTGACTGCCGTTGCAATCTTCCCAACTGCTTTTGACGAGGAAAGTCATTGGGTAAAGTCAGATTCGCTTAACGCCTGCATTTTTGCCAACCATGGAAAAAATGGTCGTAAAATCATGCAAAGCTCACTTTTCAATTGCCTTACTTAGCCCCAATTCTAGTCCCAATTGTGGTTGTAGGTTTAGACTGCACCACATCTTTGAGGTGCAGTCTAAAAGCCCCAAATACTGTGAGAACTAAATAAAACAATAAGGAAAATTAAATCATTACAGAGGTAAAGATTTGATCATGATTACCCAGTAGTTCTGTTGAAACCAATGTGATATCAATTGCTTACAAATGGATAACTAGTTCAGTTTATACAGATGGCCTTAATTAGTTTAAATCCAAGCCAAAGTTTTCACTGAGAACTATAAAACAATTACGATTACGTGCCTTGGGAGAATGGTTTCCAACTTTGGTTGTAGAAAGTTGTCCCTTAATATGAGCAAAAATCAACAGGTTTCCTAAGACCCAGCACAATCCTTGGAACATGTGATATGTAATTTTTGTGATTTATGAAGCTTGGGAACATCTTTTCTGATCTCAAATGATCTCTGTGTTATGTAACACAGAGGCATAACAATATGCAGATTATCCTGGAAAAAAAAATCTACATAGACTTTAAGAGTTGATGTTGACCTGATGGCACATATCTAATTAAAAAAAAAGCTATATCTAAAATAAATATTTACCTACTGAATCCAGCAGATTTGAGAGGTGGTACATTTAAATGTCAGGTAGGAACTAGGCTCAGGACTAAAAGACAATAGTTAAAGACAAACAGATGATCCAAATGATGTGGCTGTTGAGAAAGAATTGCAAAAAGTATCCCCTACCTGCCACCAGAAATCAAACTGCACCATGTCCCCAAGCCAAATAAGAAAAGGCCTTGTCTTAAAGATAAATAATTACAAAGAAGAAACCATTTGCTCCCCTTGTTTGATATAACTGCCAGTCAGCTGGCAGTTGTCCTACTAGCCTGAAAATAAGGTCAGCTTGTGTGTTCAGGAAGTGGCTCAGCATTTCTGTTATCATCTGTTCTGTTATCATCACCATCTATCTGAAGCGCTGTACATAGCTGCCCACAGTATGCTACTTTGCACAGTTTGTAGAGAGGACAGGAAAGCCAGTCTAGCCACCAAGGTGACTTGTTTTTCAGGTCACTTAAATTCTTTTTCTTTCCTAGCACAAATTGGAATGCTAGGGAAGAAATTCACAAAGAGCTTTCATGTTGTTCCTGGACTGGTATTGTCTTTCTGTGATCCCATGTTAATATCCTCAAAATCAAATCATTTCATTTCCTGTTGGCTGTTGTTCAAGAATAATCACAAAGTGTAGAAATTTTGAAGCAGTTCTGGACTCTTCATTGGTGGGAACTCCTGCCTGTCTTGGTTCCTCAACTCTTCCCATTTCCTTCTCCCTATAGAGGAAAAGCTGCCATGGGCCCTCCCCTCTCCTAAATATGTTTCAAATCCCCTCATCTCCTTATTTTATCCACACCTTTCTTAATTTTCAAATCCAGCAATCATCAATTCATCTTTTTTTCTTCTTCTTCTGCCCACATAAGGTTTCAGTCTTTGAAAAAAAAAATGCCGTTTGTTGTTTGATCAAACAGGTTAATTTCACCATTCTGCAAATTCTGATAGTCTTCCAATGTAGGAATTTCATTACTGTTGTATAATTGTGCATGTCATACACAATGTCAGTCTATCATGGTCTTTTCTAATTCATTGTCCATAAGCCTCAGTGAAAAAAGTTCTGGTTTCTTAGCAACATTAATCTCTAAGTTTATTTGCATCATTATTTGAATTTGTATCCAAAATTTCTTAGCTTTGTTACAAGTCCACCAAATATCCTCTGGATTAAAATTCCTTTGTATTTTGTATTTGTAGTTTCTCTGCTGTCATATGTGCCGGCTGGCGGGACCGCGGGGGAGGGCCTTCTCTGTAGCCGCTCCGACTCTGTGGAACCAACTTCCCCCCGAGATTCGTACTACCCCCACCTTACTGGCCTTCCATAAAGCCGTTAAGACCTGGCTTTTCCAGCAGACCTGGGGCCAATAGTTGTTCTGATTGGCCCATGCATGGTTGTGTGAATGTTTTATTTTAAATATAGATGGGTTTTTTTTAATTGTTTTTATATGTTTTATTTTTTTATGATGTAAGCCGCCCAGAGTCCTTCGGGAGTTGGGCGGCATATAAATTTTATAAAATAAATAAAATAAATAAATAAATATGCCCAGGATACATAATTTTATATAAAATAAATATATATTATAAAATATTATTAAGAGATGGCAGTTATTAATGGATCCTGGCTCTAAGTTTGTTCACTTTGGAAAGGTTATGATTAGCACATGTGCAACCAGTGCAATTGGCAACCAGTACAGTTTCTATAGGTTAGACATAAGTAGTTCCATAGTTGGATGCAGAAGAAAACAAACCTTACAATTCTGTTTAAAGATGATGACCCTTATAGATCTAAATTTTAAGACTGAAGTTGAAAAGGCAGAAAGGATGGGAGGAAATGAGGAAAAACATTCCCTACATCCAATCAGGAAACTCAAATCAGACTTATTATCCATTCTAAGAATATTGGTTATTGGTGTTGTGTTTTTAGAGAAAGAACATTCAGGAGGTAGTTTTATAAAAACTCTGCTGAAATTAATACCTCTCTCCCATTTTGTTCATTGCATTTCTGGAATATCTTATGTGAAGAATCCCCATTTATGAGAAGTTGCTCTGAGCTCAGTTGGCCCTTCCTTGACGCATTCCTTTAGTTTCCTCATCTGTTTCCGCTCCTTTGTCCCTTCAAACACACATTTTTAAAGTTCAAGGGACGGACACACACTCAGAACCAACATTAATATAGACAAAAGTTCCAGGTTCTGGAAATAGCCACCACAATACTAAGGAGGACAAATCATGCAGGTGCTTTTTAAATGGAGGATATGACAAGGACACCTAACTTCCTGTCTGTTGCTGGAGTGTGGTGTCTCTCTGCAGCACATAAACTAGGTCTAAAGTGCTGGTACTGTAGAGAGAACAGATTTATGAGGAAAAGGTTAGGTTTATGTCTGTATAAGACATTTCTCAGTCTGAACAAGACCCCAAATCTTTGCAAACTGGAATTTCAGATATACTGATCTGGCACCATTTTTCTTTCTCTTTGCATTACATATTCAGACATGTGGTGCATATTCATCTGTATATGTATGCGTTTCAGCGGTGGGTTGCTCCCGGTTCAGCCCGGTTCAGCAAACCGGTAGCGGCAGCAGCGGGAGGCTCCACCCACCCGCCCAGGACGCTTCTGCGCATACACAGAAGTGTCGCACGCACGCACGAACCGGTAGTAAAGGGTTTTAGAACCCACTACTGTTTGTCACACTATTGGCTTTGCATAGCCAAGCCAATGGAACCATTAGACAAGGAACTTAAGGCTCAGATCCAGAAGCCCATTCAGAAGAATGAACACAAGGGAAGGGCCTAAACTGAAAATATAGTATATTTTACCTGTGAGTGAATACTAAATACTACTAAAGGAGTATTGGCCATTTGCCAAAGAAGTGAGCAACAATTTAAAGATTAATTCTTCTACCACCAGACCCAGCTTAACCTGTTGGAATGTGACAGTTCTGTAATTTAAAGTCTATGCAATTCCAAATTTCATAGTAAGCATCTTATCTAGTTTATTCCTCAAAATGGTCTATTAGAATTAAAAATACAGCAGCTAGTGATCTCCTGAAGAGAAGGAACACCTTTTAAAAACTGAACTACTTTATTTTGTTGCAGCCACCTGATTGTACATATTTTAATATAATGCTTTTAAAATATATTATGTCCACATTATTTTGCTGGTCTAGTAATTTAGTCACTGTGTTGAAGAATGAAATAAGATTGCCATGATCTGTTTTTAACAAACCCGTGCTGACTTCTAGTTATTACTTTCCTCGTTTCTAGATGTTGGTAGATCTGTTTTTTTAAAAAAATATTTTTTCCAGTATCTTCCCGGGTATTGATGTTAGGCTGATTGGTCTGTAGTTTCCTGGGTCTGTTTTTTTCCCCTTTTTTGAAGATGGGAACCACATCAGCTCTTTTCCAGTCCTCTGGTAGTTCCCCAGTGTTCCAGGATTTTTGAAAGATGTGGTGTAGTGGTTCTGAGATGACATCTGCCAGCTCCTTTAGAACTTTGGGATGTAATCCATCCGGTCCTGGTGATTTGTATTCATCAAGATCAAACAGGTGTTCTCTTACCATTTTTTTTTTTTTTTGCTTATTTTAACTTTTATTTCTAGTCTGTCTTTTACGGTTATGTTTTTGATAGTTGGATTATAGTTTCTTTTTGCGTGAAGACTGATGCAAAGAATGAGTTGAGCAGCTCTGCTTTCTCTCTGGTGCCTGTTACTTCCTTGCCATCTTCTCTCTTTAGTGGACCAACTGTTTCCTTGATTTCTTGTTATTTATATGTTGGAGGAACTTTTTTTTTAACTTTTGTTGCAAATCTTTCTTCATTCTGAGCCTTTGCTTTCCTGACTTCATCTTTGCAGATTGTGGCTATCTGCTGATATTCTGCCTTAGTTATGTGTCCTTCTTTCCATTTTTTGCCTTTCAATTTGTCAGAGAGATCTTTGTGCAGCTATGCTGGTTTCTTCTTGGATTTCTTGTTTTTCTTTTTCAATGGTATTGTGGTGAGCTTTTATGATCATATTTGTCAGAGTTTCCCAAGCTTCTTGAGTTGTTTTCCCCTTTAGGATTTTCATCCAAGGAATCTTTCCCAAGTTCTCTCTGAGTTTGTTAAAATCAGCTCTTTTAAAATCTAGGACTCTGGTATCATTATGTTCTATTGCTTGTGTTTGCTTGTTGAATTCTAGTATGACGTGGTCACTCTCACCCAAGGTTCCTGCTCAACTTCCTCTATCACTTCTTCTCTGTAAGAATGAAGACTTCATGGCATGACTACTTATGCCACTGATTGTGCATATGTATATTAATTGTGGCATAGTTACAAACAATTGTTATGCATTGTTATAACAAGAAGGTCTGTGATCAGACTACTGTTATACTTGATTGGTTTGTGATACAAGTATTAACTGTTAATGGACACATTCTAGGGTTCTGCTGACCTTCCTTGTAGTTTTATGTCTTTGAATTAGATTTGGACTAAACACCTCTAAATAAACTGTTAGATAGTGGGTAGAGATGACAGGAGACAGACTTCCAAAGCAGCTCTTTATTTCAGCTCTTGTATCAGTAACCAGCAAAGAGCAGTCTGACAGCTTGCCCTTTTATAGGGAGCTGTCAGACAGACCAGCCAATAGCGTTCGAGCTTTTTCCCGCTCAAACGCTGGACCTGGTTGGAACCATGCAACACAGATTAAACAGCTAGAACATAACACCCCTCCCCTCCTGGATGGAGCTGTCCAGCATACGTAATCACGCAGGTAGGCGGGGCGTTTTGAAGCCCTACTAGACCTGCGCAATTCAGTTGGGGGGGAGGCAGCGGCCTGTGCGGACAGGTCTGCTGCCGCTCCGGGGCTCGAGCATGGAAGCTCCTGGAAGGTACTGGGTGTGGCCTCCACGGCCGAAGGGACCGGTTCGAGGGGAGGACATCGCTGGCTCTCGGCTTCCACAGGTAGGCCTTCCGAGCCACCCCGGCTTGAGTTAGCTAGGGGAGGAAAGCACGGTGTTACTGTTTGGGGGTTGATTAATTCCCCACGCAGTCTGGCACGTAATTGGCCCACATG
>QLTV01002534.1:873049-884643 GCA_003457575.1 Thermophis baileyi | reverse complement strand
AAGATGTCTGCCTGGCTGGTTGAAAGTGCTGAAGAAGCTAGTCACAGTTCTCCTGGCCCAAGCCCTCGTCGCCACTGTTAGATAGTGGGTAGAGATGACAGGAGACAGACTTCCAAAGCAGCTCTTTATTTCAGCTCTTGTATCAGTAACCAGCAAAGAGCAGTCTGACAGCTTGCCCTTTTATAGGGAGCTGTCAGACAGACCAGCCAATAGCGTTTGAGCTTTTTCCCGCTCAAACGCTGGACCTGGTTGGAACCATGCAACATAGTTTAAACAGTTAGAACATAACATAAACCCTTAAGAAAAAGCCTTTTTTCCCCCTCTATGGAGTCATAGTTCTTTAAAGAGCCACTCCTTTTTTCTGCTTGGGTAAATCATAAAATCCATTTTGGCAATCATAGAGTTGTCATATTCAATAGTATTTTTAAATTAAGAATTTATTAAAGTTCACATGTTCATTTATTTATTTGATAGATTGATATCCCCTCTTTCCTTTGGGAGCTCAACGATTGTAGCACTCTCTGTTCCTATTTTCCTCACAACAACTGTCCTGTAAGATAGGTTGGACTAAGAGAGAACAATTGGTCCCAGTTCACCAAGAAAACTTCCTCCACTGATAGGGATCTGATTAGCACTAGAAGACACTAGCAGGCAAAGATTTTTCCAAATTCAGGCAATTCCATTTTCCATTTCTTTTGCTAATTATGAAAACCAATCACAAACAGCATTTGTGTCTTTCCACAAAAAGAATGTGAGTTCTTTGTCTTCTCTTCCCTGAAAGTGTAATAAAGTTGTGGAGAAGAATATAATTGGTCATGACCAGAGGTGGTATTCACTTACCTTCCCTACCGGTTCGCAAATGTGCGTGCGCATCCACGCATGTGCATGGCCTTCTGCGCATGCACTTTGCTCATGCGCGTGGCTTGCACGCATGTGCGCAGCTACAAAATAAGCCTAAATAGGACAGCATAGTGCCGGGGCGGGTGGGCGGACCTGCAGGTCGCTACTACCGGTTCACCCGAACCGGTATGAACCGGCAGAATACCACCTCTGGTCATGACCTCCTTTTCTTCTGTGGCTCTAAAAGAATAAGATAATAATCTGTAAGGGAAAAGGAGTGTAATTCATTGTAAGAGGGCATGATTGGGAGACTCAAAATCCAGGCCTGACATTTCCAGAGGGAGAGCTGAAAAAGCAATTCTTCCTAGAAAACTAGAGAGCAGTTGCTGGTCAGTGTAGAGGCTGAGGTAAATAAACTTAGTATGGACATATTGTATGGAAGTTCCTTTCCCCAAATTCTTAAATGCCTTGAAGTTTTCTACAAAGAGTAAATCATTTCCACATTGATCTATTCATTTTTAATAGATCAAGCTGCTCTATTTCTCAATACGTTCTCTTTTCTCTATAAGGAGTTTTGAATAGGACTTTTGGTTTGGATTTTTGGTTTCTTGTGCAGAACAGGATATCCGAAAAAAATGACTAACCTGGATATATCTATGACATAAAAGAAGGGAGTTGCCATGATCTCTCTGGTTGATGTCATTTTAGTAAATTAGCCCCTCCAAGAATCTATTTCAATGTTTTTCAACCGTAGCATCTTTAAGATAAGTGGACTTCAACTCCCAGAATTCCTCAGCCAGCCAAACACTGATTTACTTCTTCAGATAGTGATTTCCCACATGCCATCTTCACTTTCTTTCCAAATTTGCTCACATGATTAAAAGTGTACTGCAGTCTGGATTCTCAACATAAAAGTCCAATCTGAGGGTTTATCTTAATCTCCCCCCCCCAAATTTTTTGATTTTTGGTATTTCACCCACACTTGCCTCGTCACCTTTTCTGAGCTCCAGCTGTTTCCTCCATCCCACCTTCTTCTGGCCCCCCATTGTTCCCTCCTCACGGACACATAATCGTCATGTATATTTTTTCCGGTTCTTTCCAGCTGCTGAGGAAAATTATAAACATCCAAGGACAGCATGAAAAAAACAAACTCTTGTGCACCTCCAGGAAGAAGATGCTGGTCTCATAAAATAAATTTTGGGAGATGGCTTCCAACAATAAATTATTATCAATAGATCTGTGGCTTTGTAACAGCTTTTCCACTTAATCTAGCCTCTGAATTATATTCACAATACATGTGTAAAGTTATATATTATCTTTTAAAATGTATGTTGTTTAAAAAATTGAATATGCATTGTAAATTGTAACAGGAAGTGTCCTTTTTAGAGACCAGAAGTAGAAATGTTTAATCCTCAGATCCATTGGAAAACAGACACTATTGAGTTATATGAGCAAATTTAATATTCCTGGAATCTGTGTCAATTAAACATAGGTGTGGCACATAAGCATTTTAAAAGGAATTTAATTAGGTTAGATGTCATGGATATTCTCAGTCATCAATTGAGAATTAGGTTAACAAACTGATTAGGCTAGTTTCTTGCCACTCAAGGAAATGGGGCACGATAGTTAGAGTTACAAAGAAGACTTAGTTCAAATCCTTGTTTTGCCATGGAGCTTCCACAAATATTGAGTCTAAACTACTATAGAAGATGACCTCTAACAAAGAGGTGACACTGATTTTATTGGAACAAATATGCAGTCTATTTAAATAACAACATCTGTTATACTGTTAATGACAACACAAGTAAATGTTGCATTGTGGACTGATGCTTTTTGTGTATAAGCTAGCCAACCCGTCGTATATACTACCAGTCTCCTTCTCTAATCAATTTGTTATTTCACAGCCTTTCCTCACATAATTTCTCATGGCCTTTTCTCATGAATGTTGCCTGGTAATTCTTGAGCTGCTATCACAGAATTGTCTCTAGTGCCAATTATTTTGTTCCATCTGTTTATAAATCATGTGTTCTGATTTGTAATTGTATCATTTATTACAAGCAAGATAGTTTGTTTTTCTCTCTGGCTTTGCTAATATCTTGTTTTAGCACAGGGGTGTCAAACTCAATTTCATTGAGGGCCTCATCAGGGCTGTGGTTGACCTTGGGGGCTGGGTGGGCGTGACCGACTGGGTGGGTGTGGTCAACTGGGCAGGCATGGCCATCTTGACACCACTCACTGGGCATGGCTGACTGGGTGGGTGTGGCCAATTGGGTGGGCATCAGTAGTGGGTTTCACTTACCTTCGCTACCGGTTCGGAACTGTGAACGCACGCACGTGCACACTTGCTTTGTGCGCGCACAGCACTTCTGCACATGCGCAGAACCTTCTGTACATGCGCAGATTGTCCATGATGATGTCCGGGCGGGTGGGCGGAGCCTCCCACCGCCACCACTACCGGTTCATCCGAACCAGGGCGAACCGGTAGCAACCCACCACTGGTGGGAATGGCCAGCTTGACACCACTCCCCAAACTGCTGGCATGTTTCCTCTTTGCATTGGGTAGACTGGGCCGAAGCCATGCTGGCCTGATGTTTCCTCTATGCATTGGGAAAACCAGGCCAAAGTGATACGGGTAGACCAGGCCAAAGCGACGCGGGTAGACTGGGCCGAAGCAAAGAGGGTAGACCGGGCCCAAGCAATGCAGGACGGCCCCTTACATTTTCCAGGATGGCCCCGAGGGCCAGATCCAACCACATCACGGCCCGGATGCAGCCCGGGGGCCTTGTGTTTGACACGCCGGTTTTAGCATGTCACCAACTAATGGGGAAAACTACACTCAGTCATGGCACTGCAACAGAAAGAGGAACAAGGAAGATCTGACCTCAGGGAATCTGGCTTTTCTAGGCTAATTTGTCTGTCTCTTCTTCCAAAACCTCTGAGCATTTCCCAAATTAAAATAACACGAAGTAAGGAAACAAGGAAGATACCATGGCAGAAATAGACCTAGAAATTGTACAATTAGCTAGATGCAGTATATAGAGTGAGAGAACTGAAACTGCATAGATATTAAGCAGGATCTCTCTTGCTTTGAAAGAAGAAATTCAAAATGACAAATACAGGGAAACTGACAAATAGCTCCAAATATACCCCTCTTTTCTCCCAATGAAAATGATGGTGTTGTACTTGCTTTCTCTGTTTTGTTTGCACTCTAAAGAGAGAAGGTGATACTAAAATAGATAGGATAATGAGGAACAGTATTGTTATGTATTGAATATATATAGTTGTGTTAAGCCCTGCTAAAGTGAAACTAACCTTTAGATGACCCTAACTGCTAACTCCAACTGTTTTGGAGGGAAACTTAGAACATTCATATTTGGGCGGGCTTTTTCAAGGATTATGATTGGTTAAGGCCCTGTGGGCCTAGAGTATAAATTGCAGGCATTTGCCTGCTGTTCCTCAGTTCCAGTTTTGAATCAATAAATGCTGTTGCATCTATGCTGGTCTGCTTCTTGCCTACTGAAGCTCACTACATAATAGTGGTGGCGAGGATGGGATGCTGCAGAGGAGAGAGCTGCTGCTAACCAAGAGACTGAAGTCACGGGGTAATAGGCTGGATAACGAGCCCCCGCAGGCCTAGTCCTCACCTCTGCCTACCAGTAAGCCACACTGGAGGCACGCTGAAATCACTGGGTGCCAGACCAGGTAAAGAGCCCTGGTGGGACCATGCTCCCCGCCCTGCCAGTCAGTAAGACACACTGGGGGCACAGACGTACCTGAGGGATCCATCCCCAGGACTCCTAAGTGCAGCCCAGCTCCAACCGCAGCAGTACAGGCATTAACCAGCACCACAGGGGCATTCTCAAAATGGCTAAACTGGGAAGGCTCAACGAGTTCGATATTACTCACCCGGAACAGTGGAGCTCATATGTCTCCTGAGTAGACACCTATCTCTGGGCTAACCAGGTCACGGACGACGGCCTGAAGGTGGCAACCCTGCTATGTGTCTGCGGACAAGCCACGTTTGATATAGCTGAAAACTTGATAGCACCGGCAAGTGTAGAGACTGTGGCCTACACAGACCTAAAAAAAAAAAAAAAGCGAACATTTTGAGCCTAAACTCTCGGTCATCACCCGGTGCCATGCATTCGAGCAATGTGAACAGAGATCCAGGGAATCTACAGAGTTTGTGGCAGCCCTTTGCCAAGCTTCATGCAAATGTGAGTTCCCTGATCTGGAAGACCGTCTCAGAGACAGGCTCGTTTGCAACCTGCATAATAGTGAATTACAGCAGCGCCTATTTGCCATGGAGAAACTGACTTTCCAAGACGCATTGAAGGAAGTCATGGCGGATGAGGCTGCCAGAGGGGCCATGAAGACTCTCCAGCCACCAAAAACACACACCATTCCCCCAGCAATCCACCAAGAGACCGCAGAAGGCTTGGGGGAGGTCAGTGAGAGCGAAGAAATCGATTGCTTGCGGAGAGAGCCACCCTGACGGCCACATTCCACAGAGAAAGCAACTCCCCCACAGAGCTGCACAAGCTGCGGGGGACTGCATGAAAGAGCTGAGTGCAGATTCTGCACAGCAGTATGCTGTGCCTGAGGAAAACAAGGGCACATTGCCAGAGTTTGCAGAGGTCGTCATCAGTGGGAAATGAAACCTGTGATGCAGCAGCACAAGGGGAAATGGCCCCCAGGACAGAACAGAGTTGAACACTGCTCGGGAAGGCATAGCATCCAACGGAAAGGGGCCCAACGCCCCATCAAAGAAAAAATAAGACTCCAACTAAAACTGCAAGGGGTCCCATGCTCCATGGAGCTAGATACTGGATTGGCCCTGTCCATTATCTCCTCCACGACTTTCGACCACATTTGCACATGTAGCTGATGGTGGGTCCCGCTCAAATCATTGAGCTTAGTGCTAATGGACTTCCAGAGTTGCCGTCTTCCCGTAAGGGGCGAGGCTACCGTTGGAGTACAATTCAGAGAGTTTGAGGGTCCCCTCAGCATAGTGGTTGTAGAGGGGCCACACACCAGCCTCATAGGTCTGGACTGGTTCGAGGCCCTGGGCATCAGGGTGATGGGCATCCATCGAATCCAAATAGCCGATCTAGCAGCAGTATGCCAACAATATGCTGATGTATTCAGTACTGAGCTGGGACAATACAAAGGAGCACCCATTTCACTCATCCTCGATCCAGCAGTAACTCCAAACCAATTAAAACCGCGCAGGGTTCCCTTTGCATTGAAGCCTAAAATTGATGCGAACTAGACAAGCTGGTACAGCAGGGAGTGCTCCAACCTGTGGACTGTAGCCAGTGGGAGACTCCCATACTGACCCCAGTTAAGCCTAACAGGGATGTTCACATCTGTGCAGACTACAAGTGCACCATAAACAAGGCACTACAGCAGCATGCTTACCCTGTACCAGTGGTAAGCCACATCCTCGCCTTGCTCCAGGGAGGCCGAATCTTCGCTAAGCTAGACCTCGCCCAGGCCTACCAGCAGCTACCGGTAGATGACGCTATCGCAGAAGCACAAACAATAGTCACACACAGAGGTGCATTCTGAATGCGCCGCTTGCAGTTTGAGGTAAGCGTAGCACCAGGTTGTTCCAAAGTATTATGGAACGAACACTGAAGAACATTCCCGGCATCTGCCCATACTTTGATGACGTCCTGATCACGTGGGAATCAGCGGCAGTCCTGGCGGAACGTCTCTGCGCAGTACTCCAATGTTTCCGCGAGGCAGACCTAAAACTCAAGAAGGAAAATTGTCAGATCGGCATGGAATCCACAGAATTCCTGGGTTTCCGCATCAACGCTGCTGGAATCCATCCATCTGAAGCAAAGCTAAAGGCAATTCAGCAAACCCCCAAAATCCAAGGGGGAGCTTCAAGCATTCCTCAATTTTCACCCTGGGTCTGGTCGAACACTGAAGACAAAGCGTTCAAGGTGGTAAAATCATTGCTATCCTCAGACTCCGTCCTAGCTCATTTCAACGAAACCCTACCAGTAACACTAGCCTGTGACACTTCGCCATACAACATTGAGGCAGTACTAAGCCACAGGATGCCAGATGGTAGAGAGGCCCCCATCGCATACTATTCTAGAATGTTATCATCAGCTGAAAGGAATTATACCCAGATAGACAAGGAACACCCCCGCCAAAGTGGCTGGCATTAAGAAGTTCCATGACTTCTTATATGGACGAACCTTCACCATCTTACAGACCACAAACCTCTGCTTCGTCTCTTCACAGCTGACAAACCGACACTGCAGATCCTGTCACCGCGAATGCTACGCTGGTCCATTTTCATGGCTGCATACTCGTACCGGCTAGTCCACAAGCCGGGCAAGGAAATGGGCCATGCCGACGCTCTCAGCCAACTGCCTCTACTGCAGACTGAGCCAGATCCGGCCCCAGCTTGTCATATTCTGGTGATCCAGGACCTGCCTGAAGCACCCCTACATGCAGGGGATGTGGCAGCTGAAACCACCATGGACAGAACTCTTAGTCGCGTTCTCAACTGGGTGTTAAGGGGATGGCCAGAGGCCCAGCCAGGCCCTGAGTTCCAGCACTATGCTTCTTGGAAAAATGAACTGTCGGCCCACAAGGGATGTGTGCTATGGGGCAGCAGGGTCATCATTCCACCCAGTCTTCTCTCCAAGGTGCTGGATTCCCTACACGAGGGGCACCCAGGAATTGTTTGGATGAAGGACCTAGCCAGGAGCTACTTGTGGTGGCCAGGCCTGTACAAAGACATTGAGAATCAAGTAAGGAGTTGCCAGGCCTGCCAAGAAACCCGATTGGAGATGCCACCAGCACCAGTGCACCACTGGAGACCATGCACGCCCCATGGTCTTGTGTGCACATTGACTTTGCGAGCCCTTTCCAGGGGCAGGTGTTCCTGATAGTAGTGGACAGTTATTCCAAGTGGTTGGAAGTGTCACCGGTCTCATCGATGACAACGACCAGAGTCATCTGAGAGTTATACCAGCTGTTCGCCACACATGGTTGCCAGATGTGATCGTGTCCGACAATGGGGCACAATTCATGGCAGAAGAGTTTCAATCTTTCCTCAACGCCAACATGATTCAGCACGTAACATCTGCTTCATTCCATTCTGCCACCAATGGTCAGGTCGAACGAATGGTCAGGACCACAAAGGAGGTGCTCAAGCGTATGACAACTGGGGATTGGAATCACTGTCTGGCGAACTTCCTCCTGTGTCAACACACAACTCCCTGTACAGCAACAGGTCGCAGCCCAGTGGAGCTGAGGTGGGGCTGCCGGCTCACCACAAAGCTCAACTGACTTCACCCAGACAGACTAGCGGTGGAGATGGCTCAGCCAACCCCCCCACCCCAGGAACTTACAGCTGGGTGAATTGGTCTGGGCCAGGAACTATGGGAGTGGGGCACCTTGGGTGGCAGCGAGGGTAACTAAGGTAATGGGGCCTTTGTCATATGAGGTTATTCTGGGGAATGATCGTACAGTCAGATGCCACATTGATCAGTTATGGCGTTGGCATGCCGGGCCAGTCCCAGGTGAGGATCCCGAGGCATTATCAGACCCACTAGGGAACTGTTTTCCTCCAAGTTTGCCTACACCAACCATGGCTGCCTCCAGAGAAATGGAGGTACCAAGGGCAGTAGAGCCGCCGCCACTCGGCGACCAAAATGGCCATCAAGACTCTGTCCAATTGGAGATGGACAATACCCCACTTAAACAGGACTCTCCAGTAACATTGCGGCGGTCCACCAGGATCCGTGGGCCCCCAGCCTATCTCAAAGACTATGAATATTGAACGGACTGAGGGTAAGAACTATCCTAGGGGGAAGGGATGTTATGTATTGAATATATATATAGTTGTGTTAAGCCCAGCTAAAGTGAAACTAACCTTTAGATGACCCTAACTGTTAACTTCACCCTGCTAAAGTGAAACTAACCTTTAGATGACCCTAACTGTTAACTCCAACTGTTTTGGAGGGAAACTTAGAACATTCATATTTGGATGGGCTTTTTCAAGGATTATGATTGGTTAAGGCCCTGTGGGCCTAGAGTATAAATTGCAGGCATTTTCCTGCTGTTCCTCAGTTCCAGTTTTGAATCAATAAATGCTGTTGCATCTATGCTGGTCTGCTTCTTGCCTACTGAAGCCCACTACATAATAAGTATAAAAGGATTTCAGGACACAACATGTGAATGGAAAAGGCAAAGACTGAAAGAGAAATAATAATAGCTGTAACCAATTAAATATAAGCCAACAGTGTGCTGCGGCAGCCAAAAAAGCCAATGCAATCCTAAGTTGCATTAACAGAGAGATACAATCAAGATTAAGTGAGGTACTAATTCCACTCTATAAAGCCTTAGTAAGACCACATCTAGAATACTGTATCCAGTTTTGGTCACCACACTATAAAAAAAGAGGTTGGGACTCTAGAAAGAGTGCAGAGAAGAGCAACCAAGGTGATTAGGGGACTGGAGGCTAAAACATACAATGAACGGTTGCAAGTACTAGGCATGGCTAGTCTAGTGAAGAGAAGGACCAGGGGAGACATGATAGCAGTGTTCCAATATTTGAGGGGCTGCCACAGACAAGAGGAGGTCAAGCTATTTTCCAACGCACCAGAAGTCCAGACAAGGAATAATGGATGGAAACTGATCAAGGGGAGATTCAACCTAGAAATAAGGGTAAGTTTTCTGACAGTGAGAACAATCAACCAATGGAACAGCTTGCCTTCAGAAGTGTGGGAGCTTCATAACTGGAAGCTTTCAAGAAGAGACTGGACTGCCATCTGTCAGAAATTGTGTAGGGTCTCTTGCTTGGGCGGGGGATTGGACTAGAAGATCTACAAGGTCCCTCCCAACTCTGTTAATCTGTTAAATGGCTGAAGTGGAAACAGGGTGGTGATCAGAGCAGAGGAGGTGTGCACTCATCTCCCAATACTTTATATTTCTCAATCTTGGCAACTTTAAGATGTGTAGGCTTCAAGCTGGGTGGAGAATTCTGGGAGCTGAAGCCCACACATCTTAAAGCTGCCAAGGTTGAGATACACTGCCCAATACTCTGAAAATACAACTCCAGTTATATTTGCCATACAGGTAATCTGTATTTGTTCCCAAGGAAATGGAAGGTAAAACACACCATTTTTAAAAGCATGCTAAACTATTTGTGCACAGTTGCTGGGTTAAGGGATACACTATTTTTATGCCAGTACGGCTGATGATGGCTTAAGGCAATCTCCCTTGTGTATGGAGAATAAATTGGAGGCAGTGTTATGCAACCAAGACAGAAAGAGGGGCCTGGAGCATGACAGGGCTCTGCTAAGATGGGATAGAGTTTCAGCATTTGACACTCAGAAGTTTTGAAGGAAAATGAGATTATCTCTTTTAGTTACTATAAATAAAAAGGATGATGATGAACCAGGAATAATTCAGCAAGTGGTATTAAACTGGGGTTGAATGAATATACACAGGGTGTGGGGTGGCATAGGCCTTCTCTCTATACTTCTCCTCCCACCACTCTCTCTAAGCTATTGTTTTTCAACCTTGGCAACTTTAAGAGGTGTGGAGGTCAACTCCCAGAATTCTCCAGGAAGCCAACTCCTAATCATTCTGTGGATAAAAGCTCTTGTCTCTTGCCACAATTACACAGGTCTTATGATTCATGTATTTTCCAGTAGTTCATTTATCAATTGATGCCTTGTCAACCGCTTCTTCTCTTTCTGTCCACCTTGTTATGTATTATATTTTCCACAGATGCATCAACCCTCATGAAGTGTCCTAAGTGTGATAGGTTTTGTTTCATGCTTCTTGTATGCGTATGCATACACATACACACATACATATATGTACATATATTAAAAGTTTTTTAAAGGAAGATAAAAACTAATGCAAACTAATGTCAAGTAAGAAGGGGGGTGGGAAAGAAGGAAATCAGAAAGAAAGTTAAAAGTGCCACAAAGAAAGAAAAAGGGAAAAAAATAGAAAAGTAAAAAATACAAAGAAATTAGTTTTGGTTTTCTTTAAGAAGTTATACGTACAATAAAGTTTTTCTTCTTACTCTAAGATAACAATATGAATCTCTTCTTTCTATAATCAAAATTATAAACTATGAGTTCATCTTTTTCTGTTTTATACAGAACATCCACGTTCACATGTTCTTGTTTAAAATTTCAATAAAAGTTTATTAATGTAAAGGTAAAGGTTTCCCTGACAAGTCATGTCCAACTCTAGGGCATGGCGCTCATCTCCATTTCTTGGCCAACGGAGCCAGCATTCTCCAAAGGCATTTTTCTGTGGTCATGTGGCCAGCATAGCGATATGCCAAAGGTGAACAGAACGCTGTTACCTTCCCACCAAAGTGGTACCTATTCATCTACTCGCATTCGCATGCTTTTGAACTGTTATGTTGGCAGGACCTGGGGCAGGAACATCACCCCATTGCACAGTGCTTGGGTGTTGAACCCAGGCTGACAAGCTCAGCATCTTTAATAGATAACAGATTAACAGAATTGGAAGGGACCTTGTAGGTCATCTAGTCCAACCCCCTACTCAAGCAGGAGACCCTACACCATTTCTGACAAATGGCAGTCCAATCTCTTCTTGAAAGTCTCGAGTGATGAAGCTCCCACAAATTCCGAAGGCAAGCTGTTCCATTGGTTGATTGTTCTCACTGTCAGAAAGTTCCCCCTTATTTCTAGGTTGAATCTCTCCTTGATCAGTTTCCATCCATTATTCCTTGTCTG
>QLTV01002534.1:844945-859213 GCA_003457575.1 Thermophis baileyi | reverse complement strand
TGCCACTCTTTCATTTTTTTTTCTGGATGACGATGAGTGCTATTTAAATTTTTATTTATATATACTGTGTGTGTATATATATATATATATATATATAAATTTTAAACTTTTTGTCCTAATTATCCAATTGTTACATTATGGCTTTCCAGTTTGTTATTTAGATCATATTTTTCTCTAGCAAGAAAACGAATGTTTACTGTGAGATTCAAAACCATATCTATTGTTTATTTAAGCAGGACGCATATAACAGCTATATGAGAAATGTCAGTGCTTTGTCATATGTGTGATATGCAGAGGGAGAGAGATAGAAAACATTGTTTATTGTATATTATTATATTATTACTTGTACAATTTTTTCTAGAGATACGTTTTTGAAAATAATCCTGGGAGCCTTTAAAAAAAAAATTACATCTGCTCAGGTTCAAACTACAATGACTGCATCATGATGTTAATGAGGAAATTACATATAAATTATGTCATTTGCATCATATATGTCAGGGGTGTCAAACTCACATCATCACGGCGTCATCACGTGACATATCGTGACTTTTTCTCCCTTCACTAAACCAGGTGTGGGCGTGGCCAGCGTGTGATGCATCTGGCCCACGGGCCGCAAGTTTGACAGCCCTGATATATGTAATGTTATTCTGATGTCACTTTTCTGTGAAACCTCAGGGCTCTGCTTTTTTGCAGGCTTGTCAGAAGGGTCCCAAGTAGACCATAAGCAGATCAAGCGTAGTACGTCCTTCCCTCATTTTAAAAACAATCCACTGAAGCATTTCTGTTTTTACTTGCTTCCCTGATTTGGGATTAGAGTTATCAGATATCTAAGTAGGAACAGGAGGACATTTTTCCAACAAATACTTATTTTCAAGAACATATCCTAGCAATAATATAGAATCAACAGTGATTACAATCAGGAAACTGTCCAGAGTCGCCTTATCGATGAAATGGATGGCATATAAATTTAATAAATAAATAAATATGCCCTTCTCAAATTTCACCATGGAAATATATGATGAGTTGATAAGGGGCTGGATTGAAGCAAATTGCTGGAATCTAGAAATAAATAACGTAAATCAAGTCTGTCAAAGACAAAGAAAGGAAAGAAAGAAGGAAGCAGACAATTTACAAGGTAACAATACACAAATTTTTGAATGACTACTGTTGTGAAAACAATGTAAAATTTAGGGAAAAAAACCAAGCTATTCAAAAAACTGGACAATATTTTATTTTATGGCCATGCCTCTTAGATTGAGGACATGAGGACAAAAAGGAGGAGAAGTCCTCATTTTGCTGGATCTCTGGTAATCCTGTTGGGATAGACCTCAGCTCCCATCATTTTTATTCATCATGGTCTCCTCTCACTCTTCTTATAATAATTATGGCTTCTGATATTTCTCTACTCCAATTTCAAAGATATGGTCTATGACTCTACTTTTAACAGACATACATAGATATGAATCACTCCTCTTCCAGAAGCAGCTGGCTAAACAGTCCAGCACAACTGCACGTCCCCACAGTAAAAAAAAGGGGGGGCATATTACAGGCAGTCATGTAGAACCACATACTTTTCTCCAGAACCTATTAGATCATTTTGATGAAGAAGTCTGACTTGATTGTGGCATTGTGATGGCATTTTTCTGTGAAATCTACCAGTCCTGGTTTTTTGCATTTCTGTCAGAACTGTTGTTACATTCTTACGAACAATACTCATGGTCCAGCACCATTTAGGAAGGGGCAAGCAACTAGCAAGCAATTTTTATAGCTTTTGAGCCATTGGTCTCCTCCCCCCAAAATTCGCCCCTTCAAATGTTGCTCTGAAGTTCAGGGCTAATTTGGCACACAGTATTATGATGGCATGGATCAGTGTTTCTCATCATGCTGGCTGGGGAATTCTGGCAGCTAAAGTCCACACATCTTAAAAATGCCAAGGTTGAGAAACATTGTTACTTGGAAGGTAAAGTTCCAGTTAAGGGTCAGCTGCCTACCGGTAGTAATCAATGAAGTTGTGACCAAAGGCTTGCTATTTTGAGCCAAGTTATCTTTGTTGTTTCCTTGAACAGGAAATGCCATTTGAATGGCATAGGGGGAAAACACCAAAACTACTAATGAGGTTACAGCAATTTTGTTTTACTTCTGAGAACATCTAGGAAAACTTTGTAAAGGTGAGAGGAAGGAAGGAAGGAAGGAAGGAAGGAAGGAAGGAAGGAAGGAAGGATGGAAGGAAGGAAGGAAGGAAGGAAGGAAGGAAGGAAGGAAGGAAGGAAGGAAGGAGGGTATGAAGAAGTAAACAAAGTTTTGAACATTTAAAATAGGTAGAATTCTTATTACCCTGCCATGACTGCCATCTTGACTTTTCTCCCCACGCCCGATGAACTCTCTAGCAGGAAAGAAGTTTGCTTCACTGGTGCCTTAATATTTCTACTTCTGCAGTAAGGCAGAAAAGCCCATCTGTTTATTTATTTATTTATTTTGCAAAATTTGTATGCCGCCCAACTCCCGAAGGGCCAGAAATGTTAAACTATCAGTTTTGGAAATTGGGGCTGCAAGTAAATTGTAGCTATGGGAAGTAGTGGTGCAACTCTCTGACCTTATTTAGAATGGGGTATTGATGTCATTTGCTGGAATAGCATAATAGATGAAAAGCTCTTCTAAATAAGAGCTAGACCCATTTGTTTTTCCAACTTAGTTTTTGCAGAGGAAGAACATTCCTCAGCAATACTGTCACCCACCTTACACTCTGGATGATGGCTAGCAGAAGATTCTTCCTGTCAGTATTAGATTAAGCCTACAAGCCCATGCTCATACTAATCGATTTCCGACCCTCTTCCCTTCTATACAATTACTTATGATAGGCAATAGAATGATAGAAATGTCAGCTTTCAAAACAGATCAGGTAAATCAGACTTGTCATATAGACCAGTGCTACAGTTATTGTAAAGTTTAGTAACAATTATAGTATAGTATAGTAAAGTCTATATCCGTGATGGCGAACCTATGGCACGTGTGCCACAAGTGGCACGTCGCGCTGGCCAGCTAATTTTTGGGCCTTCTGGGCCCACTGAAAGTCAGGAAACAGGCTGTTTCCAGCCTCCGGAGGGGGTGGGGAAGGCCCGTTTTTTGCTCTTCCCAAGCTCCAGAGCCTTTCTAGGAACCTGGGGAGGGCGAAAATGGCCTTCCCCACCCCCCCCCGGAGGTCCTCTGGTGGCCAGAAATGGCCTGTTTCCCAACTTGAAACAGGCCATTTCTGGCCTCCGGAGGGCCTCCGGGGGGGTGGGGAAGGCCGTTTTCGCCCTCCCCAGGCTCCTAGAAAGGCTCTGAAGCCTGGTGAGAGCGAAAAACGGGCGTGCCATCGCATGCCGGGAGCAGAGGGGGGTCATGCGTGCATGTGCACGGGGGGCGCATGGAATTATGGGTGTGGGCACGCGCGCGCATGACCCCCCCGCACTCCCTTTTGGCACGCAAACCAAAAAAGGTTCACCATCACTGGTCTATATGCACTCCTCCCCTCCCTCCTTTTATTTATGTGTAAACTAGGGATCATGATTACATATATTATATTCTTACTCCAAATGCAGGTCCCATTTTATCTGATCATTGCCTTGATAGTGGCTGTTTCTCCTATCTCTCCTACCCATTCCCTGTGCCCTCTATGGACCCCTGAGTTGATAGAGTCATAAGGTGGGAAGGAACCTGGGAAGTCTTTTAGTACAAACTCATTCTCAAGGTTGGAATCATCAGACCATCCCAGACAAATGGCTGTCAAGCTTCTTTGGAGCACTCATGGGTCCAGGAGGCAAGCTGCATAATAACTCTCACTGCTTTGTAGTGTAATTGCACTGCAATACATTTGTCTGGTATCAGCGGTGGGTTGCTCCGGGTTCGACCTGGTTCTAAGAACCGGTAGCACCGGTGGCGGAAGGCTCTGCCCACCCACCCACCCAGGACGCTTCTGCGCATGTGCAGAAGCAGCGTGCGTGCGTGAACCAGTAGTAAAGGGTTTTAGAACCCACTACTGCAGAGGTCTTCAAACTTGGCAACTTTAAGACTTGTGGACTTCAACTCCCAGAATTCTGGGAGTTGAAGTCCACAAGTCTTAAAGTTGCCAAGTTTGGGGACCCCTGCACTACTGTCTGGTATACTTTCCCCCTGCTCCTGTGCAATGGGTAGATTGCTAAACTTTAAGAAGAGATCAGATTTACTTAGCTGTGGACCTGGTAGAATTATTGTGGCAATTATTGTTTTATAGCTAGAATGCCTACTTAGATGGTTTGAAGGTTAAAAAAGGAACAAATGTTTATATATATACAGGTAGTCCTCGACTTACAACAGTTCGTTTAGTGGCCATTCGAAGTTACGTTACTGCAAAAGCGACTTATGACCATTTTTCACACTTATGACCATTGCAGCATCCCCACAGTCACGTGATCAAAATTCAGACGCTTGGGAACTGACTCATATTTATGAAGGTTGTCGTGCCCTGAGGTCATGTGCCATCTGTGTCCATCTGAAAAGCAAAGTCAATGGGGAAGCCAGATTCACTTAACAACCTTGTTACTAACTTAAGAACTACAGTGATTCACTTAATAACTGTGGCAAGAAAGTTTGTCAAATGGGGCAAAATTCACTTAACAAATGTCTCACTTAACAACAGAAATTATGGGCTCAATTGTGGTCGTAAATTGAGGACTACCTGTATTAATAGTGAGTCCATTAGATTATTTTTGAACATGATATGATCTCATGAATTTACGGAAAGGTACTTTAAAATTTCCAAAGCAGACAATGATTGTGCAATGTAGGGCATTTTGATAAGAGTTTAGAAACGTGCAGCTATCCCATTAGAGGAGCCCACTGAAAATCAGGCAGTTTAAGCTAAGTCAATACTCCCCCATTTGCTTTCCTGGCAATTGGCATAGAAGTGAAATAAAGAATAGCATGCTTTTCCTAGTTCTATTCCAGACAATCCGAGGTGGTATTTACGTGTGAGAGAGCCAGATCTAAGGGTATTCAAATCTCAAGGCACAGGATGTGGAGAAGAATATCACGGAGACTGAAACTGTATTTACTAATTGTATAATATAGGTAGGTCTATGGGAAGTCAGGAGTAGGTATCAAGGACATGAATAAAGGGAACGAGACCCCTGCTGTGTCAGACAGGATGCCTGAGTTCTTGATGAGTCAGTGTGACAGTGCAGTGCATGACTGGAAGCATGGAGGCAGCCGTGACTGGGAACAGGGAGAGGATGCAGACCCTGCCTTGCAAACAAGCAGAAGGACCTGCCCTCATCCTGTCCAGTTGCAAAACTTCTCGTTTCTTTCATTGGCCCCACCTCCTGATTAGTGGCATATAAACCATACTCCCATTCCAGCTTGACACAAACACTCTGCTATTCCTAGAGAAAACCAATTGATTTCTAAGAAGGAAAAGCAACCAACTGGGCTTGACTCACCAGAGATATCAGGTGGGTATCTCCATCCCTCTGGGATTTTTTTTCCCTTGAGACTCATATGTTGTTGTTGTTGTTTTTTTTTCAAATGGCATATGGACTTGCATAAAGGTTTTGTAAGCCACAGGGGCTTTTGTAGTAGCTACAGGGGTAAAAGTGCCAGTATTTTTTTTTAACTAAGCTATGAATATTGAAACTGTTCAGAATTTCACTTTTAGTAGGATAACAGAGAAGAGATGGGTAACCTGATACCCTCTAAATAGCTTGAATATTTATTCTCATCAGTTCCTAAGGGTAGGGTCAATGGCAAGAACTAGGGGGAGATGCCATCCAAAATATCTGCAAGGCATCCAGTCACCTAACCCCGAAGGAAGAAATGCCTCTGTGCTGGAGTGAAAACTCATCTGAAAATTATACCTTAATTGAAGATGGAGGTTCATAGTTGTCAAAAAGGAATGAAAAGGCTATTGTTACATTTTCAGAGGCACTTTCATTGTTTCTTCTGATATTAAGCCAGGATGCCCTAATGACTCATCTTTATTTCCTTCTGTCCAGATCAGGATCATGGATTCAAGAAGAGTTCTTCTGACGCTCATCTGGTTGACAACATCGTCATGTCAGCTCTGGAGGACATCAGGAATGACAGACAGGTAAGGACCAAATCAGTATTGAATGTGGTTAAAGAAGAGACCTACAAGAAAAAAGATTCTCCTGCATCAACTTTATAAGACTGAAACTGTAAAGAAGTTTCCCTACTTTTTCTTGCAGGTGGCAACCCCCTCCTGCTGCTTCCTTTCTGGAACAACTCCTGAAGATTGGTGGAAGAGTAAATGGTAGAGCCACTCGGGAATCTGATCTGGGATTAGAGGAAAGACCCTCCACATGGGCACAATTGGTGCAAGAAAGAGATCAACTGAACTTACTCAGAAGGTAAGTGTAATGAACTGTGTTTGCACAGCAGGGCTACCCATGACTAAGCTGACCATAATGCATAGTCTATAGCAAATTGATGAATAGTTCAAACTTTGTTTTATAAAACTATCCAGGTTTACATATTGTGATAATATATGGAACCAATACAGAAGAAGATAAACTTAGAACTTGATGTGATGTGTGGATCTAGCTATTTTGTTAGCTTGGCCTGCTATTAGAGATTGTGTAATAACTCTCTTATTTTTTAATATGAATATCATTTAAAAAAAATTGAGTCAGAGAATCTGGCATTCTCTAAAAGCATTGATACATATAACATGATTTGAAGCTGATGGAGTCCTCTGACTTCTGGAGGACTTCCCCAGAAGTCTTTCATTTCTTCTCCTGCCCTATCTCCTCCATGTCTTCACACAGCAATTCTAACATTCTAACCAAAAAATGGTTGGATTTGGGCAGCATGATTTTAGGCTGATTTGGGGGAATTTGTTCAGGATGGGAAAGATGATAAAGCCTCATAAAAACTCCCTGTTCTTGTTCCCATCCTATTCCCACATCCCGCCTCATTCATCCCCATCTCTTCCAGTACCATAGCATCACCAAATGTGGTCCTGGAAAGGCTGGAAAGCCAAGTTTTCTGCCCCTTCAAATGTTAACCCAATTGGCACTCCTAATGAAAGATTGTTAAACACCAGCTAACATTATATACCACATATCTAATAGTATTTTGTGTCAGAAAAAAGAAGCAAAATGCTTTCTGCAGAGTGGCTTCCTATCTGCCCTTCCCGTCAATTAGGTTTTAATTCCTTCCCAGTAGACAAATGCATTATTGGTGAAACTTATTGGACAGTGTGGGTAAATAATTAATTAGGGACTCTTAATAACTTCAGCTAAGTGCCTTTTCATGCACCTGCTGGAGGCATTCACACAGATCCTCATCCCAAACTGCAAGTGAGCCTATAATAGAAAATAACAAGCTACATGAATTGATTGTTTGAATCTGGATAAGGTTGCTCTTATGGTTGCAGTAACTTAAGCACTTGCTTTAGCTACTAGATGGATTAGATATTTCCCAAACTGAAACTCTATGGATATGTTAAAATATAAAGGGAATTATAGCCATGCTTGTTTAAAACGATGGAGGCTGAAGTTTGGAGTGCCCTGACTTAGTAAATCATCTAAGTCTTCTTGGCTTCCTAATTTCTAGGATCCCTCCAAAATGGGATCTGAGATGCATAGGCCAATAACTTGGTTGAGCTAAAAGCTGCTCCTAGCTTTATGACAATGTGATTTCAAACCTTAATCACACCCAATCCCAAATTTAAGAACATGAATAATTAGTTCTTGCTTCTTCCCATTTTAAAGGCATTCAGTGTGGGGGCTCTGGGTTCAGATCTAGCACCCTCCTTGAGACACCAGCATTTTCTTATTATTCTCTTTCTTCCAGCAGCTCTGTTCCTGGACACCGTGTGCCCCGACAGCTGTTAGCTTCACCTCCTGCCCGTGGATGCCATCTTGGCACTTGCCAGATCCAGAACCTGGCCAATCTACTTTACCGTTATGGGGGTAATAACCAGAAAGAAGAATCCCACAAGAACAACAAGGGAACAAATGACCCCATGGGCTATGGGCGTAGGAAACGCAGGGCAGCTGGCCATGGAGTATCCAGTCCCACTTAAAAGATGTTCTGAGGATGAGAGAAAGATGGGCATCCACATGAATCAGGTTCTGGACACCTGCAAAGATCAGAGAAAGAGGCTGGATGATCCCAGCGCTCAGAGGCCATGCAACGAAACAGCAGTGGACATTCTGGGTGAATATGGCCATCATCTGAGATGAAGGGTGGCAACTTTCTTCTGCCCTTTTTACCTCCATCTCAGTTTAGATTTGGTTCCTTGTGTTTTCCTGAAATTTCAAAAGCATGCAGTCTTCAGAGAGACTGCCTGTTTCTGCTCTGGCCTGAGCTGTTCTAGTAGAGTGGAGTTACATTTGTATTTGCACCAGATCACATCAAGAGCCCACTATCCATTGGGGCACAGAATGCACATGAATATGCTCTAATAAGCCACAGAGGCAGAGAGAAAAGGGGTTTGGAATCTCCAGAAAGATACTGAAACAGCATGACTTGTTTCTGCAAAAGAGAAATTGATATTAGTGCCATGTTAGCACTGTGGACAGGGGGGTGGGTTTAAAATCAAACAATTCCCCTGGGGCGTTTCTGTCTTGTTGGATTCTGTGTTTCATCTGTGCATAATGGATTTGTTTTGAGAGGAGCTTGTAAGTAAACAGACCGATCAATTTGGAGTTGTAAATTGCGTTTTTGTGCCTACCTCCATACTGTATAGCTGAAAAGAGTGGTGTTTTAGCCCTTCTCTGGCTTTAGCTAAAAAACCCATTTCTCCTATAGCATAAGGTTGATTAGCACTACCAGGTTACCCCTACTGGAAGCAATTTAGCTTTGGGTATCATGCTAAGGCTGGAAATGCAGCAGAACCACCAGACTGGAAATAAATGAATATTGAATGAATGAATGAATTCCTGCAAAGTGACAATGACCCCTGCAAACCTTAGTTGCTTTTCTTCTGAACAAATGCAAAATCAGATGACCTTGAGTTTTTTAGGTTGCACACATCCAAAATCTTGGTGTTGAAATGAATTGATCAATGGACACTTTGCTAATTCTCATGCTATTCACTAACATCTGGAGACTCATAATACTTTAAAATAACATACCAAGGTCCACTTTTTTTTTAATCAATCAAGTGTCAATCCATCAATTGAAATTAATTATGAAAAGATATTTTCCATCATTTTTGTTAGATACACACACACACACACACACACACAGTTTTGTTACCTAATAAAAATGATGGAAAGTATATTTTCATAATTAATATATATATAATATATCTATATATCTATATATATATATATAAAATGTATTGTAGGACTACATAAAATCTTCCAAGTACGAACTTTTTGTTGCCACTTTTAACTGCTGGAAAAATGAGAGCGGATCCATCCTAAGTGTCTCTCTCTGACTCTTGAGCTACTGGGGCTCCTGCCTCTCTTGTCTGATTATTTCCTAAGCCTTTTCCCCGAATTCCCCAAGGTCACAAGGTCACCCACACATTCCATTACAGATCCTCAGCCTTAGGACGAACCGTAACCTGAGTGAATGTCTATGGAGATTCTCAGTCATCCAGGTCATGGTTGTCCCAAAGGTGCTTTTTCAAGAGGCAACTGGACTTTAAAAATAACCAGAAAGTCCAGTTGCTTCTTGAAAAAGCACCTTTGGGACAACCTGAGTGAATGTACCATGCACAACATAACACTTGCCAGATCCAGATCCAGATTTGTTATGTACAACATAACAAAGAATGTCAATAAAATTCACAGTGTCATGAGTATTCCTAGTTCTTTGTCTGCCATGATAATCATATGCATTAGAAATTCAACTGTAAAAAAGAGGAAAACATGCTTTCACTGTATTCTGGAAAGAATGCAGAGAAGAGCAACAATGATGATTAGGGGGCTGGAGGCTAAAATATATGAAGAAGAGTTGCAGGAATTGGGTATATGTTGTCTAGTAAAAAGAAGGACTATGGGTGACATGTTAGAAGTGTTCCAATGTTTGAGGGGCTGCCACAAAGAAGAAGCAATCAACTTATGTAGAGCCGCAGTAGCGCAATGGTTAGAATGCGGTACTGCAGGCTACTCCCTGCAATTTGGCAGATCGAATCTCACCACGCTCAAGGTTGACTCATCCTCCCAGGAGGGTAAAATGAGGACCCAGATTGTTGAGGGCAATATGCTGACTCTGTAAACTGATTAGAGAGGGCTGTAAAAGCACTGTGAAGCGGTATATAAGTCTAAGTGCTATTGCTATTTTCCAAAACAGCAGAAGGCAAGACAAGAAACAAAGGATGGAAACTAATCAAGGAGAGAAGCAACCTAGAACTAAGGAGAAATTTCCTGACAGTGAGAACAATTAATAAGTGGAACAGTTTGCCTTTGAAAGTTGGAGGCTTTTAAGAAAAGACTGGACAGCTACGGTACTTGTCTGAAATGGTATAGAATCTCCTGCTTGAGCAGGGGGTTAGACTAAAAAACCTCCAAGGTCCCTTCAACTCTGAAGTTCTATTTTCTATGGAACAAGAAAGAAAACAACTTTGAATAATTCAGTGCTTAAAATACATGAACATGTCTCAATAAATTTGACAGCATAACCTACAATCACTTTTTTCCCACTGGTTCAGTATCACTAATTTATGAAAATGTGCTTTATGCGAGGATTTCAGGGAACATCACCTTAGCAAAAAGAAAAGAAGCCTATATATGCAAAATGCTTTGGATTTGAAAGATTATTCAAAATATAATTCAGCAGTTGCAAGGTACAATATAGCATAGCCTGAAAAATGCCTTAGAGTTTGTGCAGATTCATGAAATATGGACAGACTTCCTTGCTCTACTATTTGCCAGTTGTTAAACTGGGGAGGTATGACAAACCACAGCAGGTTGGGAAAAAACTGTCCCAGAATTACAGGACATTCACTTCCCCCACCATAAAGGTAACTTCTTTAAATATAAAAAAGCAAGTGAACTACAGCGAGTAGCTTCAAATTTCTGCCGCTAACTTACTCTGATAATGAATTTAAATCCCCTACATGAAACTATGTCTATTAAATCCTGAAAAATGTTCTAATAACAGGGAGAAGCCACTTCATGTTGTTCCCCTCCCCATACATACAGCAGCTGTGAAGGCCTGAAAAAGCTATTCAAATGGCATGATGTAGCTATACCTACAAAGATCAAAACCGTGCAAGCCATGGTATTCTGTCATATTCTCTGTGGCACATTATGGAATGAAAGATGAGTTTTGAAGAAGCAAGATGGAAGAGTATTGACACTTTGATGTTGGGGAAGACTCCTGAGAATACTTGGACAGCCAAGAAAATAAACAAGTGGCTCATTGAACATATCAACCCAGAGTTCTCAGTCAAGGCACAAATGATCAGGCTTAAATTATTCTACTTCAGACACCTTTACCTAAAGATCTTATTTTCTAAAGAAGGCTCTAATACTGGGGAAAATGGAAGAAAAGAAAATAAGGTAACCCAGTTACAGTGGAAATTAGTGCATCGTTGAGACTTCAAAAAAACAGGTTAGAGTTAGGTCGTCATGAAGAAAATAATTCAATGTGGTTGCTAGGCATCGAAACCGACTTGATGGCACGCAATAAATCAACCGATCAATCGGCCACTTCATGCATACAGAAAGCTGGAAATCCAGGGACTGGCTTTAACCGAGAGCAATGCAAGAATTAGACATCACGCCGCGTCGCTGAAGAAATCCGGGAATCCAGCTGTCCATTTCCAAGCGCCATCGAATCTGCTCCGGGCGGTCTCCAAAGCCCGCCGCAGCAGTGTAATTATATACACGAACCGCTCGGCCGGCCTGCGAGTAATAAAACGGCGCGGGGGATTTCGGGAGAATTATTCGACCTCCGGATTCGGCATGGGAAGCCGGGAGATGCTGCTGAAGGCCGAAGACAGAGCAAGGGGCGACGAGCTGAAGGACGCAGGCTGAAGCGGGGGTGGGGAGGAGAGGGAACCAGGGAAAGAGAGACCGGCGCAGAGACTGGCAAAGGAAGCGCGGGAAAGAAAGGATGGAGAAGAGGAGGAAGAGGAGGATCAAGAAGAAGGGACCCCAGAGGGCGGGCTGGCAGTGACGGAGGCGGTCCCGAGGTTTGGGCATGGCTGGATCCAGAAGTGAGTCAGGTTGCCCTGAAGTGGAGGTCGCCCCCAAGTCGGCAAGGTGAGAACTGCCCAGGATGCCTGAGCTCTTCCCGGGAGGGGTATGGTCCATTGGGCCTAAGATGTGAACGGGGGAGGGGGGGGAAGAGGACCCAAGAACAAAGGCATGTGCGGGCGTTATGGGTCCCGGAGAAAAAGGGCTGAGCTAAGAGCCGAGGATGCTGCGTTCCAGAAGAAGCACATGTATTGTATCTACAGTAAGAAAGAGGGAAGGATGCTGGGCGGTGGGGGAATCTCATGGATTAGGGGTCATGAGAGTCTGGCTTTCTGAATTCCTTAAAAAGAAGGGGGGGGCTATTAAGAGCAGGTGGATGACTGGCTGCCCTGAGAGCAAGATGCTTTGTCTTGTGGTCCAAAGATAACACTCTGTTCTGACTATTGTCCAGGATTTGCATGGCTACAGCATGCCAATGCTATAGCTGCTTCGTCAGTTTTGAGACAAATAGTAGGGATGCCAAGTGTGTTGCTGCTTCTGGTCACTGCTTCTTCAAGGCCTAATTACATTAAGTACTAGTTGTGGGCAGGCCTGGGTCACTGCTGAGGAAGGATGGAGGGGGGGGAGAGAGACAGGGAAGAGGAGGGGACTAAACAGTTCTATTAAGAAGATGTTAATTTTTGGTATTATGTTTCTTAGTTTACTGCTTATCTTGTTAGTATATTGGGGGGGGGGAATAGACGATGAATATAGCAACTTTTTCTATACACTTCTCCACAATCATATTTCATTCTGTGGTGTTTATTTCAAATAAAATAAGAAAGTCTGTAATATTGGCTGCTTTAGATATCTACTCTCAGTGAATCCCCAGAGCAAATGATATGACCGGGGGCACGTAATGAAACCACTTGCAGAAATTAAATTGACTCAGGTCTGTTCAATGGATGGGAAGTATTAGGAATATTTCAAGATGAGATGATCATCATAAATTTGCTTCCTGGCTCATTGAAGGATTTTTATATGGGGTAATCCAGACACGTCATCTTTTGTAATCACCCTCTATTTTCTTACTGCTTTGCTTTCATATGTAGTCAGAGCCGGTTTGGTGTAGCAGTGAACATGCTGGCCTCCAAACTAGAAGTTCTAGGCCTCCTTTAGGCATGAAAGCCAGCTGGGTGACTTTGGGTCAGTCATTCTCTCTCATTCCCAACCTACTTCACAGGGTGGTTTTTGTGGGGAAAATAGGAGGTAGTACTAGGTACATTCACTGCCCTGAGATGTATATAAAAAGGCAAGATAAAATAATAATAACAACCATCATCATCATCTCTTCACACAAAAAGTGCATGTGGAGAGATGGAGAAGAAAAATATATAAAAATATACAATGTCTTGTAGCAATGGAGTTAAGCACCATCGGTTTGGAAACATAGTTGAGAACCCCATATTTGTCTGAGAAGTCCGGAATGAGAGAGTTATAAATCTAATGCATATGTAATTAACATTTGCCTGCAGGAATGGTAATCTCTGCTCCTTACGACACATGTTTTTACTATTTGGATTTTGTGAAAATAAGAAAGTCGGGGTATACTCTAGGATTATATCTTTTTGTTCTTCATTAAATAACATAGCCTTGTCTATACAGAACCTCAGTAAAAGTTACTAGCCCACAAAATATTGACTAGCTTACCTGCTTTTAGCTAGCAACTTAATTTTTTCTGATACATCATTGAAAAATAGAACCCCAGGTTTTCTTATGCAGTTTATAAATATTTCTGTTGAATGGTGCATAGGTATACACTATTGGTGACATATTCAGATTTCATTTCTTCTTCAGCCACAGAAGTTCATTGTATGAGCTACTTGCTATTTCTTAGCTGAATCTGCTTCATAGGATTGTTGTGGACAATAATATGAAGTAGGAATATTGTATATGTTGCTTTGAGGTTCTGGAAAAAAGATGGAATATAAATCTAATAAATCTTGCAAATAACAATATGTAAGAACCATAACAAAGTTACACTGATATGCAAGTGAGTCTCACTACAATTGTAGAAGACTGCAAAATTTTTCAGAAAGTGGTGCTGAACCTTAGTTCATGAACCTTTTATGTAATTAAAATCAAGCAGCTCAAT
>QLTV01002534.1:782637-837947 GCA_003457575.1 Thermophis baileyi | reverse complement strand
AAAAACAGAAAGAGAGATAGATAGAGAGAGAGAGAGAGAGAGAGAGAGAGAGAGAGAGAGAGAGATACAGAGAGAGATACAGAGAGAGAGAGATACACAGAGAGAGAGATACAGAGAGAGAGAGAGAGAGAGAGAGAGAGAGAGAGAGAGAGAGAGAGAGAGAGATACAGATATAGATACACACGTCTTTTCCACCCTGCTAGACTCCAGACCCTGCAGCAGTTATTTTTAAATCTGCTAGTGCTGCAGGCCAAGTCCAAGGCAACAATATTTGCTTATGCTGGATGAGAAAAAAGAAATCCGTTTCTTTCTTTATATATCAGCCCAGCTGCATCCGGTTCTTGGCAAGCTGTGTACAGTAGAAGTTAACCAATTAACACCCCCATTCTAAAGTACTGAACATTTTCACAACTGCTGAGATGCTGCTGCTTGAGGAGAGAAAGCTATCAATTTGTGCAAGAAAACATTATATTGGGTCTAAAGATGAGCCAGATTATTTTAATCAGCTATATAGTGCTTGAGGCCCATTTCAATAATCTTGTCAAGTAGCTGCTAGTACTATTTCACATAGGAAGTAGAATAGTAATGGAGAGAGAACCCTGAGATATTCTTGATTAAGGGGAGATTTGAATGGTCAGCTTTAGACTGTCATATTATGCCATGGCTGGTTCTTAAATCAAAGAAATTCTTTTTTCCTAAAGCAAAATATAGTTTATTTGGTTTGGACTTAGCAAGTCTGAGAATCCAGCCCATTGTCGCAGGTAAGCAAATCATGGCTTTGCAGAATGAATAAAGTAAGCTTGATTCACCTTCAAATATCCTGAGCAACTTCTGAGAAAAAAGAGAAAGACTGATCTGCCATGGACTCTACTGTAGGCATGAAATGCAGGAATATTATTTTGTGGGAAGAGGGCAGGCAGGAATCTTTTGCCCTTCTCCCTATCTTTTTAGAATCCCAAAAATGGGAGTACGGTTATAACTTGTGAAGCTAAACATTTGAGCATGACGAAGTTCTCCATGGCTCTTTTCAACAGGTAACAAATCTGAGGCAGAGAGCATCAACTTTTGCCTACTTGGACTTTAGCCAGAACCGTTTGATCCACACCCTGTTGCTTAAGAAAGAAATGATTTATTTATTTATTTGTTTGTTCATGTGTCATAATTATATGGCTGCACATTTCACAAACAAGCTACTCTGAGAGGTGAACAACAAAGACAAAAACAATACTTAAAAACAAGTGATACTATTATTAAAAGTTTTAAAATTATAAAAAGCACTAAACTAAAAAATATTGGGCAAAGAGCAGGTGTTAATTACACTGGAGCTATCTGAATGTTTCACCAGTCCCGTAGGGTGCCCAGGGCTGTTGAAGCAAGCAAATGTTTAGGGTCTTCTGGAAAGTTAAAAGGGATGAAGTCAGCTTCACTTTGGGGCGGGGGGAGGAAGAATGTTCCATAAAGCAGGGACCCAGCTGAAAAGGCCCACCACCTAAGATTCAAATGAAACTTCCTAGCCGATGGGACCTGCAGCATATCCTAGTGCTGGATCTGGAGGAATGCACAGATGTAATAAGGAAGAGACAGCCTCTCAAATAGTTTAGCCCCATGCCATACAGGGCTTTAAAAGCCAAAATTAGCACCTTGAATCGGATTCAGAAACAGACTGGTAACCAATGCAGCTCCCAGAGAAGAGAGATAATTCTATCTATAAACATATATAAGTGTCCCTGTTGCTGTATTCTGCATCAGCTGAAGCTTCCAAATACTTTTTATGGGCAACCCCATGTAAAGCTCATTACACAATCCAACCAGGAGGTGATTAGGTCATGAATGACAGTGAGCACAGGAACAATACAAAGTTGAGCAAAGGTTGTCCTAGCTACAACTGCTATCTACTCCTAAACTGTGCAAGGACTCAATTCCATGCGTGACAGATGAGCTCGGCCAGTGGCTTCGTGTAGATGTTGAATAGGAACAGAGAAGCACTGGCCCTTGCAGCATCTTGCAGAAAAGGGAACAAGGGCAGGATCATCCCTTCTCGTCACTACTGATTAGAATTGACTCTGAAGAAAAGAGGTCAACCAGCCTAGCCCCATGCTACCCATCCCCAATCCTCTGAGGTGATCCAGAAGGATACTATGCTTGAGGGTATTGAAAGCTGCCAAGAGGCCAATTAGGGCAATGGATGCACAATCCCCATCTTACCCACTACCAGAGTTCATCCAAAAATGTGACTAATGCCATTTTCATTCCATACCCGTGTCTGAATCCTGGCTGAAAAGTTTCCAGATCTGCTCATCTAAGGTTTTCTGAAGCTGTTGCACAATCATCTTCTCAACTAACTTTCCCAAAAAGGGAAAGTTAGATTCTGGACAAAATTTTTCCAATATAATGGGGTTGAGTGATGGCTCCTTGAGGAAGAGGTGAACTAAGGCCCCCTTAAGAGGTAATAGAACACCCCCTTCACTCAAATTTACCACAGTTACAATTCATTCACAGGACATCCCACCCCAGGACACTATTTGCAGACTCAATAATTGTGGGGAAGTTCTGATGCTTTGGCACCCTTACTGCCACAAATTAGGCCTTAATAGCAGCTCTAACCCATATCCGATTGAATTTGTCCCCTGTAGAGTGCCAGCTATGTTCTAGATGTCTCTTCTCTCATTTCAATTCCGTTAACTCCTCCATGAACCACAAGGAGTGCCAAAATCTACAACAGGGGAGAAGTTGCGTAGGTATGACCTAAAGGTTCAGTCACTTCCTTATTCCAGGGTTTCATATGGACCGTGCTGCAGACCAGCAGGACTCCAGCTCCCTCTGAAATCTGTCAATCATTGGGATGGACTGATCTAAAAGGTCTAATCTCCCTGCAGTAGATAGTGCCAGTGAATCCCATGTAATGAGGGCATGATCTGACAAGGAGCACACAAAAGCTCTCCCAAATTCACATAGCACTGCTTTAATAGGAACATTAGACCCAGTTTGTGACCACTGCTCCATGTCAGGCTCTGGATGACCTGGGATAAGCCCATGGCTCTCATGGTAGCTATGAATTCCTGAGCCACCTCAAACCCTATTCCCAGAGAAGGCAGATAATGTTAACAGTTGTTTCATATCAGTATTTCTTGTAGATAATGTAATCCTGATTTCTCTAGGTATTTTCTCCCAAGGCTTATATCTCTCATGACTTTCATAATCTATTTTGCAATCCAACAGATATGGAAGATTGCAAATCTTGGGAAGGCTGAATTTTTCTATCCCCAAATTAATGTGCTCAACTGGTACTCAACTGCTCCTATGAAGCTTATATGCCATTCTTAACTTTTGCTCAGATTCTAATAATTTCCTCTCACCACATTATCACTGGTTCATTCAATCTACTAATTAGAATAATATGGGATTGATTACTTTGTGTTTTATGGGAATCTGAACATTGTCTTAATCAAACAGGATATGTCACATAGTACATCATAATATTAGTTGTTTGGATGTAGCATGTTATGTGAACCCTATAGGGGTCTTATTTTATAAGCCAGGTTTAGAGTTTAGTGAGTTATGTGAATATAGCAATAATATCATAGCTGTTCTTCTTTTTGGTCCACAAACTAGAGAAACCTTTGGTTTAATAGAGTCCAATGGTAGAAAGCTATTGGATTCCAACTCAAAGTTCAAAACAGAATAAAATAGAAAAAGAATAGGAAGGAATTGGAAAGGTTCCTGATGCTCAGTTCAATGTACTAAATCATTTACACTAAATAGTTTTTTCACATGGAACATTAATTCTTTGTTATTACTGTTATGTTAGCATTGAAATGAAAGTCCTTCCAACAATGATTGAAATGATTTGCTTTATTCACTACAAGAATTTTTGCTAGCTTGCCATTATTTTTAAGCAGAGAATAAATTATCATATATTGGGCTACCATACTTGTGATCTGGATAATCACTAGACAACAACCAAGAACGAGAGTTTTCTGTATTTTTTTTTAATGACATGTAGTGGGTTTATAGAGAAATCTAAAGCTGGAAAGTGATGAAGCAAAGGATTAAACTACCTCCAAAAATAGTACTACAAGCAGATAAGGTAAAATATGTAGTTGTTTACTTCAAACTGTGAAGTAAGAAGACCTGTTGAAATCTCAGCGTACAACCTTTGATCATCAAATGCTTTCCGCCATTAAGAAATCCTTGATTTAAATCTCAGTTTTTGATAAGTGTTTGTTAGGTGACTTTAGGCAACCCACTATTTCTCAGCTATCCTTCACTTATCTTGTATATATGGGAATAACAATTCTGACCTATCATACAAAGTTATATTCATTATCTAGGATATCTCAAAGCAGCCACAAAAGCCAGCAGCAAAAATGCTGCAATTCTCTGAATTGCCTGGGGTGCATAGTGGTAGTTGTGGTGTGAATATCTTTAATTAAGTGAAAAGATTCTTCAGGATTTGCCTCATAATTCTTTATCTGACACAAGGTGCCTTTGCAGATGAAATCCCTCCAGCAGATCCTGGTGGCTTTCACTCAGAATCCAAGGATCTTTAAGATTTCTTTTGATGCCATCTCAGGAATGTCATTGATCAAAATGGTGGGAAACAATGGAGAAAGGGGGTGGAAAATTGGGAAATGTTTTGTCCATTTCACTTAACTTTACACAGAAAGCAAAAAGTAAATCTAAATTAATATTTTGCCTATTATAATAGAAAAAACATCTAATAAAACAACAATTGTGCTTCTGTGTTGGATGTCATAACCTTTCCCTTGAACTATTGTCCCTTGACAATACTGTTCTCTTCACTGTAATCTGTTCTCATTCTAGTCTATATCCAGAGCTACTGTATAGTATCTGGCAACTGGGTGATTTGAATGATGACTGAACAGGGCTCCAAGATGCTGACAGCGTTCCACAGTATTTGTTTGATACATTGAATGAAATCTGTCATTTCTAATCTGCATCTTATCGAAAGAGTGGGATAACTAGGGAATATGGCAGTTGTAGTCCAAGTTATGTAATGGACATGAGATTGTTATTGGTTGGGAGTGTCCCCTAAATTTTCACTTGTCATGAATTGTGTCAAATAAGTAACCTTATTTGATCCTTTCCATCTCTTCTTTCAAACTTTCCAGGCATTATATTGTGACCTCATATTGGCATAGTGCTGACATCATGGGCACTCTCAGCTGTATTAGGTAAACAAAGTGGCACTCCTTTCAGGGGATAGGGAAACAGACTATGTACAGCTGGTGAAGTAAGCTGGGTGGCACCTATCTTATGACTTCAACTTATCTCCAGAGAATTTCTGATAATAGTACCAATAGTAGCTTTGAGAACTGATGTTCCTAGATTTTCTTTGTAGAAGATAATGAGGTTGAATGGCAGGTGGTAACCAAAATTTTACATTTTATTTATTGACTCCCTTTCTGTACTGTCTAGTTGTAGAACTGGGCTTAGATAGAACTGAGTAGGGTCTTTTCATTAACAAAGGAGAGAATTACTGAAGCTGCAAGCAAGGAGCAAGTTAAAACTATTCAAACTAATTGTATCTTTGAATTATTATACTGTGTTTTTACTCCTCTTTTTACTTGCTATTCCCTTTTAATTTCTTGGCATAGAAAAATGTTGCCATAGCAGCCAAATTTGCAACTGGCAGGATGTAAGTGAAAAATAGTGTGCAGAAGACCCAGGGTTCCCTGTGGAATTTTTACTCTTTCAATGAAAACTGGCATCTGTTGGAAAAATCCAGATATTTAGGGATTACTTCCCTACTATACTATATTACATTGATGGCGAACCTTTTTTTTCCTCGGGTGCTGAAAGCGCGTGCGCGTGCGCTATCGCACATGTGCAAGTGCCCACACCCATAATTCAATGCCTGGGGAGGGCAAAAACGCCCCCCCACCCCCCCGGAGGTCCTCTGGAGGCTGGAAACAGCCCGTTTCCCGACTTCCGGTGGGTCCGGTAGGTCCATTTTTCGCCCTCCCCAGGCTCCAAAGGCTTCCCTGGAGCCTGGGGAGGGTGAAAACGCCCTCTCCCGCCCCCTGGAGGCCCTCCAGAGGCCAAAAACGCCCTCCCAGAGCCTCCACGTGAGCCAAAAATCAGCTGGCCGGAGTGCACATGCGCGCTGGAGCTGAGCTAGGGCAACGGCTCGCGTGCCCGCAGTGCCATAGGTTCACCATCACTGCTATATTATAATACTATGTGTATTATCTACTATACACATAGTAGATCCATTTTGTAGGTATGGATCTTTTTCCTGACAGTTTTTGAGATAGGAAAGATTAATATTATTTTATTTTTCATCTTTAAATACTTCCAGAAGCAGCTTATTTAAGGAGGTACTAAAAGGTGTAATGGGCCATACCCACTCCAAAGGACCTCTAAATGGTAGCATATTCCTATTAAACACCTACTATGGTATAATGGCTGTGGGTACCTTATTGTGCCATTGGGGGCAAGGTCACAGCATCTTCAGTTCAGTGTGGACACTATCTATTTTCTATTGATTACCTATGGGGGGGGGCATGTCAAGTCCTTAAACAGCTATGAATAAGCAAATGAGATGCCCATAGAGTTTGATGCCAAGGCGAAAAGTAGGAGGAAGATTAGGAGACAAAATTTTGGGAACCGAATAAGCAGAACTATTGTCCTTGTTTATTAGTGAATTTATTTGTGAAAAGAGGGTCTTTGTGGGTGCATGAGCTTTTTCCTTACATATTGTTTAACTGACGGTCTAATGGTTCTTTTATCAGATAAAATGGAAACAACTGTCTGTTTTTATTTATCTCCTTTTTTCCCCAGATTTTAAATGTTCTTTTTCAGGGTGTTTTCTTTTCTTCTCATTAGTCCATTATAATTTCTAATCTGTTGAAAATCAGTAGTTTTAACTGGTAGTTTTATTTTTGTTTGGAAGATACTGCATGCCTTCTTTGCATTGCATTATTCTTATTATTATAGGCTAATGGTAAAAGCCGAGTTATAAATTCTGCAAAGTAATATAACTTTGGAAACAAATTTGGAGGAATATTGGGTGTGGGTTTATATCAGCCTTGTTCAGAAAAAAAAAATCTTGTTGGCCACTAGATATCAATGAAGAGATACAGAAAATAATCTTTGCACCATCCAGTGGTTGCCTAAAATTTTTGTAGATCTGATAATCCATCAGTGACTGAGCAATGGTAGACATTGTATTTTCATCACACCTGGAATGTATTAGATAATGAAGGCTAATAATGTCACCTGTTTTCTCTGTTTCTTTTAACTGCTTAGCCAACAAGTTAATATCCTCCCACGATGGCAGAAGCTCACCAGGCTGTGGCATTTCAGTTCACTGTCTCTCCAGAGGGTATTGACCTTCAGTTGAGCCATGCAGCTATCAAGGAGATTTACCTTTCAGGCCTGCGTTCCTGGAAAAAGAAATTCAACCAACTACGGGTAATGCAGGGGACAGTCATAATCTATTAAAAATACAACTCAAATGCTACTTGAAAAACTGGCTGTGAAATCTTAATTGGGGACTCTCGGAAGGGAAAAAGATACAGGTAGTCCTTGACTTACAACAGTTCATTTAGTGACCATTCAAAGTTACAACGGCACTGAAAAAAGTGACTTATGACCATTTTTCACAGTTACAACTGTTGTAGCATCTCCATGACCAGGTGATCAAAATTCAGATGCTTGGCAATTGATTCACATTTTTGACAGTTGCAGTGTCCCGGGGTCATGTGATCACCTTTTGCAACCTTTTGACAAGCAAAGTCAATGAGGAAGCCAGATTCACTTAAGAACTGTGTTACTAACTTAACAACTGCAGTGATTCATTTAACAAATGTGATCATGATCTTTCTTGCCACAAATGTCTCACTTAGCAACAGAAACTTTGGGCTGAATTATGGTCGTAAGTCGAGGGCTACTTGTATTAAGGGTATGTAGTCAAAATGAAAGTTGGGTCTTGTGGATTCTTGCTGACACCAAAGTTGTCATCTCTAATATTTTAATAGTAAGGATTGGAGTTCAGTCAAGAATATACCAGAGGACAAAGAAAGAGTTCTTAACAATGCAAAAGGGAGATCTCACTGTCAGTTCTTAAGTAACCAAAGAGCTGTGATTGCTTGGTCCTTTATTAGAGAATCTGAATTCATTACATAATTATTAATTGCTATACTATGCAGTTAATCATGTTGGTTTTATGTAGAAGATGGAGTAAAATTGTCGCACATTTGGTAGCAAAGAGAGATAGCTGCCAAATGACAAGTGGAAGTACAGCCACTTGGTGGAATGGGGGATTGGTGTTAGAGGGGATTGGAGTATTGTCTATAGAATGCAGTTCCCTGTTGGGTTGATGGGTTAGGGTTGGGGAATGGCTAGGGGTTTGGCAGAAGGGATAAAGATCAAGAGAATGACAAAGGGAAACTGGTGGGAGGCAGGGACAAACCACTCCTGGAGAATGAGGTTTGGATACTGAACATCAATTCCCACTTGTGATGACATGGCTTTCAGGGTGAGAACAAAGTTACAGGATCTGTAGAGGCCCTAATCTCTGTTATTGCTGAATGCTAGGTCTATCTATAATAATTTGTCCTTCAATTTCACAGAGACTTACATTTCCAAATAGCCCAAAGACCATGCATAATGTTGTTCCTGGGATTTATCCCATTTGGCTGCAGGCATACAAGTAGTCCTGAATTTATGACCACAATTGAGACTAGAACTTCTGCCATTAAGCAAGTCAGTCATTAAGTGAGTTGTATTAAATTTTATGACCTTTTTTGCTGTGGCAGTTAAGTGAATCAAACGGTCATTAAGGAATCCAACATTCCCCATTGACTTTACTTGTTGGAAGCCAGCCAGGAAGGTCACAAATTGTGATCATGTAATCTCAGGACACTGTAACCATTATAAATACATGCTGGTTGTCCAGTGCCCAAATTTTGGTCACATGACTGCAGGGATTCTGGAAAAGTTGTATGTAACTTCTAATGGTCAGTAAACAAATTGTTGTAAGTTGAGGACTACCTGTATTGTATTTGCTTCAGTTCACATAGCAAAGCTATTAATGCATGATGTCACAGGAGTTTTATTTTTCAGCTGGCTTGTTCCAGAGCCTGATGCTGATTAGGGCTGAGAGGAAGTGATGGGCCTCACTGAAAAAAAGCAACTGGCTTTCTTGCCTAGGGGGAAACTAGAGTCTGGGTTTCCTACTGCTAGTGCAACACCATAACCAATATACAGACTGGCTCTCAACAAAGATAATTAATATTCAAGTAAAAATTCTTATCCTTGAAGAAAAAATGTAAGTACCAGTAGATTGGCTTTTAATGCTGGAATTATTTAAATGTGTTGAAATATATTAAAATAATGTAAATTATGTAAATAGTTAATTTATAGAAGTTCTTGCTGCTTCTGCAAAAAAAAAAAAAAAAATAAGGACAGTTTGGGGGAGTGGGAAAGGAAGACAGAAGAAAAAATACCAATATAGAAGTTCTTGCTGCTTCTGCAAAAAAAAAAAAAAAAAATAAGGACAGTTTTGCCTAGGAGGAAAGGAAGTCAGAGGATAATTTACTAATGTAGGCAAAAGTTCAACCTGTGAGTCATAGTTCCAAGAAAAGGATTTTATTCCTTCAGAAACAGGTTAGAGTGCCAACGTAGCAGAAAATAAAAACTCTCAAGTTCTTTGTTTTCCTACCTCTCACCTCCATTTCCTTATATTGCCTCCAAACAGAATGGTTTTGTGACAGGTGTGTATCCCGCCAGCCCCTCCAGTTGGTTTTTCATGGTTACAGCCATCCTAGTAACCCAGTTCTCTCGTCTTGACCCCTCCATGGGCATGATTGACAAAATAAAGGAACATCTGCCAGTCAGGTAATTAGGGGAGAAAAGGAGACAAGTCTTCATGATGAACTAGTAACTGTTAATTTTGTCAGAGTGGAAGAAGCTAAGATCCGGTCAGACCTAATGGTTGAGTTCAGATAGCATCCTTAACCTAGCCAGGTACTAACTGTCATAGTGCCTTAATTTTGGCTCTAGCAGCACACAGTTTCTGTAACTGGGTAAAGAGTTAGCATTGTGGGAAATACAGAAATCCAACATGTTTCCTGATTCCTATCTTCATTATTATCCTGCATTATGAGGATAATATTGTGTTTCATCACTCCAGTTATCTTTTCCCTATTAGCAAGGCAGACAACATTGTGTATTAGGTAAGCAAAAGAATAAAAAGTCACTCTCAGCCTACCAAAATGTCCATCCTGGCATAGAAAGCTCTTATATTGAATGAGACCAATAGCCTAATATTTTCTGTCCAGAGACATGCTTATTAAATTAAAACTTTTTCAGAGATTGTACATTTAATTGAAATGTAAACCGAACAGCTGAATTACTACAACATACTAAAGCTATAAAGAAGTTAAAACTAATAATTGTACAAAGGCAGCCACTTGATTTTTAACTACCTTGGTTAAATGTATTGTGTGAACACAACCACTGACCATTTGCATTTCTCCATAGTTTGGGCAGAGGTATTTCAGAAATCTGAAGGGAAATGACTAACTCTAGGATATTTTGGATGTAACAAATGTGAGCTAAGCATCAGATGATTCATTTCCCTCCCCTCCCCCCAATCCTTAACAGTCCTTAAATTAACTTGTAATCTACAAATACAGGTTAGTTTTCTTGAAAGATTGACTTTGTCTTTCTGCCATCCTCCTCTTTTTCTCCAGCAATTATCTGTCAGATCAAGGCCTGAATGTCCTCAGTGTCCTGGCCTTTTCCACAGGACTGTGGCTGGCTCTCATTATGACCATGCGTAGCATTCTTAAGATGCTGCTATGCTACCATGGATGGATGTATGAGGAGCATGGTCGGATATCCAACATCACAAAGATCTGGTTGGTATGTACTTACAGGACAAGTTTACTCTTAGAATGCAAGTTGGACACGGGGCCAACTGTTGGTGGACTCAGCATACACAATTGTCCTGGGTTTTGGCTACTATAACCCTGGGTGGAGTTGAATCAGGCTTATAGCACAGAGCAAATAGATTTTTTTAGCTAAAAATCTGGGAGTTTTCAACACATCTGCTGAGCACCATATGAGCAAGGCTATCAGAGGAGAAACTACAAATGTTGAATGCATTTATTGCAAGTATATCTTCCCTCTCCTCTACAGCACAGGTTGCCATATTTATTCATTTAATTAAACAGTTATGAGGGCAAAGATTTCAGACTGGCTTTAAAAGTTAGGCACATACTGTATTATAAAAGGCAAAACCTTTTTCAATCAAGCTTGATTCCAGGTAACTTTGTGTGTATATATTCATGCAGTTTTATTGGCAAACTTACATGGTGCCACTATTTTTTTTCTGGGATGCTTTTTAACTTCCCAGTCTAACTTGCAATCTTGCTATTCCCTGAAAGTTTCTCATCCAAATACTAACCTTAGCTTTTGAGCTCAGACACATTTAATCAGATGTTGCTACCAAATGCCTGAAGAAAAGAAACATTGCAATTAACAAAAACTAAAAAACACTGTTCCAGAATACTCCTCCAGGATGTCAGGGGAATACTTCTGCAATATTATTTTCATAAATAGGATAAGAGAGAAAGAAGGAGGGACTGAAAGTCACCTAATGAGTAGGTTCTCCCTAACTTTCTCAGTACCATACCCTCTAAGCAGTATACAACTCACCTACAGAGGGATACGTCCCTGAGCTACTTACAATAGCTATGTTCAGGATCAAAGAGCAGATGAACAGGTTTAGCTAAAAAGTTAATGATGGTTTATGGTGAAAAACACCATGGAGCAGCTTTTCCCAATCCAGTGTCTTTTAGATTGGTTGTTGTATCATAATTCTCATGATCTGGCTGTATGGGATGATAAGATTTCCATTCAGCCCATCTGAGAGGTACACATTCGGAAAAGGCTGCTGGAGAAAAATGAGATGAAATATTGGGTCATATCAGTTGAGAAGGAGCCAAACTGAGGAGCACAGATACATATTAAGACAGAGCAGCAGGTGTGTCTGTAATTCCCACAAAGGCATTTAGAAGAAGGAGTGATTATCCCTAAGCAGATCAGATTAGAATTTGGAGAAGATGTGAAAACATAAATATCCTTGGGGTTTAGTTCTCATATGATTGAGTGTTTCTGCAAACAAACATAAAACCAGCTTCCAGATATGTAGTAAACTATGTCAGAAAAGAAGGAAGTTCAATCCAGAGTACAATGGTCTCACTACACTCAGTTGGCATCGTTTCTCCTGGGGGGGTCACAGCAGGGGTGAAATCCAGCAGTTTTTGACAGGTTCTGGAGAACCGGTAGCAGAAATTTTGAGTAGTTCGGAGAACTGGTAGCGGAAATTATGAGTAGTTCAGAGAACCGGCAAATACCACCTCTGGCTGGCCCCAGAGTGGGGTGGGAATGGAGATTTTGCAATATCCTTCCCCCAGGAGTGGGGAGGGAATGGGGATTTTGCAGTATCCTTCCCCTGCCACGCCCACCAAGCCACGCCCACCAAGCCACGCCCACAGAACCGGTAGTAAAAAAAAATCGGATTTCACCACTGGGTCACAGACCTACCACGCAAGTCCAGAAAAAGGTGCAGCTTCATTAAGGAGGTGAAAGCCATATTCCTGCTGAGGAACCTTTTCCACAAAGCTGCACAACCCTTGTTATAACCTTTAGACTAAACTTCCGTGCTGTCAGTAATGAACCTCGGTGGCTGCAGTTTGTAGTAATCCAGTGTCAAGGCAACCTTAGTTATTTGCATTCTAATAAAAAAGACAAGATGACTTTCTGCTTTCCCTTTTTTTTTCATATTAAAAATAAGTGGACTGGTAGTTGAATCTTGCTTCAGTATAATTTTTTGAAGGGTGTAGGAGGATGTAGGACAGGCTACTAAGCATTATTAGCTCTTCCCCGCAATAGTTTTACTAGTATCTGCTATCTGAAGCAAATATCTCACTCTGTCTTATAGCAGGATTCACCACGTCCTATTCCAATATAAAACAGGCCACTTTACTGTGAATTAGGCCAAAGAAAAATGCTGGAGGGAAAAAATGAACATGTTGAAATGTGGGATCTTGCTCACTTCTCCCTTTATCCCCTCGTTTCATAGGCTTTGGTGAAAATCTTCTCTGGTCGTAAACCCATGTTGTATAGCTATCAGGCCTCACTGCCTCGCTTGCCTGTTCCAGCTATTACGGATACAATGCGGAGGGTGAGTCTACAGCTTTTGTCCATATTCTTCTTTCTTACAAGTGGGCATTCAAAGATTCTAATGTTTCTTGGACACTTGGTTCTGAAGGTGAAGGAATGCATCTTTGAAGTAGTGGTGTTCACAGGAGGAGTTGAAACAGGAAAGATAGAGGCCTACATTTGCCATCTCCATCTCTTGTATTCCAACCATAGATTGTGATGTTATAGTTAGGATAATTTTAATACCACCCTGCATTGGCTGCTGCTTTGAAAGTCTGCTACTTGACAGAAATAACTATTTGTGCAAACTAACCACAATGAACGCTGCATTAAAATTTTGTCCCTGTGGTGATAGGTGGTAGCTTTTCATGTGCAAGGCTCTAGGGCAGTGGTTCCCAACCTTTTTTTGGCCATGCCCCACCTAAGCATCTCTAAAATCCTGATGCCCCCCCCCCCCCGTGACATATAATTCTTACTATTCGAAAAGTGAACTCCTACTCACGCGGAGGAAGCCTAAAAGGCCATTAACTTGGTTTATACAAGGTTCCAATTGCCCCCATTAAAAATCAAATTGCCCCCCTGTGGGGCGTGGGCCCCACATTGGGAACCACTGCTCTAGGGGCACAAATGGAGTTGTCTCTTCAAAGCAAATTCTAGCTTCAGACAACAGATTTTCCTTTGAACTAAAGCAGGGAAGGAAAAAGATCACACATTCTCCCCATCCCCAGCTGCTGATCCTAATGATTACTAATACAGATAGTCCTGGAATTCCAGTTTTCAGCAAAACTGCATCAGGGGTGGGTTCTGACTTACCTCGCTGCCGGCTTGCTTCCTCCTGCGCGGGCGTGCTTTGCACGGGTGTTTGCGTGCTTTGCGTGGGCGGGCGAGCATGCGCAGTGCTGAAAATCCAGCTTCTGCGCATGTGCAGAAGCGAAAAACAAGATGGCGGCGCCTATGAGAGCCGAGGTGGCGCAGTGGTTAGAGTGTAGTACTGCAGGCTACTTCAGCTGACTGCTAGCTGCAGTTCGGCAGTTCAAATCTCACCGGCTCAAGGTTGACTCAGCCTTCCATCCTTCCGAGGTGGGTAAAATGAGGACCCAGATTGTTGGGGGCAATATGCTGACTCTTCACAAACTGCTTAGAGAGGGCTGTAAAGCACTGTAAAGCGGTATATAAGTCTAAGTGCTATTGCTATGGCGCCGCTGAGAGAGCCGGTTCGGGGGCGTGTCCAGCCGGCCATTGCTGCCAGTTCGGCGAGCGGGGGGAAATTCCCGCTACCGGTTCTAAAGAACTGGTCCGAACCGGCAGGAACCCACCTCTGAACTGCATCCATAGCAATCATTGATTTACTTACTGATTGCAGCGTTTTTAATTACCACTGCAAAAAAATAATAATCATAAAATTGATTCAGTCATGTGACTGACCGGTTTTACTGCCATTGCAACATATGACTGTAATGTACAAGCTGCATTATGGTCATATATCAAGAACCATCTGTAACTCCCTTTCCTCTCTCCAGAAGTGCTGGAAACTATTGCCCATTGCAGCAGGACCCAAACAAAGAATATTCCATGTTGACTGATTCCACCTCTCCACACTGGTCTTTGGATCTTTATGAAAGAGAGGAAAATCAAAAGCTTTGCATCACAGTAGGCATCTCATTACTTTAGCATGCCTGACATTTCTGCTACTAATTTTTGGTCCTGACATTTGGCATACCCTCTTAACTCTTTTTTTGTAATTATTTCAGATGGTGTTCATTGCCTAGCTCTGATTATAGGCTCCTAATGTGGGACTCTTTGCTGATTATTGGAAAGAAAAGTTCTGACTAGAGACAAAGGAAGAGGGGTAAAAAGGGCCCTAATCTGAGAATCAGTTTTTTCCATTGCTTGTTTGCAGTGGGAGTGATTCACTTACACTCACTAAGATAACACATTTGAGTTATTTATTCATTGAGTTAATTGGACAGCATTTATGCATAGTTGCAACAGTAAACTTCTGTAGATAGATTTCATAAATTAACAAAAACTTTAACATAGAATTATTCTTTCTATGAGATGAGGTAATTTATAATCTATCGTTGTCAAAGGCACCTAACAGTGGTCTTAAACTGTTTTAGGAAGAGAAAGCATTTTCTATTATCTTTTGACATGGAAGGATTAACCATGTCATAATTGTAAGAGATAAAAATTAGTATCTGAAGCCCTAAAATTTGCATGACGATAAAATGATAATTTAAAAAAATAAATAAATACTGTCAGTAATTCCAAAAACAGCTCAAGAAGGAGTGACAGAAAACTGTAGGGTAGAAATGGGCAAAGGGAAGAAAGAATGAAGGAGAACACAAGGAATGGAATATCCTTGGGAAAGGCAAAGTTGGAATCTTTAAAAAATGTATTTTGGATCTGTTGTTGCATAAGAGCCGTGGTGGCACAGTGGTTAGAATGCAGTACTGCAGGCTACTTCCTCTGACTGCTGGCTGCCAGCAGTTCGGCAGTTCAAGTCTCACCAGCTCAAGGTTGACTCAGCCTTCCGTCCTTCCGAGATTGGTAAAATGAGGACCCAGATTGTTGGGGGCAATATGCTGATTCTGTAAACTGCTTAGAGAGGGCTGTAAAGCACTGTCAAGCGGTATATACGGTAAGTCTAAGTGCTATTGCTATTGCTATCTATAGTAATTAAACGAGAGTTTTACATGCAGGGCATCTTGAGGTTACCATGGGATTTCAACAAAAACATATAATACCAGGGTGACCTCAGATGCTGGTGAGCCGGGAAGGATGCCTTGAATGTTTCATGTTCTGACAGACTGTTCATTGATAGCTGTTTGTAGCTGAGCTCTCCAGATTTTGGGGACTACAAGATCATAGCATCTCCAAGATATGATGGCCAAGCATCACAGCTATTTTATGTTGCTGCTTTTAATTCCCCCACCCCTCCATGCTATTCTTCTCCAGTGCAAAAAATCTTTACAGATGTGAAAATATTCATTTATGATTCATCCTTTCACATTAGGAAACAGATGGTTTTTTCTTCTTTCATTATCTTAGAAACTGCTTGATTTCCATCTCTATAGCTGAAATTGCCTGAAATTGAGACAATCACTAGATACAAAAAGAGAAAACTAGCGAAGTCTGAACGGATATCCCTATCTTTCTGAGGCTCTTGAACTTCTTTTTCATGCATCTACAAAGATGCATATTCCCATGTCTAAAAAGCCTCTGGTTTTAAGTGTTCTTGTAGGAGAATGAATGTGGACAAATGTCATCTCTTGGGTTTGGAATGAGGAAGGCTTTTGGGTAAAAGAATGAACTCTGCACTTGCCAAGATCTAATTCCACATTTTTCTTTCTCCCTTAGTATCTGGAATCCATACGACCTCTGATGACTGATGCAGAATTCCATCGAATGACAGGTCTTGTCCGTGACTTTGAACGGACCCTTGGACCACATCTGCAGTGGTATCTCACACTGAAATCTTGGTGGGCACCCAACTATGTGAGTGGGCCTTTTAAAGGGGAGGACTCTTTGGGAAGAACAGTGTAGTACACTGAGAATATGCATGTGGTGCTGTCTTTTTAATTTCTCCTTCTCCACCCTTCTTCTATCTCTTGCCAGGTAAGTGATTGGTGGGAAGAGTATGTGTATCTCCGTGGGAGGAGCCCCCTGATGGTAAATAGCAACTATTATGGCATGGTGAGTTATCAAAGCTAGAGAAGAATACCAACACTTGAACAGGACGTTTTTTCTTCCAGCATTTCTGACCGAACCTTCTCCCCATGTTTTCATTTCTTCTGCACTCATTTTTCAGGATTTCCTTTATGTCATACCTACTCCAGTCCAAGCTGCTCGTGCTGGGAATCTTGTTTATGCCATGCTGCTGTACCGACGCAAACTCATCCGGGAGGAAATCAAACCAGTGAGTGAAATCAAAATATAGGGAGGGTAGGAAATATGCCTATTAGAGAATGAAAGCTTCCTCTGTCTGAATTAGTTAGTGGGAGTCAGACTGAGAACAAGAAGATCTATACAGGTAGTCTTGAACTTACAACCACTAGAACTTCTGTTGCTAAGCAAGACGGTTGTTAAATTAGTCACACCCAATTTTACAACCTCCTTTTGCTGTGGTTTTAAACAAATCACCGTGGTTGGTAAGTGGTTGTTATCATCCAATTGTTAAGCAAATTCAGTTTTCCCCACTGCCTGTGCTAGTTGGAAGCCAGCTGAGAAAGTCACAAATAGCGATCACATGAACCCAGGGTGCCAGAACCATCATTAAATACATGCCTGTTGCCAAGCACCTGAATTTTGATCACGTCACCATGGGGACGCTGCAGTGGTCATAAGTGTGTGCGACCAGTCATAAGCATGAGAACCAGACTATTTTTAGCACTGGCGTAACTTTGAATGGTTGCTAAACGGATGGTCATAAGTCAAGGATTTACATGTACTTGCTTTCCTCCTGCAGAGAGGAAAAAGGAGTAAAAGCATGGCAACTTCTTCATGTATTCCAAGATTGCCCGTTTCACTTCGTAAAACAGCCTTCCCCAAACTGGGACTCTCCAGATGAATTGAACTATAACCCCACCCCCCCAAATAACAATACTTGATAGGTTTTGGAAATTATAATCTCAGACACATGCTAGGTTAAAAAAGGCTGCTTTTTCTGAAAGAGATTTTCAGTTTTATCTTTTAAAAATACAGGCATGTTTCTCGTACCATTTGATAGTTTTGTCCTTATGTTCAGTTTAGTTTGCTGCTGTGCTTTCAAAAATGGAAGAACTTATAAATGAATGTTAATGATAAACTAACCATATCATTTGTGTAGCACACATCACTGAAAATTTTTCGTTTGCCTAGACTAGACAAAGGGGAAGTGGAGATGTAGAAAGAGTCAGAACTGTGGTGCAAGCATAGTCTACAAAATCACAACGAATCCCACATTTTCTTCCAGGACTCCTGTTAAGGAACTTCTGGGGTATGTTGGTGCCCTGGAAAAAGAATAGCCATGTTTGCATATTATAATCATCTGATTTGCTTATGAGACTAAGTTAGAACTAATCATACACTATAGTTTAGTTTCACATGCTAATCAGGCCAATTATTTGCAAAGGATCTCAGTGAAATTCACGGATGAACATCAATTTTACTCCTAGCCTTGCTGATCCAAGGGCTAAAATGATAATATGTTCTTATGCTACTTATGTTTTTCTTTAGTGTCAAGACAATTGTTTGATGTTCCAGTTCTGATGAGGACGGTTGTTCTTTTTCTAGATCTAAACTGTTTAGTTGTTCCTCCAGAGCAAGCATATATATGAATTTCTCCTACTGTGGGGGCAGGAGCTACTCTGGACTGATATTTCTACAGTTCATTGGAAGTAAAAACAAAACAAAACATGGGAAACCACAAACAGGAGATCAAATCCTGTATTCACCGCATCACAACTGTTTTGAGTTTGTCTTAAGCGCAACTTAGGGTTCAAATACTGAATTGGTTCTTTGAAAGTATGCAGCAAAGAAAAGATCAGAAAAGAGGCTTAAAGCAAAGCTAAAGGGGAATGAAAATGGGCCTACCCCAATATCTGTGGGCCGAGTATTATACCAGCTTAAATGCACAGGTAGCTTTGCTTTGCTTATTAAATGCAAGATAGCACTGCCAGCTACATTGTAAAGTCCAAGTCATGCTTCTTTTTCTCAGCGATCTTTCTACAAGTTTGATCATTGGGCTTTTTGCTTGTTACATTTATTTATGCCTTGATTTTAAATGTTTTAGCATCACAGAGTATATTAAAGATAACAATAAATATCTTCCCTATTTGGTTTTCTTTTCCCCATCTAATCTTGGGGTTCCTTGTCACCTGATATCAGAGCATGGTTCCTAATTCCTTCATCCCCCTCTGTTCGGCTCAGTGGCAGCGCCTCTTCAACACCACCAGGTTGCCTGGGGAGGGGCAGGGTAAGTGAACTGGAAGACCCTGAGAAACAATCTCCTTCTCACATCTGGCTATGGGAGACTTGTGCAAGATGAATCTCCTCTATGGGGTCTTTTGCTGGGTTTTCTGGTCCATATCTTCAGTGTTGCATTCTATGATTTCAGGACTTAACCCATAATTCTCTAAATCCTTCTGTCTTAACCATCCTTTGACAACTTGGTGCCTTCTGTGAGTGTTGTGTCAACAACTTTCATCATCTCTAGCAGTACAGTGTTATTTGGCTAGGAATGATGGTAGCTATTGCAGTCTACTTCATATTGGGTGGTAGAAGTCATTTTAAGGTACCAAGTTGGCAATCAGTCGCTGCCTTTTAAAAAAAATCTGGTATCCCTTCTTGCTCTTGTCAACATGGATAACTCACACATATTCATGAAGTCAGAACTGGAGTCACTTTTGGAACTTGGCCTACCCATTGGGTTATTTTCTTGGCAGGACTATTCAAGTTGCTAGGAGAAGTAAAAAAAAATTCCTTGGGTTCTTTTTTACTTCTTTCAAAGCTTCATGGCAGGCAAATCTTCTTGATTATTCCTTCGGTCTCTCTCTCTCTCTCTCTCTCTCTCTCTCTCTCTCTCTCTCTCTCTCTCTCTTTTCTTGCTTCCCTCTGCTTCTCAGATGCTGATTCAAGGTTGCCTGCCAACGTGCTCAGCTCAGTATGAACGCATGTTTAATACAACCCGTGTGCCTGGTCTGGAGGGAGGTAGGACGCTTCTGCATACCTTGTCCTCCTTTTCCAACAAATACCTGCACACTGTCATGTGGATTGTAGGGATGAATGGACTTTCCCCCCCTACATACTTTGTCCTGCAGCCATGTTTTATTTTAAAGCAGGATGGGGAACCTATGCTTCCCCAGATGTAAAGAATGGGAGTTAAAAGGTGAAGGATGGATCCAAACCCCTCAAAGGTCTTTTTGATAAGACTTTTAGAAAACCAATCCTGGTTAGCATACCTTAGGATGGTTCTTAATAGCTTCTTTTTGGTGTTGAAAACTTGGACACCTGAACCAGGTTTTACTGTTTCCTTAAATTAGGAGTGGGCAATTATGTTAGTACTTGGAAGCCCCCCTTAATTGATAAGAGAAAGGCTGCAGTAGGCAGAACACAATGATGCAAAGTAAAAGAGCTTTGTGAAGCAAAGTCACTCTAGTATTTTCCTTTTTTTTCCTTCTGGATTTTCATTATTTGTGGGCTTCTAAGATTTTTAAACTAAGCCTACTTAGTTTAAGTACTTAAATTCAATATTGTTAGATTTTGTGTATTGTTTAAATCTGACTGTTGCATCAATAGTGAACTGCTCAGAATCTTTTGACTAGGGTAGTGTAGATGCCTGAGCAAGTACATTTGCGCGTATGACAAAGTGTGGCAATGTCCAATATGGGGGCAAAAATTGCCACCAGTTTCCAGCAACTATGGTTGTAAAGAGGCTCAAAGAATTGCAAAAAAAATCCCTCCCCCAACAATATTAAAAGATTGAGGGGGTGTGCACAGGTCTTGGATACAGGGTTGCAAAGAGAAAAATGGGCATTTGTTTCAGCTCATGTTCATTATGTGCGGCCTTCTTTTATTCATCTACTGCAGCTTTCCTTAGTTGGTGCACTTTAGAGATATAAGAATTTCCACTCACATTTTGCTGGCTGGGAATTTTGGATCTCCCAACCCAAGGTTTCACTTTGTGAAAATTTAACCCCAGAGAAAGTGCAAGAGTTTGCTGCAATTGTTTGAATATAAAGTGCTTGACCTGTTACTATTTTTATTAAAATCAGAACAATTGGCCTGGGATGAGAGATATATTTGAATTATGGTACAGGACATAACCTTTCACGGAGTTACGATTCCCCCTTTTTCCTTGGGGAGCCCCTGTGGGAGGAGGCAGGTGGCTAAGCTGCCTATACATTGAGTGAGATCCAGTGGAGTTTTTATTTTGTTTATGTCCTTGCTACCCAGATACGATCCAACATCTACAAGACAGTGATCACATTGCAGTATACCATGCAGGACGCTTATTTCGGGTATCGTTATATTACAAGGGGAAGCTGCTGGAGCCCTGTGAACTTCAGGCACAGTTTGAAGCTATCCTTTGTGACCCCACACCCCCTCTGCCTGGCGAGGAGAAATTGCCTTCAATGACTGCAGGTGAAAGGTGAGAGGTTGACCTGTCCTTGATCCAGCCTTTCAGTAAGTTGGACCTGTGGCAGCTGGTAGATGGGCTGATTCACACTATGCTCCTTTTCATTCAATGGGCTTGAAGAGAATAAGTTTAGATAGAAATTCAAGTGTGTCAGGGCCTCTACATCCCATTAGTCATCCTGCCTCTCCACTCTGCAGTTACTGTATCTACCCTCATGCCATGCTGCCTGTCACTGCCTTGCTTCCCTGTTCCTTCATGCCCTGCTATGCTCTGCCACTTCTTTATGCTGTTCTTTACTTTTGCTCCCCACTATGTGGGTATAGTTACATATATTTTAGTGTACTTTTAACGTCTTTATTTCTTATTTAAGGAGTACTTTGCTCACCTGGTTTGCACTCTCCATCTTAGATAGCCCTGCCTACTTCAGGAGGGCAACTCCCATGCCACTCAGAAGCCTCTGGGACCCTCCATAAGACCCTAGCTTAAGACAAGCTCATCCTTTTTCATGTTTCCCTCCTTCTGAATAAAATACTAAAGGACAGTCACTCAGAGCCCTTGTTGTGGTCCTCATTGTGGTATTATGCAACCCACAGAGCTAAGGTGGCTCATGCACATCCATAGTTGACTTGGTAGAGTGCGAGAAAGGGAATGGCAAAGAGATGGTAGAAAAGAGTGAATGAACCTCTGCTCACTTTGGAATCTCTACCATCTCCATACCTACCTTTCCTCCTTCCGGAGGAAAACCAAAATTGGACTTGGAAAGAATCCATTGTTCCTTTCTTTAGCCCTGCCATAAGAACTGATCTTAGGAGTTCAGATAGTCCTTTCTTTCTGCATTCTTTCACTGTTGGCTGCTTATGAAGCCAAAAGAGATACAAGTCCATGCAGTGACTTCGAAGGGGATAAAGGAAGGGGTATCCACTGGGTCCTTCTTTAATATGGAACAGGCTATGTTAGAATTAGGGAAATGATCACCCGTTCTCACCAAAGTCAGTTGTTACTTCTTTGGATCAGGGTATCCATAATAGCCACATCTCCTAACAATGATGGTTTAATGTTTTTTGTAGAGATGCCTGGGCCCGGGCCCGCCAGACCTACTTCCAGTCTGGGATTAACAAGCAGTCCTTGAGTATCATTGAGAAAGCTGCTTTCTTTGTCACTCTTGACACAAGTGAACAGGGCCTGCGAGAGCCCAATCCAGGTCAGACTTTGGATGTCTATGCAAAATCCTTGCTACACGGACACTGCTGTGACAGGTAGGTATATCCTCTCTGCAACCAACCTGCAAAGATTGTACACCAGAAGTCATAAGGGTCTTGGGTCACATATTCCTCACATTTCTTGAACAGAGAAATCGTACCAAAATATCACTTCCTTCATACTAAAAAAAAAAAAAATCACTTTTCCCATGAGGTCTGGTTTTGTTTTCCAAATAATTTTCTGCTGGCTGTGATACCCTTCACAGAACCCTATTATGTTCCTTGTATGCCAGTAAACTTTCCTCCAATATCAGTGATAGAATGAACATTTTGAAGTGCAAGAGAGCGGCGTCATGATATGCTCTGTTGCCAGGCCCCTGAAACAAATTGTTTTGTGCCCCCAAGATGGAGGCATGAATGTCCATGTATGTATCTTTGATAATGAGAAGAATAGGGAACAGCCTATGGAAAAGAAGATGCCACTCTTTTCTCACAGGTGGTTTGACAAATCTTTCAACCTGATTGTTTACCGCAACGGGAAAGCCGGAATCAATGCAGAACACTCATGGGCAGATGCACCTATTGTTGGACATCTTTGGGAGGTAAAGCTGCAGTTGGGTTCTCCAGCATAGGATTGGTCGGAGGGAGGGGTGAAATGGAGAACACTTGGGTTCTCCGGGGTGCTAGGGAATGGGGTGCTAGCTCAGTACAAAGGATGCAGCAAGGGAATCAAAGCAGTTGAGCTTTCTCTTGGGTGCCCTTTTTTCACAGTACACACTTGCCACAGATTCATTCCAGCTGGGATATGATGATGATGGGAACTGCAAAGGCAAGATGGACCCCAGCGTCCCCCCACCCCAAAAACTGGAGTGGGAAATATCATCAGAGGTAAGTTCAGGCTCTGGTGAAGACAAAAGGCTTGACACACTCACATGCACACGCACGCACGCACGCACACAAAATGGTATGTCAGCTGGGTTGTGATAGGACAGTGTTTATGGATGGAAGTGGCCTCAATGAAGGTATTACAGGAAGAATTGTAGCTGAGGGCCCTTTTTAATGTCTGGGAGTGGCCTTCTTTATTTTGCTGTCTTTCTTCAACAATGCTAATTGAAAATTTATTAAATTACTTAAAAGCCTTTCAGTTAAGTTTGTACAATATGCTAAGCTTGGTTAATTCTAACCCTTTGCTTTTTTTCTCGTTTAGCATCTTGTGGGTAAACCTAGCTCATGAGTTAGTTCAATAACCACGTTAAGTAATTTATTAAACTCCTAAACTATATATTAAATATTTTTTCTTGATACAATTTGATGGTTTGCTGCTGAATTTAATGGTGTGAAGTTTGGAGACTTTAAGGATTGAGGAAAAAAAACAGAAAAAGAAAGAGATTTGAGATATACATGCTGCCTATGGATTTCCCATTCCTTTATTATTATTTATTTTTGAATTGAATTGGAGCTGCTTCACTCTATAGTCACTCTAGGCAGTTCACAATACATTAAACACAATGTACAGGATATAAGCACATTGCCCATTGCTGGTTAATTTAGTTACCCCTTCTGAAGACTAAAGTTAGTAGACTCTTTAGACCAGGGGTGTCAAACTCGATTTCATTGAGGGCCGCATCAGGGTTGTGTTTGACCGTGGGGGGTGGCCAGGGTGGGCATGGCCAGCTCGACATCACTCGTGTTGGGGGTGCCTGTGGTGGCCCGAGCACTCTGCCAGCAAAAACGGGCTCCCAAGTTCCGTTTTTGGCTGCAACGGCCTCCTGCAATCCTCTGCCAGCAAAAACAGAGCTCAGGTGGGCCACACAAGACCCTCCCAAGCTCCATTTTTGCTGGCAGAGGCATCGCGGGCTGGTCCTTCGCTGTTTCCGGGGCGGCCCCATGGGCCAGATCTGGCCCGCGGGCCTTGAGTTTGACACCCCTGCTTTATACAGAAATGAGCTATTGGGAAGGGAATTAGAAATAAGGGAAAGCTGATTTTCCCATGACATCTGCTCTATGCTTTGCTAATCATTTCTGTTTCTTATTCTTGACAGTGCCAACAGGTGATCTTGCAGTCCTTTATTTTGGCCCATGCTTTGGCCAGTGATGTTGATTTTCACGTCTTTACCTTTAAGGACTTTGGCAAAGGCCACATCAAGAAATGCCACACTAGTCCGGATGCTTTCATCCAGCTTGCCCTTCAACTAGCACATTTTCGGGTAAGACACTTGATTAACCAGTTGGGTTAAGTGCAACTAGGTTAAGATCGTAAATATGTTGCTGATTTCAAAACATTATAATTAGGGAATTACTGGAGAAAATAATTGAAGAAAAAGTCTTTTTTCTTATAGCACAGTGGTTCTCAACCTTTTTAATGGGAGACTTCGCCCACCCGCTCGGACGCCGCCATTTGAGTTCTTTTACCCTCTGCGCATGAGCAAAGTGTTCTGCGCATGCGCAGAGGGTAAAAGAACTCAAATGGTGGTGTCCGGGCGGGTGGGCGAAGTCTCCCGCTTCCGTGGCTACCGGCTGTCCGGCGACCAGCAGGCACGGCCGAACTGGGAGCATTTCCAAGATGGCGGGCTAGCGCACGCGGCGATCCCTGTGAAAAGGTAGTTCGACCCCCAAAGGGGTCGCGACCCACAGGTTGAGAACCACTGTTATAGCAGAATAAGTAGTAACTTTGATTGCATTTATACAGAAGAAATGAATTGGAACTGTTCTGATTCAGGGGTGTTCAGGGTTCTTGTAATCTGAATTTTGTTAATGGAATACCTTGGGTTCATGCTTCCAGAAGAACGTTTCACCTTCTCTGATCCAAGAGGCTGTATTTTTCCACCTCCATGGCATCAACATTTTACTTTGCTTAATTTTCAAGGACAATACTCAAGTAGAGAGCCCTTTCTTGTTAGTCTATATGTCCTCCTCTTGCTGTTCTAGGACATGAACAAGTTCTGTCTCACTTATGAAGCATCTATGACTCGGCTTTTTCGGGAAGGCCGAACAGAAACAGTTCGTTCCTGCAGCATTGAATCTTGCAACTTTGTGAAAGCAGTGATAGATCCTACTCAAACTGTGAGTTCTGATGTCTAGTTAAAGAATGATTTTTGGGAAAGTCAGTGAGTTATAATGATTTATAACACTACATTACAAATGAGAGGGTCAAGTTTGATGCTGCTACAGATAGTCCTCGACTTATGACCGTTTGTTCAGTGATTGTTCGATTACAGCCAAAAGAACAAAGATGGAGTGGAGATGGGAGGCAGTCCCTCACATTACTGAGGCCTAGGGTTGGGAGAAATGACTTGGATCATCTGATAACAACTGATAAAATCTACTTAATGATGGCAATGGAGATTGCATTATAATCTAATGGCAAGGGGGATTGTGGAGAAAAAGAAGAATATAATTAATGAGGGAAGAGGAAGAAAGATATCTTTAGGACTGCTCCATTGAGGACAGACCTAAGACCTGGTATCTTTGAGGTCCTCTAAATTTAGCACACATCTTTTCTTCACTCCCTTGCTAAATATCTGTTTCTATCATCACTTCCCCATTCCTTGATCTTTCCTGTGGGGAAAGGAAGGAGGCTGAAGGTGGGAGTTCATGTTGTTGTTGGAGAATCAGGGCAATTGGACAATAAGTGGGCTACTGGAATAAATCAGATATGAACAAGACAAGAGAACCTGTAATTCAGAGGTGGGTTCCTACCGGTTCGCACCGGTTCTATAGAACCGGTAGCAAACAGCTGGTGATGTCACGGAGCATGTTCAGTCGGTGCCGGTCCGTGGACACCGGCATTGTTTTTTTTTTTTTTTTTTTGGGATATATTTTTTTTGGATTTTTTTATTTTTTGGAATTTTTTTTTCTTCTGCGCATGCGCAGAAGCCGAGTCCCCAGCACTACGCATGCGCCGCCATCTTGTTTTTGGCTTTTTAAAAAAAATGCGAATTTTCATCACTGTGCATGGGCACGCGCCCGCGCGAACCACCCGCGTGCCCGCACAGTGCGGCCACACGGCGCGCAATGTGCGCACAGCCACGCGGTGCAGGAGGAAGCGAACCGGCGGTGAGGTAAGTTAGAATCCACCCCTGCTGTAATTGATGTAATACTAGACTGAATACAGTAGACCTAATGAGAGGGAAATTATAAATATATGAGGAAACTATGGATGAAGTAAGATTTTCATCCACACTAACTGAGAAATGGCTAAGCTTCAACATTGTGAAAACGAAGCTGTTCTCGTAACTTGATATGGCCCAATTACACATTACATCTAGAAGTTCTGAAACAACAACTGTGTAACTAACACTTGAAGCTGGAATGCTGCCACCTCCTCCATTACAGAGTACAATATGAGGCATAAAATCATGGATTAACTACAGTCAACCTTTGAGACCAATTACCAAGGCTGTGGAAAAGTACCATCAGATAGTGCAGGTCATGGAGAATGACAGGGCTAAGATCCTTTGGAACTTCCAGATTCAGGTGGGCAGGCAGGTATTGACCAATGGATCAAATGGTTCTTGTGTACTATCAATTGTGGTAGTAGACAAGGACGAGAAGATAGCAGCAGGATAGATGTAGCAGTACCAAGTGACAGCAACACTAGGAAGGAGCATGAGAAGCTGAAGAAGTACCAGGACTTGATGAGGAAATAGGGTGGATGTGGAAAATAAAGGCCAAAGTTGTCTTGGTAGTGGTAGAAGACCCAAGACTGAGGAAGATTCATACCACCCTTAGGGGAATTTTTATAAATATGCGCGCACGCATCCACACACACATATATAAATCCATAAAACATCAATTTTTCCATCCTGGCAAAAAATACATAAAAATGTCCCAAAGGTGCTTTTCAAAAGGCAACTGGACTTTCTTGGTTTTTTTCCTTGAAAACATTTAACTTCTTAGCTTCTTAGATGAGAACTGAAATGTTTTCAAGGAAAAAACCCAAAAAGGTCCAGTTACCTTTTGAAAAGCACCTTTGGGACAACCATGACTTGGATGACATCCATAAAAAATGTTCTGGCAAATAAAAATGTCTTATTTTAACTTTGATCAAATAAACCAACTTGATATTCCTTCCTTTTAACAATCTTAATCAAGTATTGCCACAGGATTTGATTTCTCTTCAATTCTTTTTTACCTCATCATCGTATAGATTTTGTCAAGGCTTTAACAAGTCTCTTTTGTCGATGCTGTTAAAAAAATTTCCAGGTCATTTTCTTGATTCAACATTTTTATTTCCCTTTTTATTTTTAAAACTTCAGTCATTTTCTTTTGTTTGTCCAGTTGAGTAAAATTTGGCAGCTTTCATTTCCTCATTAACATATTTTAGACATAAACTAATCATAGAAACAGATATCATTGCTGAAACTAGATATTATGGTTATAATTTCTGATTCAATCTTCAAAGACTTCCCTTAATATTTCCAATGTTATAAAATTTTGTGTTGTTTTGTAAGTCCCAATATTAACTGACATCAAGTGCAGGCTTTTTTTTTTTTTTTTTTTTTTTTTTTTTTTTTTTTTTTTTTTTTTTTTTTTTTTTGCTGCTTAAAACCCATAGTTCCTTCTAGTTCCTGTTTCTAAAATCATTACTTATCTTGTTAATTGCAATATCCAGAACAGCTAATCACATTTCTCATAGCAAAAGCTTATTTCACTTTTTGCTGTTTATTTAAACATCAAACCTTATAATTAATTTTTCTTTTGTTCAAAGTTGAAGATAAACTCACCCAATGAACACTTTGCAATCTTGTCATTCTGAAGGTCTATAATACATTACGATGGTTGGTAGGCAATTTCCATAAAGTGAATAGAAGTTTACCATATCTTCCCCAAAAGTCTCATTTATATTTTGAAAATTAAATACATTTTTAAAAAACAGTAACTATATAATAAAACGTAATGCAGCATAGGTTTAAGAAAAGTCTTAAAAAGTCTTAAAAAGTCAGGAGAAGTAAAAAGCCTTTATTTTGGCAATGGTGGGCGGGAGGGACAGGACACGATGACAAATAGAACAAGAAAGTAGATTCTTGATAGGAAAGCCATTCCAGATATGCAGTACCACCATTGAAAGTTCCTTCTCCCTAATTGCCATCCACTGGACCACCTGATAAGGTGAAGAAAAATCTAAAAGTTTCAGCAGATATGTGGAGTGGAATATTCAAGGGAGTGTAGAATATGAATATCTACAGTAAAACCTGTTAAATCACGCCAAATCAATTTCTCTTTCCAGGATAGTTCAAGGTTACGCCTCTTCCGAGTGGCAGCTGAGAAACACCAGAATCTTTATCGGCAAGCCATGATAGGTGCTGGCATCGATAGGCACCTTTTCTGCCTCTATGTTGTCTCTAAATACCTTGGCCTGGATTCTCCTTTCCTACGTGAGGTAAATTCTGCTGGCATGGTTTATATGAGGATTCCCAAAGACAATTGTTCTCAGAAAGTGAGGTGAAGAATCAGAAAAATAAGTCAGTTTTTCCTCCCAGGTTATATCTTGAATCTTGCAGGTTTTTGTCCATGCATTTCTATTTCTGGGGATAGAACTTCCTATAAGTATGGTCAAGGTTGTTTCCCCTTTAAAATAGGTGTTTGTATTTTTGTCACTAAAGGAAGTGAACTCAGCCAGTAGTAGTCCTGAAGGCTTTGTTTTAAAGCTCAAGGTCCATGTGACTCATTGTGAATGCCATGTGTCAGAATATTTTATCTGCTAGATTTTTAAAAATGTAAAGCGGCTCTGCTGATTTTTATTCATCTATTCATGATTAATTAACCAAATAAATATCATTATAGCACTCTATATGGTTGTTTGAGGTTTAAATTTCTATATTAAAATATAACTGACATATATATTTTTTCTGCAGTGAGAGTGAAGGATTTTAACCGATTTTGCATGTTTTAGTACTGTGTTTCAGTGGTTTTGAAACATGCTAGAGTTGATATTTACTGCAGGTAAATTGCTAATTTCCCTTTAAAAGGGTCAACCATCAATTTGGAGATTTCCTAATCTACTTGGATGGATGGCTTGATCTACATATATTTTCTTAAATCCATTAGAATCTGGGAATTATTTTAACTATAAGTATTCTGATCTCAAGCATAGCAATTGCTCTTATCAGGCAGTTAAACTTAATGCCATTAGGAATTCATACAAATCATGTTTATTCTTCAGGCATCCTCAAAAAACAATAACTCACTGTTGAGATTCATCTGAAGGCTTATATCATAATTTGATCCCATTATACATAGGCGAAGTCCTAATTAAGCATAGGTGAGAAAAGGTGTATGTCTCCCGATGCAGTAGGTTTCTTTGTTAAGATGCAAAAAGACCGCTGGTCTGCATGGTACAATTACCCAGCAGCAGAGGTATGGCTCGATGGCCAATTAGCAACACAGATGTGATCACATGTCATGGACTACATTACCCATAATGCAATCTCTGCCTACATTCCCCATAATGCAATTTCTTAAAGAGACAGCTCTTAATCCAAGCTAAAATATCCCTCTAATCAGCACACTCCCCGCCTGGAATTATAAAATTCCACTATTAACAAACTATAAAACTGAGATACACAGACGCATAGTATAAAAATTCAAAACTAACTAACCAATTGACTAAAGTAAACAAAGGCATAGCATCAAACAATGCAAACAATGAGGTAGACACAAGGCATGCAAAGCCTGAGGTTCAGTCTTCAAGTTCAGTCTTCCTTCTCAGCAGCACCAGATCGGTGATTGGCCTGGTGTAGAGTTTCTTGGCAAAAGTCTGTAAGCCACGGCATAACTCTTGTGGCTTTGCGACTTGAACTTCAACTTGGCGAACTAGTCCATCAGAGCTGGATAGAACTTGGTGCACAAGTCCTATGGGCCAAGAGTTTCGAGGCGCGACCTTGTCTATTAGCAAGACAAGATCTCCTTCTTCTAGGTTAGGCTCTTTGATCTTCCATTTGCGACGATCGTAAACATAGAAACATCTGCTCTGGTTGTAAATATAGCTCAGCACCACCTTGCTATCTGTGTAGAAGTTGGTGGGTTGGAGCTCAAGGTCTATAGCAATGATGGCAAACCTTTTTTTTCTTGGGGGCCAAAAGCGCATGTGCGCACGCTATCGCGTGTGCGTGAGTGCCCACATAATTCAATGCCCCCGTGTGACTCCCGTGCTGCCCCGCCCCCCGCGCATGCGTGCACGATCCACCCGCTCCCCCATTTCCCAACTTCTGGTGGGCCTGGTAGGCCCGTTTTTCGCCCTCCCCAGGCTCCAGAGGCTTCCCTGGAGCCTGGGGAAGGCGAAAAAGAACTCCCCTGCCCCCTGAGGCCCTCCGGAGGCTAGAAACGGCCCGTTTTCCGACTTCCGGTGGGCCCGGTAGGTCCGTTTTTCACCCTCCCCAGGCTCCAGAGGCTTTCTTGGAGCCTGGGGAGGGCGAAAATGCCCTCCCCCGCCCCTCCAGAGGCTCTCTGGTGGCCAAAAACGCCCTCCCAGATCCTTCGCACAAGCGAAGGAAAATCAGCTGGCCAGCATGCACATGCGTGCTGGAGGCGAGCTAGAGCAATGGCTTGCATGCCGGCAGATATGGCTCTGTGTGCCACCTGTGGCACACATGCCATAGGTTCGCCATCACTGGTCTATAGTTTTTATTATCAGGTCTGTGAGTTCTACAGCCAGTACGGCGCCACAGAGTTCCAATCTTGGTACGGTGTGACCTTGTTGTGGTGCTAGCTTCGCCTTTCCCATGACGAAGACTACGTGAATGTCGCCCTCCACGCCGTAGACCCTGATGTATGCCATGGCTATTGCCTTCGTGGACGCATCTGAGAAGACGTGCAGCTCTTTCTTCAGTGCGGTGGTGGGTGAGATGGGAACATAACGTGCGTTGTACGTTGACGCTTTGGAGACAACTCAGGGAGGTACGCCATGACTCCCATTCTTGCTTCTGTTCTAATGGAAGCGGCTTATTCCAAACTGTGGTGCTTTGGGAGAGTGTACATAGAAGGAGCCTCCCTTGGATAGTTACAGGCACAGCAAACCCTAGAGGGTCGAACAGACTGTTCACTGTTGACAGAACTCCTCTCCTTGTGAAGACAGTCTTCTGGGCTGGGGTTCTGAAGGTGAAGATGTCCTTCTTCAAGTCCCAACACAGACCGAGACTCCGTTGGGTAACAGGGATGTCAGTGCCAAAATCGAGGTCCTGCAATCCTTTGGCGTGGTCTTTGGGATTGAAGGCTTCTAGCACTTCTTCACTGTTGGATGTGATCTTGTGCAGCCTGAGGTTGGCTACCACTAGCATCTGGCGTGTTCTTTTTAATAAGTCTATGGCCTCTGCTGGGGTGGGTACTGATTTTAAACCGTCATCGACGTAGAAGTCTCGTTCCACGAAGCGTCTGGCATCTGTACCGTATTCGGCTTCGCCTATGCGAGCAGTGTGTTGTAGTCCATAATTGGCAATTGCAGGGGACGAACCATTCCCAAAAATGTGCACTCGCATTCTGTACTCTGTGATCCATTGGTTGTGTTATTCGTTGCTGAACCACAGGAAACACAGGCAATTGTGATGATCTTCCCTGACAAGGAACTAGTAAAACATCTGCTGGATGTTGGCCATGATGGCTATGGCTTCCTTTCTGAAGCGAATAAGCACGCCTAACAGCCTTTTGGTAAGATCAGGCCCTGTGAGAAGGACTTTGTTCAGAGAGAGGTCTTGGAACTGCGCGCTGGCATCAGAGACTACTCGTATCTGACCTGGTTTCTGTGGATGGTACATTCCGAAGAATGGCAGGTACCAGCATTCATCTTTTCCCAGGGTTGGGGCAAGCTCGGCATGCCCGTTCTGGACCATCTTGTCCATGAACTCCACTAGATGAGCTTTCATTGCAGGCTTCCTGTTCATGATTCATCTCAAACTGAAGAGGCAAGAAAGAGCTTGCTCATGGTTGTTTGGCAGGCGCTGCCTGGGTATGCGAAAGGGTAATGGGGCTACCCAGCTTCCGTTAGCATCCTGCTGAAGTTCTTTATCCATGAGCTGCAGAAATTCTTTGTCCTCTATTGACAAGGCCACGTCATTGTGTTCTTTGCTGGTCCGGAACACTGTCGCTCCTAAAACAGGGTTGTTTGTCAAAGTCATTAAGTGTTCTTGGCATGGCTTCAAGTGAGATGCTCTCCCATTACTGAGAATGGAGGTCGCGAAGACATTCACCTGGTTTTGCCTGCAGCCGATTGACACAAACTGTTCCTAAGATGGCCCATCCGAGTTCTGTCTTGAGGGCAAATGGGGAGCCTGGTGGGCCTCTGACCACTGCATGGGGAGAGAAAGCTTCGAAGGCATCTACTCCCAACAAGATCAGGATTTCGGCTTTGGGGTCTAGGGCAGGAAAGAGATTAGCCATGTGCCTCAGGTGAGGTATATTGCTTGCTACCTCTGGTGTCGCAATCTGACTGCAATTATCTGGTAGAGCGTCCCATTCTAGCAATGGCGGCAATGTGAATTTTGCACCCCCATCTAATGATTCTATGCAGAATCCAGTTACTTTCCTCCCCGCCATGCACTGGGACCCAGTGCACGTTGATATCGTGAAGTGCGTTTCCTCAGGGTGGACGTCAAAGAGGTCGAAGAATGCTGACCTGGCTAACGATTGATTGCTCTGTGTGTCCATTGTTACATACATCTTCACGGCTTTTTCTTGGCGCCCTGCTGGGTAGATTTTAGCTAGGCAGATCTGGTGGCATGAGCGAGGGGATGGTGAGTCACCACATACCAATGTGCAGTTGACACTCGTTGCCATCTCTGGGTGCGCTTTGTTGCAGATTCCTTAGTCGGAGGAAAAGTAGGAGTCGACCGTGGATCAGGAGTCGGCCATGAAGTAGGAGTCGGCCGTGGAATAGGAGTCGGCCGTGGTGCAGGAGTCGTTCGTGGTGTCGACTCCTGATGCAGGGGTCTGGATGCAGGGCTGTTACTTTTGCACAGGTAACATTGCACCTGTGCTGTGCAATCTTTGGCCATGTGCTCCTTAGACTCACAGCACTTGAAACAGACTCTGTACTCCCTGATCAAATCCTTTCTTTCGTCTAGGGGCTTCTTTTGGAATCCTATGCACCTGTTCAGAGTGTGCGAGGACTTGTGGTATGGACAGAATAGATTTCTATTTGTTGTCGGAGGTGTATGTTGAGCTCTCTTCAGCGGTTGCTCATCTGGGTTCTTCGTGGGCAGGGGAGCGACCTGTGTTTTATGCACAGACACGAAGGTTTTTCCCCTTGCAGTTTGCGACGGACTCTTGATCAAACCAGAGTTCTGGCTGGCCTTTTTGTTAACTGGGAACCATTTTTCTCTAATGCTGAGGCTTAGAGGGTCATTGTATAGCTCCGTTTGGTAGTCAATGAATTCTTCAAGAACAGCAAAGGGGGGGGGTTCTGCCTTGGTTTTTTGCCTTGTAAGCAGTCACTATTTGGATCCATTCTTCACTTAGCTCCCGTGGCAGTTTTTGAATGATGGGCCTTTGCGTCCTGTAGTGGTCGAGGCAGATAAGTCCCAGCAAGTTGGGATCTTCTTGTGCTGTCCGCAACTGTGTTAGGAAGGCAGAGAATTTCCACAGCATATGAGGTTCTCTTATGCTGATGTCCAGGAAGTCGTTGACACGATCCAAGAGCGAGGACTCCGTTAATGTAGACGCGCCATACCGCCAGTCGAGCATATTCCAAGCTCGCTCAAGGGAGGAGACTGGGTTACCTAGTTGCGCTGTGTAGATGTCTCTTACTACTTGTGCAGAGTCTGGTCCCAGCCATGCCATCATATGCTTGAGCTGTTCGGCTGGCCGCAGCCCTTCATCATGGATGGTACTCGTGAAAATGTGCTTCCATAGCAAATATTCTTTTCCCGGTTTGTCCGAGAATTTCTGCACACCCCTGGATGCCAAATCCACCTTTCCCCGTCGGGGTGACCATTCTATGTTTCTTCTCCAGGGGGATGTAGGGTCCATCTGGACTTCAAAAGAGTTGTATTCTAGAGGTGATAGTAAGTTGTGCCTCACGGAGTCAACAGTGGTATGTGCCAGAGATGGCTGGTGTTTTTCTGCAGAGTGCCTCCTGATGAGGTTTTCTTTCTATGCTACAGAGAATTGTCGTTCCTCTTGCTGCCAGGCAGGCTAACCGCATCCATTGGGCCGTGCGTCCGCGCTTGAGGTGCCTTGAAGGTTTGGCACGTACTCCTTGGCCTCAACATTGAGGTTGTGAATCGCGGCTACTTGTGTACCTGCCTCCCAGATACAATAGTATCTAAACATCCTTTTGCAGTCTAGAATCTCCAAATCCATGACAGGTTCTCCTATATCCATGATGGAGAACTATGGCACGCATGCCAAAGGTGGCACGCAGAGCCCTCTCTGCTGGCGCACGCGCCGTTGCCCCAGGTCAGATCTTTGTGGCATTTCTTTTGTGAGCTTCTGTTTCCCTGCAAATGACGAAACAGAAGCTCATGAAATAAAAAGATCTTACCTCTTGCTGCGTTGCCGGTGTTGGGATGCCCCGCCTCCCACCGGCCAGCTGGTCTTTGGGTCTCTGCTGCGCATGTGCGCATGTCCGTGTGCATGTCCATGCATGCGCACGTTCACACATGCATGTGTTTGCGCATGCGCACGCATCTTTCAGTTTGGGCATGCGCGCGTATGCAGTTTGGGCACTCGGTGTCTAAAAGGTTCACCATCACTGTCCTATATTAATTTAGAACCCCTTATTCTAAATTATTTTAAAATGTTACCTTTTAATTATATATTCACAATAAATATATATGTACTAAAACTGTTCACCTTTGGATAGAGTGTTGATTTTTATAGAGACATTTGGGGATGAACGTTTCTAAAGCACGTTTTCTCTATCTTTACATAGTTTCTTTGAAACTCTATACTGCACAAGTGAGGAATGGAGTACAGAATGAAAGCCAATGATAGTAGAGCTCCCTCCTTATTCCCTGATTTATTTCCTCTTTGTCAGGTATTATCTGAACCATGGAGACTCTCCACTAGTCAGACTCCCATTCAGCAGATAGAGCTATTTGACCTCCAGAATAATCCTGACTATGTTTCTTGTGGTGGTGGATTTGGACCGGTAAGCAGTGCCAAGATTCCTGGATTTTCTTGAGGGAAAATGGAACATGGTTGGTTTAAAGTTGGAGGGGATGCATATTTATGAAACCCAGGTATCCTGGATTCACTAGGAATGCTGGTTTGCTATGGAAAATAGTGGGGCTTTGGAAGCAAAGGTCCTGCCTCATGTTGCTTTTTCTTCTGTGCCAATGGAAAGGTTGATGATAATGGATATGGAGTATCTTACATCATTGTCGGTGAAGATCTCATCAATTTCCACGTGTCATGCAAATTCTCCGGCCAAGGGACAGTGAGTCTGGACTAATAGTTTTCCTAGCAGGGGAGATGATGATGTATTGGGGAATAGGATACTTTGGTGATTTGGGTATGGCATCAATGGTTTATGTACAGTAGATAATGGTTATGGTCTCATGCCCCCAGCCCTCTTCCAGTTGAGTGCCAATAGAAAATGCAGTTTAGTTTTAGACTAAAGACAGTTTAAAAAACTCTAATGTACATATGAAATCATCTGTCTCAACTATAAACGTTCATCGAGATATGCAATGGCAAATGCCAGATTTATCATGGCCATTATAGGTTCTGAGCTTGCTTGTTGCTGCCTAATCACTTACAATTCCCTTGCTGATTTCATGACCTGTTTCTTCCCCAGAATCAATTATTTCATGAGTTGTTTTCCTATTGTTGCTTGAGTCTTCTAAAAGGCTAAAGCAGGCGTGTCAAACTCACGTCGTCACAGCGCGTCACGTGACATATCAGGACTTTTTGCCCCTTCGCTAAAATGGGGGTGGGGGTGGCCAGGGCGTGACGCATCTGGCCCACAGACCAGGAGTTTGACAGCCCTGGGCTAAAGAGATGCATGTTAAATGTCAGGTGCTCTCAGGCCCCAAGAACAACTCATAATTGCTTCTGAACAGTTTCCTTTATTGTTCCTCACCTACAGAAAGAAATTAAAGCAACTGCTTGCATCATTAAAGATATACTTTGAGAATTGCTAAGGAAGAGCCCTCTTAACTTACTTTTTCCCGGTCAAACTATCTAAACTTTACTGCCTCTTGGCCCTCTGGAATGCAGTCCAAACTACATTCCCCCACAGGTGTTGGAAGTATATAGCTGTTCTTCTTTTCTTATGACAGCAAGAAGTTGGAAATAAATGGCTAGGTTCTTTCAATGCACTGTTACCTTTTGATGAACCATGATTTGTTGAATAAACCAAAGTGGGATGAGTTCATATGTTATGCAAAGCACAAGCAAGCAATTAATTGTTTTGGTAGATATTAGGAACCCATGCAATTAGGGTGTATAAATAGGGATTAGCTGTCTGCTCCCAGAATTCCCAGTCAGTTTGCCTGGAGAACCCCCCACTCCCCAGCCACAAAATATGAAGGTGTTTGTCTGCCTTCTAATGCTCATCCCCTATTAAGATGACACAATTTGACTCTTGCTTGAATGTTTTATCTATGTAATGCTAAGTCTATGCTTTGAAATTTCACTGATATGAAATTTTCTTAGTTAAATTTCTTTATTTTTCTTCCTCTTTCCTACAGGATTCACACCGTTTTGGGTTTAATATCCGGAAAGCCATGAATGACATCTTGAACCTTTTCCAAGTGAACAAAATGGCCCATGCCACAGCTGGCAAGTGACTGAATAAATGCCAGCAATATTGTACAGTTAGTTATCAATGACACATGTTGAGTGTGTTTTTTGTTCACTAATCAGCAGGGATTTTTGGAAAGTGGGGGGAGGGGATGCCCAGGGGCCAGTCCTGAAGATGTCTGCAAGCACAGTGGAGTTCACCTTTGGATTTAGAGGCCTGGATTCTACTGTATATCAAATACCACAGATCTCTAGGCAAATAACAGTTCTTATTCACCCTGCCCACATTTCTGTATTTCCTAAAGATCTGATGGGGAAGATTGCTAACCAAGGCTTGTTTGTGGATGAAGAAACATCCGTTGCTGGATTAGAATGGAAAAGTTGGGAGCTTAGCTGATTGAAGTTTCTGCTCCAAGCTCCCACATGGATTTTCTGAAGCTATGCTGCCTCAGCCATTTGCAACCAGCTGCTAAGAATCTCTTCTCCCTGTGCTCCAGCCACTTCAGACCAGTGGTTGGTTGCCTGCCTATTCTGTGCTTCATATATGAAGGACTCAGTCCCTGTGGCTGTGATTATACTATTCCTATAAAGTGCTTCAAATAGGATGATGGGTGATATTTTTGAGAACCGAGTTCCTCATTCTCACCCTTTAATGCCTGAGGTAATAGGAAATCACTATAATTCAATGTAGGGGAAAGGAATCTTAATGTAAGCCAGGTCAGTTGGGTCTTTCTCTTAGCATTATAAATGTTAATAAAACTCAAGAGTGGGAGTTCTTGCCAAAAATGTCTGGTTTTGGTGAACTGAAGGGTTGGAAAGTGATAAGGAGCATGTTTAAAAACCAAGAGGTTTTGAAGAGAGTTGCAGAAGTGCTTAATACTGCCTCTTTTAAATGTCCTTTTATCAGACAAGCCAGACTTCTCCCCTCCAGAGACTTTAGCAAGTAGTTTTGGCTACCATCCTTTTGCATAATTTCTGCAACTGTCATTTGAAGACCATTTTTTAAAATATAAGGGCTTAACTATGGAACATACAGTACAAGAAAGAATAATAGGAAAACTATGTGAAAAATGGGGCACAGCCAGACTGCAGTTAGAAAAGTAGATGGTGTTATGCAGGGGTGGGTTCCAACTTACCTCGCTGCCGGTTCGCTCCCTCCCACGTCGTGTGGGCACGCCTCGTGGGTGCACATGCACAGTAACAAAAAAAAAACAAAAAACCCCAAAGCCAAAACAAAGATGGCGGAAGTTGGCTTCTGCGCATGCTCAGAAGGAAAAAAAAATTCAAAAAAATTCAAAAAAAATTCAAAGTTTGAAAAAAAATCAAAAAAAAAGATGGCGGCCCCCACGGACAGGCACCGACCGATCCGGTTCGGTGACATCATCGTGACGTCACCAGCGGGCCACTACCAGTTCGGGAGAACCGGTCCGAACCAGGAGGAACCCACCCCTGGTGTTATGACCACATATTCAGATTTACTATTTTCATGCAACTTCCAAAAAGCTTTTGCACTTCATTACCTTCTGAGAGTTCATAGCAAGATGGGGAAGTTTTTCAGCTCCCTATTGTGTTGAATGCAAACTTATTAGATTGGGACAGTGCTTGGCATTTGGATGGCATGCTGCAGGGCATATTTGTGTAAGGTGGGTGGTCTTACAGCAGTGCTTCTGTTTGTGCATGAGCCTCCAAGGCTGTTCCAGATCCTGATTCCATTGATCAGAGCAATTGGATGTTGGAAAAGAGAGAGAAAAGGAAGGCCTACAGAGCTCATTAACCCATTGGGGCATCAAGCCAAGCAAATAATATGTGCAATACTTGTAATCATGACGCTCCAAGCAAACAAGGTCAGCGGTTTGACCTAAGAGCAAAGTACCACAGGGAAAAACAGCCTGCATTCTCCCAGGGCTGTCTTTGCAGGACTCTACTGCCCCCTGATGGCTTGCATGCATTGGGTCACAAGGCATGGTCAGGCCTGTGACTGGAGCAAGTGATGGGAACAGCAAAGTCATAGAAAAAATACTAAAGGATAGATTTGGATCGAATGGCTCAGATCACTTTACTGAGTGGTAATGCTTGAGGCTGAGAGCTATTGGCTCCTGCAGATATGACAGTCCTTACAAGGGAAACATCAGCTCTCCTCCCACCCCCGGTCACCCGAGTTTAGTAGGTAATGTGTAAAAAAAGATAGTAACCAATGAGAAACTAAAGCAAGTGATTACGCATATGTGTAAAGCCCAGTCCTGGAAATTCAAAGGTTATGCTGTGAATTACATAGAGACTAAGAGCCGGAAGCTCTTTATAATAGCATTAGCAGATTTATATACCACTTCACAGCGCTTTACAGCCCTCTCTAAGCGGTTTACAAAGTTAGCATATTGCCCCCAACAATCTGGGCTCATTTTACCGACCTCAGAAGGATGGAAGGCTGAGTCAACCTGGAGCCAGTGAGACTCGAACTGCCGAACTGCTGGCAATCGGGAGTCAGCAGGATTAGCCTGCAGTACTGCATTCTAACCACTGCACCACCATGGCTCAACTACAAGATAGCTTTAAAAAAAAACTATTCATAGTTTAGATCTTAACGCAGGGTTGAACAACTATTAAGCAGCTGAAAGATTCACTTTTAGTTTATATTTTGGATGGCTTAAGAACTACCCTAGACAGAGAAATGGCAAGGAATATCAAATGGGGTGTGATAATTGAGTTTATTTTTTAAATCCCATACCTTTTAGCTTCACCCCCTGTCCCCAGAACAGTAGATATAGGTAGACTTCAACTGACAACCAAAATTGGAACTGGAATCTCCATCGCTAAGTGAGGCAGTCATTAAATGAGGTGCACCTGATTTTACGACCTTTTATGCCCTCACTCTCCAGGAAACTGCAACTGTCATAAATACATGCTGGTTGCAAAGCAGCCAATTTTGATCACATAACCACAGGGATATGCAATGGTTGTAAGTGCAAGGATCATAGTAAATCACTTTTTCTAGCACTGTCATAACTGAATGGTTGCTAAATGAACCTAAGTACCTGTAACTTACGTATTTCTGACATTTGGCAGTTAATTATAGTCAACACAAGTAGCATTCCTAGTACATGTTTATCTCTGAAGAGGGGAAATACCTGGAACCACCATTTTGGTGCCTTTCCATTACTGGTCTTAACTTTTGGGCTATCAAGAGACTCATTATAGCTGAGTTTGATTTGTAATAGCTGATGCTCAGCTTTTTTTATCCTGTAAAATGCTTCAGACATAAAACAACAATTTGCTGAAGACTGCTAGCCTAGTTACAAGGCTGCAGAAGGATTTAAAATGATTAAACAAATAATGCCTGCCCCAGCCAAATGCTGGTGTTCTCTTGACAATTTCAGCTACATGACACAAAAAGCTGGAAGGGAAAGAAAGAGCAAAACTAAATTTCTCTTTGCATACAATTTTATTTAGAAACTCCTCAGTGATTCTTTTTCCTTTTCTTCCACCCAACTGTTTCTCAGACTTCCCCCCCCTATTTCTCCTTATAGAAATACCTGGGAAGAGACCGATCAATTGCAAAGGACTTTTAAAATTAGAACATAAGCTGGAAATTGTCCTTCATAAAACCACCAAGAGACTAAGATACTATGTCCACAGAATAAAAAACAATGCAAAAATGATGGATTTCCATATATGCAAAAGATGTGTTGATAAATAAAATAGAACAAAACTGACATTCTAAACTTTCAGTAAGTAAGCTTTGCAAGAAGAGTGAAGAGAAAACTGGAGACACACATATGCTAATTTGCCTATAAATGAAAAAAAAGACTGTGCTTCTGAGCTTACGTATCCCAACACCTGAAGCTTGAACAAGCAATACGTTACATCAGCTATAATTCACTATTTTTGTGAATGCCTTTAGATTTATTCAGCTGGACATGGAAAGGTTTTTTTCCACTCCCCAAAGTTAGTTCACTGTCCTACACCAACCTCAGTGCTATTATCCTTCCTACAAAATACAAAAAATTATTTATAGGAAAATAGATGGAAATGAGAAAAAGAGCAACACGGAAGTAGCCAGGAAGACCACTCAGTCAGAAGCTAGTGCAAAACTATAGCTGAGCAATTTGTAGCATTATTCACCTCTGAGTCACATTTGGACTTGGAAAAATATATGGAGGCTGCACTTGTCAAAATCAACACGGCCAGGTCAAAACAAAATTTAATTAACACTTATCATTACAATTAATATTGTTGATTATTCCCTGTCAATGTAATGACTTTCATTTTCAGTCACACTAAATTTAATATTCAGCACTAATAGAAGTGCTCAGGAAAGTACATCCAGGATTTTCAGAGGCTACATTTAACTCTTGGACTATGGTCTCAGACTATGGAATTCCCTGAATTAGCCAAGATGAGAGGAAGAAAAGCTTGGTGACAAAGCTATTGTGCTTTGCCCACTGAAGATCATAGGTTCATCTTTCAAGCTCTCAAAATATTTTTAGTAGTGTTTAGAAAAACTTCTGGAAGAAATTTTGACGAACCGATATCTGATTAGAATGGGAATAGGATTCAGGGTAAGGCAGCTTTACAGATTGTACATCCATAGCCAAGGTGGACCTGGCTCCAGACTTCCCAGTACAAGGCCATCTCGATCTGGCCTGCATCAACTTAGGATCAGAAAAATGCTCCAGAAAAACTGCACTCTGGAAACATTTTATTGGGGGCAGGAGGGTCTGGGGTTAGTCTACTCTGTGCCTCACTGTGTCATCATCTTCTGCAAACGCTGGCAGCTGGGGCATATGCCTTCTGATTGGGCCCGCTGCTTCAGCTCCTCCAAAATGGGTGCCATCGCATGTTCAAACATCTTTCGCAGCACCTCTGTATTCACAATGCTGTAGCTGTGGGTGGGAACCAAGAGGTGAAAAAAAGAAGAAAAGAAAAGAAGGGATGCCATTTACACAGTCAGTCAATGTAGGAAATATGATAGGTTTAAGTCTTGAGAGAGAGAGAAACAGCCCAGGTACAGCGTCAAGGAAACTCCCTCCATGCAATGTCAGAAGAGTGCAATTTGATGCACTGAAAATAACATAAATATAAGATATCTCTGGAAGTGAGCTTATGTAACATAAATATGACAAAGCAGCACTGGTCCAACTTAATATTGCTTTAGGACAAATTCCCCTTTTTCTAGAACTGGTGAAGGGGGTTTCAAAATATCATTAGAAGAAGAGAGGAGGTAGGCAATACATGTATGAAACATCTAAGCTGGAAAGAGAGTTTTAAAAAGCAACCATTTTAAAACCCAACTCTTCTTGATTCTTCTAAATATGCATGCCAATTACATGAGTTTTAGCAACTTGAACTAAAAAAAGGGAAAAAAAACCAGATGTTCTCAGGAATCTAAAGCCAATGCCAGAGACTGGATTTTGTAGAAAACTGCATTTTCAATAGCAGCCAATTAACTGCGTGTGAGTAGTCAATTCACTTGCTTCTGTAATACTGAACCTTCTCTTCTGTGAACTGGAAAACTGCAATTACCTGCTGCTCTATGAAAGGAAATCTATAATATCAAGTCAGTATTTCTAGCTGACATACTGTTCATAGACTAAGCAAAAATTTTGGATAGTCCTTGATAGAAAAATCTTAAAGTTTGTAGCTGTCCTGATACATCATGGCCATCCAATAAGAGCATTTCTCAACCTTGGCAACTTTAAGCTGGGTGGATATCAACTCATGCTTGGCTTGAGAATTAGAAATTGGCTCAGGATTCTGAAATCCATACAGCTTAAAGTTGCCAAGATTTGGCTTTTCCCCCAAACACAGGATGGGAGATTTTGTGCCAATGGACTGTTTGTGGATTGGTTTTGATTAGATGAAGCTACTTTGGGAATGTTTTATTCTGTTTTAATGTTGGAAATTTATTACACATTGTTTTCTATCGACGTATACTGCCAGGATCCATGTGCCAAATGGGAAGCTGTTAAATTGATATAATCAGTCAATCATGCTAAGCCATAATATGCTATGTTTGGTTTTAGCTTTTGTGGTCCTTGGAAATTATAAACCATAGGTTATGCCAAGTCCCACATGCCAAAAACAATCCAGAATGTACTATATATATTTTTGAGTTTTAAAAAAAAAGCCAAATAATGTGGGAACCCGAGTCCCTGAGGTAAAAGATGTTTCTACTTTTTAATAATTTATTCTGTCATCAACTATCTCTCTGACACATCCCTTCCTTGGATAAGAAAGTCATTGGAAGACTGCCTGCAGTCCACCAGCAAGTTGGGAATTCAACCAGCAATCCAGGCCCAACTATGATTTATGGTTTAATGTGTGAATGTAGCCAATATGGAGAGTCCTCGCTTAACAATGGGATCACTCGCATTTAGAGTTGTTTGCTCTAACTTTTTCAAGTTTTTTTTGCTGATTTCTGGCATTTATTGGTTACTAGCAAAAAAACAACAACCAATTGAATAAAATGGATTCATTTAATGACTATGGTTTCATTTAATTACCATAGCATTTCCTTAAGGACCTCTGCAAAAAAGGTAAAATTGGGTGCAGTCGCACAATAATCAATTTAACAGCCACCATGACTTGCAATCATAATACCAGGTTAAGTTACGGTCATAAGTTGAGGACTACCTGTAATGCTTTGTTTAATAAATTGTGATTAAACAAAACCTTACTTAGAGGCTTTATGACACTGACCTGTGTGAAATCAGGGAAATCAAGCCCAACTTTGCCCTAATCTCCGCATCCTTCCTTAGTCTAGCCTTCTGATTCTCATTAACACGTTGGACTGTATTCTTCAATTCTGACCCAGAGGTTTAACTAGGTACCTGGAACATCTAGCACAATTAGGAGGCCGGTCAGATGCTTCCATATTCTTCAGTGTTGCAAGATGTCGGGATATGTCTTCCAGGAGTCCATCCAGGTCTGCCCGAAGCTGAGTGAGAGACACTGAAGTCCGTTTTGCCCTAGCAGAGAAGAAAGCAGCTGTAAGTAAAAGGGCAAATTTCCAAATTCATAGCCCTGTAACAATTCAGAGAAATGTAACTTTGCCTGCCACATAGACTGATAGACTTTCTTATCTCTGGATCAGGTCTTGAGATTAGAGCAATCCCATTTTACACAGTCCTCTCACATCATAGGTTGGCAGAAGAATGGTGACTTTCTGGTTTGGGGGCATTTGTGTTCCAGGAGATGCTACAGACTCCCTGTCCCCCTGCATTTTATTCTCTCTTACTCTTCATTACAATGGGGCAGGGGGGGGGGCTTGATATGGAATTTTATCTAAAATTGTAGATCTTTATTAAAAATACACTAGAGGACTCACCCTCTTTTATTCTGAATCTGAATTTTTGCACCCCCTGGTATTTTTTAAGCAAAGAATTTGGTAGAATTAAGTATATATTAATGTGCAAGAAGACCTGCTGAAGAAAAAGGCCAATAGACCATAGGCACATTCATGAAGCTTGCTCTTGGAAGATTCATAAACACTAGAAAACCTCACTTTTTAAAAGGAAAATTATAGTGATCCGGACATGTTCCAGGACAACAAGACCATAATTGGTAATGTACTAATCTTCCCTACTGGATTACAGAGCTACAAATAATTATAATTCTTAATACAAAGTGATGATCATGGAAGTTGTAGTCAACTTTTCTAAAACCAAAACCCTAGGAGGAAAAAGTTCTACTATAAGAATGTGGTGAGCAAACCCCACCACTAGGAACATTAGCAAAAGTTATCTAACTGAACCTCTCATTGTATTTTACCCTAGGATACAATAAATAATGGGTTGCATTTACTTCATCTCTAAAATCTGGCCTTTTCTTTGCTGGGGAAAAAGAGGGCTCCTTGGAGGAGAGAAAGGGAAGCCTGTTTGCTCAGGAGAGGCACATACGTGGTAGAGACTTCATCCAGTTCCTCCCTCAGCATCCTGAGCTCCTGGCCTTGTTCCACCTGTGTCCTTTCCCGCTGGGGAAGAACCCCCTCCAAGCGCACCCCCAGCTGGGCCAGCAGCCGCAATGCCTCCTTCTGGGCCAGGTCCAGCATACATTTCCTAGAGTGAGGAGTGATGGAAAGAGATCAGATTGATGGGTTGCAGGGGTGGGTTCCAACTTACCTTGCTGCCGGTTCGCTCCCTCCCGTGCCGCGTGGGCGCGCCTCATTACTCGCACGTGCAGTAACAAAAAATCCAAACAAACAAAAAACAAGCCGAAAAAAAGATGGCGACCGCATGCACAGTGCCGGAAGTCGGCTACTGCGCATGCTCAGATGGAAAAAAAAAAATTGAAAAAAATTCGAAAAAAATATGGCGGCCCCCATGGACTGGCACCGACTGATCCAGTTTGGTGACATCATCATGACATCGCCAGAGGGCTGCTACTGGTTCGGGAGAACCGGTCCAAACCGGGAGGAACCCACCCCTGATGGGTTGGTGCCTCTAGCAAAACCAAGGCTCTTCCACTCCCACTTCACAGTACCTGATCTCTCCCAGCAGAGCAAGGCAAGCCAAGGTGGAAGCCATGCTTGCCTTTTCAACTATGCCCCAAGACCTGCCTGCAATTGCCCACTTCCCATCATAAGCTATTGATGGATGCCAACCGAACAGCATCACTCTCTTCATAGATGGCTGATATTGAGGGTATCGCTACTATTCTGCCTATTAAGCCCAAAAGTTGCTTGGAGACCCCACTTGCCACCCCTGTTCCAGCAACTGCTATGAGGTCTTACCAACGAAAGTCTTCTACTTGAACTTGTTCCTGCAAATTACGCAGTTTCTCCTAAACGGAGTGGGGGAAGTGACAGGGAAACAATAACATTAATTTGGTATTGAGTATAATTATTACAACACTCATAATTCCCAATCAGTCTAGCTGGGTTAGCTAGAAACTCTAGTTGTTGTAATCCAACAGATTTGGAGGAAAATACAGTGCATCCACAGAAGAAAGCATTGGTGTAGTTTTCTTTGGGAGTGATCCCATCCTTTTCAATTTATTAAGATAGTAAATAAAGGGGCAAAAGCTGAAGCAGTTGCGGCATTTAAAGAAGGGACGATCCTATGCCAGAAACTTAGCAAGAAGACAATACTGAGTTTGCAATATTGTTTTATCACCATTGCACCTTTCATCTAAGAATCTACAGAGAGCAGCAACTTGACTAATTCTGACAGATACGGAGAGTCAAACTTGTAGTACTCAGCCCATCAGGAATTCTTATGACAATAAATAATGATTTATTAAAATTCTACCCCAGCTTTTATTCAGAAGCTCCAACTAGCAAATTTAGCTCTAATTCTGGTTTCTGGCAACAACACTCCTGTGAACTAGTCTGAGTTGTAGAGAGGGAGAGACTGGCAAAATGAGCTTCTACAGGTAAGAGTGGGATAAGATTAGAGCACCCTTCCCTTCAATGCCAATCCAAAGCTTAACAATGCTGGTGAGACAGAATTTAAAAAGAAAATTCCAGAAAAGGTAACAACGAAACACCTTCATATTGTTCCAAAAACATGCCAAAAGGCATCAAGCATGATTGAAGGAGCTTAATTTTCTCGTGTACAGCTCTCCAAATTTCCCCTAAAACAATTATCTTGTGCTGTAGGCCAGCCTGACAAAGAATAAATTCTTATAGTTGCCAGTGGAATTTAATTGTAATCTTTCTTTAATCCCTATGCAACAATGGCTGTCTTTTGCTAAATGGTCCATATTTTTTAACATCTGAAAAGAATCCCTGAAAAGAAGAGGAAAAGATTTAAAAGGGAAAGATGGAGAGGTGATAAGTGGCAGAGAGCTGGTCAGATGACCAACCCAGCCCAGTAATCTGATCTTTGAAAATCTCCACAGAAAATTGCTTTTGTTTCTATTTTGCTACCAAAGATCTAGAAACTTGAATTGCAGCCTCTGTTCATGCTAGAGGAAACCAGTCTTGGTTCCTTATGTGCGGTCGCCCAAGATAATAGATTCTGCTTATAATCTTACTTTCTGACAGTTGTTCTCCATCAATCTACTAGCTCATAGCAGCTTTGTTACCTTTCCAAATGCTGTGAATTATTTGCACTGTTGATACCACCCCATATACCTGCAAGTCTCAAATCTTCTCCCTCACCTCCAAGAGGGCTGAATTTTCTTCCAGCACGCTGGTCTTAATTTCAGCATCCTCTACAGATTTTGTCACCTTTCGACAGCTTTCCTATAAGAGATTTTAGGAAACAAGAAGAAACTTAGAAGCCAAGAAGCAAACAAATGGAATCAGCTAATATGGATTTGCAACCAGTGTTGTGTTTCTTTTTTTAAAAAAGTCTTTTCAAGAAGTGGAAGCTGGGAGAAAGCTGAAAAAACTCTCTCTTTTTAAAAACTTCATATTTTAAGGCTGATTTTAACTGCCTTACATTGGAAATGTGGTTTGCCACTGCCTAATTCCTAGGGCTGAGAGAGAGTGATGCCCAAAGTCACCCAGTATGCATTATGCATTGGTCAGGATTAGAACTCATTCTCCTGGTTTCTAGCCTGATGCCTTAACCCAGGGGTGTCAAACTCCGTATCAGGGTTGTGTTCGACCTCCGGGGGACGTGTGTGTGGCAGGGGGTGTGGCCAGCTCAACATCACTCGTGTCAGGGGCACGTGTGGTGGCCCGAGCACTCTGCCAACGAAAACAGGCTCCGGACCTCCGTTTCCGGCTGTGACAGCCTCCTGCAACCTTCTGCCAGTGAAAACGGAGCTTGCAAGGGTTACATGCAGCCAGGGGTGAAATGCTCCCGGTTCGGGCATGCCTGCCGGTCGTCAGAGAGCCCGTAGCGACAGCAGCGCGAGGCGTCGCCCACCTGCTCTGACCCCGACATTTGGGTTCTTTTACCCTCTGCACATACGCAGAACGCTTTGCGCTTGCGCAGAGGGTAAAAGAACCCAAATGGCGGCATCTGGGTGGATGGACGATGCCTCGCGCTGCCGTCGCTACGGGCTCTCCGACGACTGGCAGGCACGCCCGAACTGGGAGCATTTCACCCTTGCATGCAGCCCTCCCAAGTGCCGTTTTCGCTGGCAGAGGCACTGCAAGCCGGTCCTTTGCTGTTTCCAGGGTGGCCCCGTGGGCCAGATCTAAGCACCCCGCAGGCCGGATGTGGCCTGCGGGCCTTGAGTTGACCACTACTTTAACCACTACACCAATTGGCTTTCACCCTTGATCTACATGCCTCTTCTGTTCCTTCTCTAGTGGGTTCAAAACAATCAACAAGGTTCTTCTTTTCCCTCCTTCTTTGTAAGGAAGATTCAGCCAAATGAAACCAGCTGACTCGAGTGCCCTTCCATACCTGTGGGGGCTGCTTTGACACAGAAGCACCTCAGCTGCAGGCTGCTGCCTTGTCTTTGGTGTGGATCAGATGGAACAAATGAAAACTCTCTTCCAATCTTCTTAGAAAAACTCTGCCCCACTCATCTAGCATCTTCATAGCATTGTCCAGGGCCACTAAGTTACATAGATCCATGCTCATTTTTGTTTTTTGGGCACTAAGATGGTTGGGCGATTCTAGAAAATGCTCTGCCTCATTTCTGACAGTTACATGTGCTGTCACACTATTTGAGCAGAGACATGTATATAAAATCCCAAACCAACAAGCCTAAGTGATAGCAATATCACTAAAAACTAAAATGAGAATTGTACATAATCTGACTAAAGCAAACTGGCAAATGTTAATCTTGTAGATAACATGCATGGTCTACTTTTAAACTTTTTCCCTCATTCCAACCCTACCTTTCCCCACCAACACTCTTTCTTCTGCTTTTTTTTTGTATAATTCTGTCTGATTAAGAGTACTGGTTAAATTTGTATGCCGCCCAACTCCCAAGGGACTCTAAGTGGTTAAGTGTTCTAGGCAAAATACTGCCTAATTATTAATTTATTTTCTTAAGGATCAGCATATCTACCCTTGCTTTTCAATTTTTAACTAGATTTTTTGCCAACAATATTGTTTAAAAAAATTAAACAATAGCAATAAAGCCAAGGCATGAAGGCAAAATGAAGACAAAGTCAAATCTGATTTTACAACAAGATCAGACGTGGGTTCCTCCCGGTTTGGACCGGTTCACCCGAACCAGTAGTGACCCGCTGGTGACGTCACGATGATGTCATGGATCCGGTTCGGTCGGTGCCGGTCCGTGGGCGCCGCCATCTTTTTTTTAATTTTTTTTGAATTTTTTATTTATTTATTTTTTCTTCTGCGCATGTGCAGAAGCCGAGTTTCCGGTACTGCGCATGCATCTCCATCTTGTTTTCGGCTTTTTTAAAATTTTATTTTATTTTTTTGCACGTGCGCGAAGGAAGCGAACCAACAGCGAGGTAAGTTAGAACCCACCCCTGAACAAGATTGACAGAGTTTAGCACCTTCTCCCTCAAATTGGCCCAGTAAGTCAGAATGAAGCATTCTTGCATTGGCAGCCTTAAAAAAACAAAAACAAATTCATTCTACATTCCTGACTATTAAAGCAGAAACAGACATGGTCAATGTGGAAGTCTAACTGTTCAGCTATGTAGTCTATATAAAAAACAAAACAAAAACCCAGACCTGCAGATTCTGAAGATGGTGATTGACCTTAGATGTCCTCTCCTTGAGACTGGTAATGGAGTCCTTGGCTCGCAAAAGGCCACTATTGCTCACTTCCTGTTGGGAGAGAATATAAGAAGGGATCAGATCAAGCAAATCATCATCCACTTACTCCTGACTTCTTCACACTTTCCAATAATTTATTTCAGTCTCGGTGTCAACTGGAAAGTCTTCTTAGGGACCTATGAAATTCATTACTGAAAGTGACAGAAGAAATTAGTGACATATTTGAGGGACACAGGAGCCATAAAGTAGAAACTCGCTTGTTGCAATGTACCTTTTGCTGCTGAGTGTCAAGGAAAGTAAAGAAAGAAATATTTGGAACAATGTAAATGAAACAAACAAAATATTAAAAAGTTATATTCATGTAGTTATTTATCAAGCACATCTAAATTATATTAAAGCAACCAAAATATTTTTACAATTCCTAAGTCATGTCAGAACTTTTGAGCATCCCTAATGTTTGGAAATTGAAAGTGAAAAAATTTGACATGCCCTAAAAGGCCATGCGCAGAAAGCAAATGAGGAATGAAGAATGACACAAACAGATCACTGCAGAAGGAGGATCTCAAGAGAATGAAATCTTCTAGAAAAGCTACTCTCATAGACTATGTTTGAAGGGATTATGTTGGCAAATTCTTTCCTAGTCCACTTCCTAAACAATCAAGTGATATGAAGATTTTTTTAAAGGAATATTTTTCTTGAAAAGAATAATGCCAAAAAAAACCCCACCCTTGCTATAAAAAACCTTGATTTTCTTTAAATTTTGCCTGCTGCAATATTATCAAAGATACAGAAAAAGAATGAATTAAAAATAAACTCAGAATTTTATTTTTAAATCAAAGGTTTCATTTAGATTTTCTTTACTCCAAATTACTCTATCATTGAAAATACATTGTTTAGTTCTGACTGTCACTCCATTTTTAAACCACATTTAGAATTTATTTTACAGCCTGAGAGAAGTTTTGTTTTACAACAGGAAAGCACATTTTTGGATTACAAATTTATAAAAGATTTAAATGTTTTAATCTTTAAAAATACTTTGCAAAAAAGCTTGACAAGGGATGAAGGGATGAAAAATTTGACAAGGGATGAACTAAAAAGGTCTAACACAGACCATGGAGAAATTTTTTAAAAGATTAATTTTTCTAAAAAGTTCATCATAGAATTGTAATTGATGCAAGCAACTGTCTCAGACCTGTGGGGAAATTTTTTCTTTTAAGAGACTTAATGGGTGTAATTTGCAAAGTAGATTGACTGCCTATTTTTAACCATGGAAAATAGAGGTGGTACATTCTGTAATCATAGTATCAAATAACAACACTAAAATTTAGGATAATGGGGGTGGGAGGTGAGGGAGAAATTGTCTTTTAGTTTTTCCTAGCTTGATATGTATGTATGTATGTATGTATGTATGTATGTATGTATGTATGTATGTATGTATATGTATCAGTGGTGAAATCCAAATTTTTTTACTACCGGTTCTGTGGGCGCGGCTTGGTGGGCGTGGTGTGGATTGGTGGATGTGGCTTGGTGGGCGTGGCAGGGGAAGGATACTGCAAAATCTCCATTCCCACCCCACTCCAGGGGAAGGATACTGCAAAATCCCCATTCCCTCCCCACTCCTGGGGGAAAGATATTGCAAAATCTCCATTCCCACCCCACTCTGCGGCCAGCCAGAGGTGGTATTTGCCGGTTCTCCGAACTACTCAAAATTTCCGCTACCGGTTCTCCGAACTACTCAAAATTTCCGCTACCGGTTCTCCGAACTACTTAAAATTTCCGCTACCGGTTCTCCAGACCCTGTCAGAACCTGCTAGATTTCACCCCTGGTATGTATGTATGTATGTATGTATGTATGTATGTATGTATGTATGTATGTATGTATGTATGTAAGTATGTATATGTATGTACAGCAATTCCATTGAATTTTCTTCAAAACATGTTTGATCAATTGGGAAACAGATTTCAATTGCTTGAGGCTAGATTCACACGTTACAAAAAAAGAAAATGGATGAAAGATTTGAAAGATGGGGAAACTCTGCAAGACAAATAGCTGACAACATAAAAGAAATCATTGAGAAGATGGAATTTCTGAAGAATAAAATAATAGTTTTTGATAGAAATCAAATAGAGAGAGAACAGGATTATCCAGCTTTACTGGAATTGACAGAAAAAGAATTTTGTTTGCGATTCAGAGCTATTCCAGAAAATGTTGATAAAAATATTAAAGAAAGAACTGTACAAGTCTGGCTACTTTTTTAAGAGAATGAGGATGACAATAGTAAAATTGAAATTGATGATAAAATTTATAAATTAACAATTTGCAAGAATGAGAAATGCCCCTAGGGATGTTTTGGTGATTTTGTGAGGTAAAAGACAAAGGATTAGATTCTGCAACAACATTTTAATATATGGTTGAAGATGGATAATACAGATATAATTATTTTAAAAAAAATCTTTAAATGGAATTGAAATAATGGGAAAATTAAAGGAATTTGGTGCAGTAGGTTTTAAAATCAACAAACGGGATATTCACAAAAATATGAAGATACAAGATCAAATGGAATTGATTAATAAAACAGGTTTTAAGGTTGAGAAGAAAAAACACTAGTATTAATATGGCAAATATGAATTGTATCTTAGTTCAGAATAATTACATTAAAGCTTGGAATGAAATTTAATAATATATGAGGAGGGGAGAAAACACAATTGTGACTCTTGGGGAAAATTTCTGTGATTAAGATGAATGATTTTTATTTGCTTTTGTTATAAGTAACTCAAGTACTCTTTTCTGCTTCTATTTTCCCCATAACAACCACCCTGTGGAGTGGGTTGGGCTGAGAGATATTGATTTGCCACATATCTTCTAGTTTTACCTAGAATGTTATGTTTATTCCAGACAATACCCATTTTGACATTTGATGCTCTAATTGAACAATGGCAGAAAGATATATCTAAATTTGTGTAGCAAGAAAAAAACTACAAATTAAATGTAAGGTGATACAAGATGCAAAAGAAAGAGGGTTGTGTTTACCTGATTTTAGATTATATTTTGCAGTGAACTACAGACCAATCTCACTATTAAACAATGATTATAAACTTTTTGCTGCAGTTTTGGCAGAAAAATTAAAGAAGGTTTTACAGTTAATTGATAATTTTATAGTTAATGATAATGTTTTATCATTTATGGTGGACATGTAATAAAGCAAACAAATATTGGGGTATCCTAATTCAGAAGATTCTTAAAGTGAATATAAGAATAAAACAGAAACTTTTCTTTTGGGTTTAATGGAAAAAGACTTGAATTTTTTTTTTTAACTTTGAGGTTATATATGTTGGGTTTGACAGCTGGTCATTTGCATTCTTTTAGAGTTGTTAAGGTCACTTGGAGGTTTATCTGTGTCCTCAGGTTAGTACAGAAGCACTATTCAAGTGGCCCTGAGGACACAGATAAACCTCCAAGTGCTTCAAGTGTCTCTAAAGGGATGCAAATGACCAGCTGTCTGCAAGGAATATAAATCCTTCCATTCCCCACTATCCTGTCAGAGGTGAAGAAACTTCTTGGATGAGAAGCTAAACGTCTTCAAAAGAAAAAACAAGAAAGTCCAGTTGCCTCCTGAAAAAGCACCTTTGGGACAATCTTATGGCATCTTAAAAATATATAACTATATTATGGCATCAGGTAGCTAGTGGGCTAACCAATTTAGGACATTTTTTCATGAGAGTGGCATAAATGTTTTCTTCTTGTCTATTATTAGAACAATATTAACCCAGGGCAAGTTAATTATCTAGGAAAGCAGCAACAAGTATGTGGGATTGTGATTCATTTCCTCACTTGCTGGCTAGAAGTATCATCTTCATCTTCTGACCATGCTGGCTTGATGGGAAATAGAGGATCCCGTCTTTCACCTCCTGCTCCCACTGGTAAGCCTCCGTCATCTGTCGATTCATTCTCGGTGGTAGAATCATCACGTTCCCCATCAGTTAGATTCAGAAGAGAAACATTAGTGCAAGCAGAAGAACGCTTCAAATTCAGATTGGGACTTTCACTGGTAAAATGGGGCTCGACTCTGGGTGAGAAAAAGGGCATATGTTATCCTTAGATTCAGCTGTTGACTATTTTCTTTCCTACATAATATATTGCAGAGAGATTGCAGTATTACTTTAATATAGCAACCAGCCTTATGATGCCTCAATAGCTAATATATTATTTGATACATATTCTTTTGAAAACTAAGAGCAACCCTTGGGTGGTATTAGTTTTATTATCTTCTACTAAACTTTCTAAACTCCTTTCATGAGCAAATAAATATCGATATATGAAGATATCAAAACAATATGAAATCCTAGCTCAGCTCTCCCAAATATGATGTTTTTATATGTGTGTTGGTCTTCAACATCCTCAATTTAAGGGATTACTGTATTGAAATCCTGGAATATTGCTCTGAAAATTTTGAGAATTAAATTTCAACACATTGATAGGTTATCTAGTCTTATTTATTCTATTACTTATATCCTGCCCCCAAGTCAACACATTATCCAATAAAATCAAACAGAACAGGGGGGAGAGGGGGCAGACTGTTCCAAAAAGATAGGGTAACTATCAAAAAGGCTCTCATGCCCATCATTTCTTGAAGTGGGAGAGAATCCAAAGAAGCTCCTCCCAAATGCACTGTACCTATTTCAAGAAGATGGTTCATAAAGCAGCAAAAAGGCCTCACAGATCAAAATCAGCATTTTGTACAACAAAAATGAATTGTTAACCAATGCAGAACCACAGGACAATGCTATCCTATTGAAATGGATTGCACTCCCAGCCAATGAACGCCAACTAGTTTTAGGACAGGGGTCCCCAAACTTGGCAAGTTTAAGACTTGTGGACTTCAACTCCCAGAATTCTCCAGCCAGCATGTTTTAGGACATCTTCAAAAGCAGCCCAAATAAGAACATATTGGAATAATCAATGTTATAAGGATGACTATTGCCAAGATCTCCCATCCCACAAGAAATGCAAAAGAAATACTAGACAACATTGTGCAAAGTCTTCTCTGCTTAAAAAAAAAATCCACCTGCTAATCAAATAGCAGGATCTCCATTTTCACACTAGCTCCATCAAGGAATGTGGTCCTCTCTAAACCCAATACAGGAGCTCAATTGTTTCTGAAGAAACAGTAACACCCTCTTGCTTTGATTCAATTTCACCTTGTTTCATTCCATTCCATTCCATTCAATCCAAAAGGTAGAGGAGGGAACTAGAGGGGCAGCCATACTGGACTTAATACTTACAAACAGAGAAGAAGTGATAGAGGGAGTCGAAACTGCAGGAACCTTGGGTGAGAGTGACCATGTCATACTAGAATTCAACATAACGCAAACACAAACAATAGAACACTATGATACCAAAGTCTTAGATTTTAAAAGAGCTGATTTTGATAAACTCAGAGAGAACATGGGAAAGATTCCTTGGATGAAAATCCTAAAGGGGGAAACAACTCAAGAATCTTGGGAAACGCTAAAAAAAAT
>QLTV01002534.1:770978-781727 GCA_003457575.1 Thermophis baileyi | reverse complement strand
CACAAGATCGATTTGTAACTGGCTGACAAAACGTACTCAACAAGTAGTTCTTAATGATACTACATCTACATGGAAGGAAGGAAGCAGTGGGGTACCACAAGGTTCCGTCTTAGGCCCAGTACTCTTCAATATCTTCATAAATGTCTTAGATGAGGGAATAGAAGGGGATCTTACCAAATTTGCAGATGATACTAAGCTGGCAGGAATAGTTAACACCCTGGAAGATAGGCTCAAGATCCAGATGGATCTTGACAGACTTGAACACTGGGCCCTATCTAACAAAATGAAATTCAATGTAGAGAAAAGTAAAGTCCTACACTTAGGTAAGAAAAACCAAAAGCATACATATACACTGGGTGAAACCAGTCTTAACAGCAGTGACTGTGAGAGGGATCTTGGAGTCTTAATGGACAACCAGCTAAATATGAGCCAGCAGTGTGCAGCGGCAGCCAAAAAAGTCAATGCAATCCTAAATTGCAAGTGAGGTACTAATACCACTCTATAAAGCCTTAGTTAGACCACCCATAGAGTACTGCATCCAATTTTGATCACCACACTATAAAAAAGATGTTGAGACTCTAGAAAAAGTGCAGAAGAGAGCAACCAGGATGATTAGGGGACTGGAGACTAAAACAGATGAAGAACGGTTACAGGAACTGGGCATGGCTAGTCTAGAGAAGAGAAGGACTAGGGGAGACATGATAGCAGTGTTCCAATATTTGAGGGGCTGCCACAGAGAGGAGGGGTCTGTCAGAAATGGTGTAGGGTCTCTGCTAGGGCGGGGGGGGGAGGGGTTGGACTAGATGACCTATAAGGTCCCTTCCAACTCTGTTAATGTGTTAAATCTGTTAAAACCTTTCACACACTGGGAGAAAATGCATCTCCTGCTCAGTTCAAAGCTAGATATCAGGAAGATATTGTTGAACTCCAAACCTTCCCCAGTGGTTTCATTTAAATATTAAATAGGATAGGGGAGAGAATGAAGTCCTGAGGCACTCCGTATAAAAATGCCCAAGGGTTTCATTTCTTCTCTTGGCATTACCAACTAGAATCACTCACTTATGAAACAGTGAACACTGCAATTAATGCCAGGCATCTACCCACTCACACACAAACCCATTTCACAGATAGTCTAGAAAATATCTAAATGATTTTTCACAATGCCTGGCCAGAGCTGTCAGTAATAACCACTGTTGTAGTACCTTACTTAGATCAGATGAGATTCATTATCCACTTAGCCCAGTGTTGGACTACAAACATTCATTATTCTTGGCCAGCTTTATGCAGACTACACGTTCTGGGAGTTGTAGTCCAACAAAGCTGGGATCTCATGGCAGCAACTCTCCATGAATTTAAGGAGAAAAGGGGGAGGGGGGTTGCATAATCTCTTCCCAGAGGCCTTTCCAGATATCTGGAGCTGAACCTGAAACCATCTATAAGCAAAGCAGAAATGCTACTCTGCATCCCCCTTTCCTGTAGGTTTTTACTTGCTACAACTATTGCACCGAATTTCACTTCTACCCTTTCCCTTCCCAGGTCACTCACCCATGGAAAGAGACGGCTTTCTTTTTTTTGGGAAAGCCCTTGATGCTAGTAGTCTTTCCAAGCTGATCCTTGCTGCTCTGGGCCCGACTTTCAATACCTGTTGGTGTGTCTCCGGCCTCATTTATTTCCTTGGATTGCCAGATGGTCTTCACCACAATGTTGGCCATTATAGATTGGGAGTCAATATCTGGTATGAGCACAGATTTTCTTGCCTGTACCACACCAGGAAACATCTACTAGCTACAAGCCAACCGGCTCTCCAGGTAGGGCAAAGATCTTCTAGTTGCTCTCATGACCTCACAATGGTTGCCACGGGGCTGCCAATCATATGACCCCATTCTTCCATCAACAATTTGCACCACCAACATTCTATGGCATTAGTATAGCCTACAATGGAAAGAAAACTAATCCAATGATGTAATGCTGACATTGAAGTAATTGCATTGATTGAGCTGAACAAATATGCTGTACAATGAACTGCTCTTTGATACCTTGTCCAGGAAGGCAATGTCTAGATTCAACTGCTACACTAGACTATAGTTTATAACCTTTCTACAAATCATAGTTAAGCAATCAGTCATACTTACACCACACAAAGTGAGGTTCACACAGCACAATGAACCTAAACCAAAAATACATTATGGCTTAGCTATATGTAGACTCAAGTATTATATAAAATTTCAAACCAATGTATTTAAATGAAGTTGTCTTTTTTATGCTTTACAAATAATCCGTCTATATGATTTTTGTGTTGTTTGTTGCTTCCTATCTCTTCCACAAGCCTCAAGGATATAACATCCATACAAACCTACAAAGATAAAGTATTCACTTGCTGCATATTTTCCATGTTTACTTGATTTTATTTCCCAGTCCTCTGGCCATGAACTCATAGGTAATCACAAAGGGAATTTGGGAAATAAACTTTAAGATCATATATGATTTCATTACTTACAGCTGAAATTCAATAAAAATTTTAATCTCCTCCTCCTTATCCTTCTCTTTTTTTTTCTTTTTTGCATCCAGCTGATGTCAGCATTTGTCAGTAAAAAGCATGAACTTAAATGTCACAGCAGAGATTCTAGGTTGGGCTAAAAATGAAATAACACTATAGGATGCTATCAAAAGGTATTATCCAAAACATTCTTTAACAGATCTAACTATTTGTTAAGCAAAACACATAACTTGCAAACAATCCAAAGCATTTCACTGATTGCTCTGGCAATGGGATGGGTCAAATGCAGTGCTAAACCAAAGGCTAGTATTGTCTATAGTAAGTCAAAGGAAACATTCGTAATTTTTTTCTTTCTTTTTGATCAACATGAGGTGTCAACTAACCACAACCGTTAAGTTGATATGCTATGCTTAACTATTATTTACTGAATCAACCACAACTGAATCAACCACAACTGAATGATTCACATTCCACAATATACCTGGATCTGATTTTATCAAGTTGTTCTTTCTCAGCTTAACATATTGGACATGATTGTTGTGTTGGATATAACATGAGAAAACAGTTCCATACATGTCAACTTCTATTTCCAAAGAAAAGTCAGGATATGAAAGCAATAACTACAGTATATTCATTAGTTAGTTTCCATATAACACTAAACTGGGTGTCGGCAAGTTACAATCTTTCTTGCTACAGTTGTTAAATGAATCACTGCAGTTGTTAAGTTAGTAACACGGATGTTAAGTGAATCTGGTTTTGCCATTGGCTTTGTTTGTCAGAAGGTCACAAAAGGGGATCACATGACCCTGGGACACTGCAACCGCCATAAATATGAGTCAGTTGCCAAGTGTCTGAGTTTTGATCACGTGACGGTGGAGATGCCGCAATGGTCGTAAGTGTGAAAACCGGTCATAAGTCACTTTTTTCAGTGCCGTTGTAACTTTGAATGGTCACTAAATGAACTGTTGTAAGTCAAGGACCATCTGTATATGTATGCTTTTTATTTCTCATGAAACAATAATCAAATAGGTCCATTCCTAAGCCAATGAATTCTGCCCTTAAAGGAGACAGGAGGAACTGGAAGCAGCATTGCCAAATGCCCAAATTTTTTGCAGACCAATACGACCTTAAAAACAACCCCAAAGCACCCCCAAAATTTCCCTCCTCCACCCTCCAATTCTGGGCGGGCGTGGGAATTGCATGTGTGCCAATGGAATTGCACACGTGCCAATGGAAGGGTAAACTGAGGTGGGAGCCGAGGTTCTCCTTGACTGCTTTATGGCTATGCATGGGAGTGGGGTAGGGGTAGGCAGGTCTGGGTAAACAGTGGTGGCACCAAACCTTCCCCAAAATAGGAGGCGGCGAGAGGAAAAAAGCCTGGGGGTGAAAGCTTTGGCATCTGGATGCCAGGAATTCAGGAAAGGTTGAGGAATCCAAATATTAAGGGGAAGGATGTTGGAGATTGCAAGGGTGAACACCCCCCCCTTTCTATTTTTGCAAAAGGTCCTTGGGAGAGGAGGTGGAAAGTGGAGAAAGAGTAAGAAAAATCTGGATTTGGAGAATGAGGGGCCGGTGATCCAGCGAGAAGGGAAAAGGCCAGTTGACCAGTGTGCTGGCATCATCTATGCCCCTGGGATACATTTTGCAGTGATTATTCATCAGTTTGCTATATCGTCCCATATCTAAAGCCCTTTAAAACAGGGGTGGGTTCCACTAACCTTCCCTACCAGTTCGCATCGCGGAAATGACCCTCTGCGCATGCCAGCTGCGGCAACCGGCAAACTGGTTTGGGGGTGTGGACAGCTGGCCATCGTTGCCAACTCAGCGAGCGGGTGTAAATTTCCGCCACCGGTTCGGGCGAATCGGTCCAAACCAGCAGCAACCCACCACTGCTTTAAAAGTACTCAAAATAGCCCCAGAGTAACCCAAAAAGCTAAAAATTCCCCGCAACATTTCTCCAAAACGAGCCCACATGGTGGGAAGACCGCCCAACCGGCAACTTTGAATTTTCCGTTCTCCCACCAATTAAGGGGGGGCAGGTAGGCTACTATACTTGGTAGCCTAGCTCAGCCCAGGAAGGCAGAGGAGGCCCTTGTGCCAGAAGGGGCTTGCCTGGGTCTCATGGCTGCTGCTTCAGCCACAATGAAACATGTTATCTTGGCAAGGGAGCTGTTGGGGAGGGAGCAGAGGAATCAAGCCCAGAGGAGAAGCACCCCTTTTCCTTCTTGTCTGTTCTGAGGCATGAGGTGGCACTGAGCAGCAGTGGAGGGAGAGCAAAAGGAGCCCGTGCTGGTTTGGGGACTTGGCTGGGGAACAGTCCCAAGTAGGCGGGAGGTTGCTGCTGAGGGGTGCCTGTTTCCAGGTTCTGGAGTAGACATAAACCTGCTCCTTTGCCTCTCTAAGGAGGCCCAGCTCTTGGGCTGAGTCCCTTGCCTCCCACCCACCCAAAACAAGGAGAGGCAATGCCTTCCCTGGTTTGTTCTATTTATTGGTTGTAAGCTCCTTGGGGCTGAGAAAACTTGCTGCAAAACTGAGTCTCCTGAAGTGGACCACTAGACTCCTAAACCCACCAGACTCCTAAACAATTGAAAAAATAATCCAGTAAAAAGAAAAGTCAACCAAAAGAGCAACATGCAAACAAAAGCAAATAAAACACCCCCCAGGGGCAAAACGAATTAAAGTTTTATTTGTGTGTATTGTTTAATGGACTGCTGAATTAGCAAAATGGACTGCTAAATTGGCCATGCCCACCCAGTCACATGACCACCTAGCCATGCCCACCCAGTCACATGACCACCTAGCCATGCCCACCCAGCTGGTCCAGTCCCCCAACAGTCTGAGGGACTGTGAATTGGCCCCGTTTAAAAAATTTGAGGACCTATATTTGAGGAGCTATATCAATGCAATTCCTTTGATGTCAGCCTTACAGCCTTGGATTAATTTTCTTTCCATTGAATGCTATATTGACATCATAGAATGTTGGTGATATAAACTGTTGATGGAAAAATGGGGTCACATGATTGTCAGCCCCATGGCAACTGTTGTGAGGTCATAGCAGCAGTTGGGAGATCCCTGCCCCCACTTGGAGAGCAGACTGGATTATAACTGATAGATGTTCCCAGGTGCAGACAAGAAAATTTGTGCTCATACCAGGTATTGACCCCCAACCCAGTAATGGCCAACATGGTGAAGACCATCTGGCAATTCAAAGAAATAAATGAGGCTGGAGACACACCAACAGGAATTGAGAGTCAGGCTCAGGGCAGCAAGGAGGAGTTTGGAAAGTCTACTAGCATCCCCCAAAAGAAGAAAACTATCCCTTTCCACGGGTGAGTGACCTGGGAAGGGAAAGCATGGAAGTGGAGTTCAGTGTATTTGTTGCAGCATGTGGGAACATACAGGGAGGGGTGTGAGTATGCCCAGTAGCACATCTGTTTGCCTACAAATGTTTTCAGATTCAGTCCTAGGCATCTTCAGGTGAAAGACCAAAGCAGATGATGCAAAACAATCTTTTTCTCCTCTGGATTATGAAGAGCTGCTGCCCTTAGATCCCAGCTTTGTTGGACTGTAGCTTCCAGAATTTGTAGCCTGCATGGTCAAGCTGACTGAGAATAATGAAAGTTTGTACTCCAACATTAGGCTAAGTAGATAACGAATCTCATCTGATCTAGGGCAGGTTCCATACCAGTAGTTATTGCTGACAATAACTGGGTAGGTGTTGTGAGAATTCATCTAGCCTGGTGGGAGTATTTGGCACCAGCACTACGGTAATTTGGTTCTATCAAATCAAATTGGTTTTTGGTTCCAACAACATGCAACTCAAAAGCCAGTCAGCCTTTCTGCATACATTGTGCTCATTCAATCTCAGGAGATCACGCTTTAGTTTACTTTTCTAGCAAAGCATATGAATCATTGCTCCTTTTAAAAAACACACTCATTTCTGATTCCTGCCCAAGCAAGTGGGGGGAGGGGAAACCCTCTTCCCATTCTTTTCTTCATTTTCTGGTCCCAATTATAGTGCTGGAGAAAAATCCAGGTTTTATATATACATGGCTGTTAATTACTGCTTTCTTAAGTGAGACATTTGTTCACTCAGCTAGATAAAAAAAATTGCACCTTAAGTTGGTTGTCACTGAGATCTCAGAAATCCTGGCTTTGAATGTGCTTGATTTTTTTTCCCCAGTGACTTTTTCTAAATGTAGCCTTTTCTATAGACTGACTCCCTATGGGTAGAATCCAGCAGAGTGGCTGAAGCAGCAGTATCTTAAAATTTGGGCTTGGTTTGATCATGTGAACTCTGAGGTAGCTGACAGGATTCTCTGTGACATTAATTTTGCGACCAGCAGCTCAAATTCCTCGTCCAATTAAACTTCTCAGTAATGTTCTGTACCACTGACCATGATATTTTTCTGAATTATCTAAGAGATGGGTGGATGTGATGTGGATGGGTGGCATTATTCTGCAGTGGTTCCACTCTTTGGTTATATTTGTAATGTCAAGAGAAGTGACAACATAGGTCACTTGAATGTGTAGTGCCCCAGGACTTGATTTTCTCTCCTTTGCTGTTTATTATTTAAATGAAACCACTGGGAGAGGTCATTTGTTGGTTTGGAGGGAGAGTTCAACAGTATGTACTATGCATAATGACACCAAACTTTATAGCCTGAACATAGCAGGAAATGCAGAGGAGATCCTCACGCAGGGTGTGAAAAGTGAGAGATTGAATGGGATGGCAAGAAACTAGGTTAAACCGAATCACAGCAAGCAGAAGTTATTGCTTGTTCAGAAACAATTGGTCTTATTTTGTGCCCCAGTATTGGCTTTAGAGAGGATCGCATTCCTTGATAGAGCTAGGATAAAAATAGGGTTCCTTCTGTGTGATTAGCAGGTGGATTCTGTTACCAGGAAAGCCTTTCCCAAGTGTTGCCTAGTGTTTCTGTTGTGTCCTTTGGGAGTGGAAGACATTGACAGTAGACATTCTTATCTTCATTACCTCAACATGGTTTATTCCAATATATTATGTGTGGGCTGCATTTGAAGATTACTTAAAACTCGAGTTGGTGCCCATAGGCTGCAAGCTGAGATCTCCTGCACCAGGGTAGCATTGAACTGTGAACTATGTATTGGTTAACAATAAATTTTCCTGTATAAAATCCTTATTTTAATCTATAAAACCTTCCCCCTGTTGGGCTATATATGCTACTTTATGAACCGTCTTCTTCACATATTGTGGGTCCTATCTGGGAGGGGCATCTTTGGACTCCCCCCCCCACTTCAAAAAGTGATGGGAATGGGAGCCTTTTTTATAGTTGCCCTATCTCTTTGGAATAATCTGTTGTTTAAATTTATTGGTAGAGGGATATGATAGTCACCCAAAATGTGTTAACTTGGCTGCAGTACATAAATGATGCAATACATAAGTAAAACCGGGTGCTCTAACAATGCATTGAATTTCAATTCTCAAAATTTCCAGGATGATATTCCAGAATTTCCATATAGTAATGCCATAAATTGAGGATGTTAACAACAAACACACACTTAGAAAGCATCATGCTTGGGATGGGCTAGAATTTTGTCACTATTTTAATATCTTCATGTATTGACATCTGTTTGCTCATGAAGGGAGTTTAGAAAGCATAGCAGAAAAATGATAAAATTGTTACCAGCCAAGGGTTGGTTTTGGTTCCCAAAAGCTTAGGTTGCCAAGAAATATGTTAGCCATTGAAGCATCACAAGGCTCTTTGCTGTAGTAAATTATCAAAACTACCACTCTGCGATATATTGTGAGAAAAAAGGTCAATTAATTATCTAAGGATAATATGTGTACTTTTTCCCAACCCAGAATTGAGCCCCATATTACCAGTGAAAGCCCCAATCTGAACTTGAAGCGTTCTTCTGCTTGTACTAATGTTTCTCTCCTGAATCTAACTGATGAGGAACATGATGATTCCACCAGTGAGAATGAATCCACAGATGATGAAGGCCTGCCGTGGGGAGCAGGAGATGAAAGACGGGATCCTCTGCTTCCCATCAAGCCAGCTTGGTCAGAAGATGAAGATGATACTTCTAGCCCACAGGTGAGGAAATGAGTCACAAGCCCACATACCTGTTGCTGCTTTACTAGATAATTAGTATTGTTCTAATAATAAACAAGTAAAAATGCTTCTTTTCCCTTTGCCCCCCAAAGATAACTAACTTATGGCTCTTTAAATAATAAGGTGATTATCCCAATAGTTACTGTATGCTATGATAGTTATTTAAGTGCATAAAACACTAGTCTCTTTAGTGCTACAGTAGATTAACAGGTTCTCTTGCAAATTTTCCCAAAAATCATTTGTACTCTTCATGTGCTTGGGGTCTGTATATCTTTTAAGTGCATATTCCACTTGAAGACTTCTCATTTTTCTATAGTGAACGGAAAGTGTCTGTTCTGTTGGAACATCTAGTCTTGCCTGTGTCTGCTACTTTAGATTTATCACATTGTCACTTCCATCCTCCATATCCAGAGGAAAAACAAGTTGGTATTGAAATACAGCAGCCAAACTTTAAGTCAAACACAGAATCCATTATGGTGTTTCCCTAACTTCAGGGATGCTTCTATAAGGCATGCTTATTCATGGAGGCTGTACTGTTTAGCTCCATGGTGGACTTCCTGTAAGGTCCCAGAAAATACGGTAATTCCATTGTGGGCTTCCTATAATACTCATAAAATAATTCCAATGTCTTTTTGTTGGGCCTAGCATTTATTTGGGCGAGCAACCTAGATGCTCATCTGAGTTTGCTTTTTTTTAAATTTATTATTAACTTCATGTGCTCCCCAATCCAGACCTTCCTCAATAAGAGACATTTTGCATCTGGTGCAATCAAACTGAGAAGATAGTCAGAAGCAGGGGTGAAATGCTACAGGTTCGGCCTGGTCCGGGCGTACCAGTAGTGGCGGCTGCCGATGGTTTGGAGAACCAGTAGCGGTGGCAGCGCGAGGGTCTGCCCACCCACCCAGACATCGCCATTTTCTTGTTTTTAACCCTCTGCGCATGTGCAAAGCGTTCTGCACATGCGCAGAGGGTGAAAAAGCGCGTGTTTCCGAACCAGTAGGGAAGGTAAGTAGATTTCACCGCTGGTCAGCAGTATTTATACATATATTTTCCAAATTTATAATTAGTAAAAAAGAGAAATGGGAGAATTTTCAGCTTCCTCTGTACCACAACTTCTTAAAAGTCTTTTATAGAAAAGGAGGTGCACCACATTGAATGCAAATCCATGTTAGCTAATTCTATTTGTTTAATGCTTGGCCATCTGAGTTTCCTCCCCACCCCTGAAATTTCTTGAAGGAAAGCTGCCAAAATGTGACAAAATCTGTGGAGGATGCTGAAATTAAGACCAGCGTGCTGGAAGAAAACTCAGCCCACTTGGAGGTGAGAGGATGCCCATTGTTGCCCCTAAGTGTCTCTTTTAAGCCTTTCCCTTTTTTCATTTTTATCAAGGGATTCTCTTTCAAATTAAAACACACACACACACACACACACACACACACACACACACACACACAAAGCATGAACCTTTTAACAGAAGAAAACCATCCCCTACTGGGGATTAAGTAGATTATATTTCAGGACCAGTATCAATCATCAAAGCTCTCCCAGGCTCACCTATGCACAAGACCAGCGTGCTGGAAGAAAACTCAGCCCTCTTGGAGGTAAGAGAGAGGATACCCATTTTTGCCCCTAAATGTCTCTTTTAAGGCTTTCCCCTTTTTTAATCTTTGTCAAGAAATTCTCTTTCCAATAAAAAAAAAAGCATGAACCTTTTACCAAAAGGAAGCCATTGTCTACTAGGGATTAAGGAGATTATAATTCAGGTCCAAGGTCAACCATCAAAACTCTCTCAGCCTTGCTTACTGCACAAGATGATAGTTGGAAAATTTAGAGAAGGGAGCTGTGTGCAAGAGAAATAAGCATCCTCAACCATACTTAATTCCTTGTGGTATAGTTTTTTTACAGCAATATGAAAATGGTTTGTGGTTACCTTTTCTGAGATTTTGCTTTTAAAGTCTCACCAGCGTTGTGTAGGGGTTAACTTTGGACTGGCACTGAAGAGACACTGGCTCTAGCCCTGTCCTCACCTATAGACACACATATGGTTGCTTTCTTCCCACCATATTCCTTTGAGGAGGCTGGGCTGAGAGAGGGAGGGAGTGGGGAGTCTTTGGGCCAGTCCCTCCCTCTCTTAGCCCAGTCCCCTGAAAGGAAGAG
>QLTV01002534.1:748992-770728 GCA_003457575.1 Thermophis baileyi | reverse complement strand
GACCCCTGCTTAAGTGATCCTGCAGTTTGTCCCTTTCATTTAGCCTTTTATTAAATTCAAAAGGTTTAGAATTATTTGTTTTTCACCACCAACACTCACAAAGAAAGCAACACAAGATTGCATCCTTCCAAGGATTTGCTGAGTTGTGTTTTCTAAAGGTTCACTTTGAGGTGAAGGATATCTTTTAGATGAACAATATGTTCCTCCTCTTGCTTTAGCCCAGTTGTGTACCACATCTGCAGCCAAGCCAAGCAAGGTGACCAATTGTTCCAGCAGCCCATTGGGCAGGAAGGAAAGGAAATGAAGAAACTCAACACTGGAGATCAGCCTGTAAAATAAGATAGTTGGAATCACCTAATTGGAGTCCTGGCCCAGTTTTAAGCTTGTTGCAAAGCACATAACAAAATGGACAGGATTTTAAGTGATCACAGCTGCCATGTTGACTTCTTTGACCCCTGCCCCGCCAGATGCCCTCAAGTGAAATTAAAGTAATTGAGACACACACACATACACATAACCGCCAGCAAGGATAACTTTATTCTATGTTAGCCTTTCCTAGGCTGGCATTCTCCAGATGTATTGGACTACTACAACTGGAGTGCCTAGCTAACCCAGCTATATGGTTGGGAATTAAGAGCATTGTGATCTATAACATCTGGAGGATGCCAGGTTAGAGAAAGGTATTTTGTTGCCTCTGTTGCTTCCTGTTACTTTCTTTGTGGATTTGAACTTGAAAGTTTTACTGTATCAGCATGCTAATTGGAAAAGAGAGCAGCACATAAATATACTCAATACCCCAAATTAATCTTATTCTTTCCCTGTCATTTCCTCCACTCTGTTTAGGAGAAACTGCGTAACTTACAGCAACAGGTTCAAGTAGAAGACTTTCGTTGGTAAGACCTCATGGCAATTGGTGGACCAGGGGATGGCGAGTGGGGTCTCTAAACAACTTTTGTACTTGACAAGTAGCATGATGGCAACATCCCCAAGGTTGCCCATCTTTGGGGAGAGGGAACTCCAGTAGTGCACTGCTGCTCTCTTGGTACCTCTCTGAGGAGGGAATGGGAGGAGCCTTGATTTTGATAGAGGCAACAAGATATCTTCCAACTGGTCTCTTTCTATCACATCTCACTCTAGGAAATGCATGCTGGAGTTGGCCCAGAAGGAGGTGTTGCGGCTATTGGCCCAGCTGGGGGTACGCTTGGAAGGAGTGCTTCCCCAGAATGAAAGGACACAAGTGGAACAAGGCCAAGCACTCAGGATGCTGCGGGAGGAACTCGATGAAGTCTCTGCCACGTATGTGCCTCTCTTGAGCAAAGAGGCTCCATTTTCTTGAAATTAGACTGCCATTTCTCTCCTCCAATCTCCAGGTCTCTTAGGCCCTTCTGAGCTGTGGGCTCTTATTCCCAGTGAAAGAAGTACCAGATTTAAAAGATAATGGAGGCAAGAACAATCCACTGTTTACTGTTCCCTAGAGCTAAGATCTATGTGGAGAGGCAAACTTGCATCTGTCTGAGCTGTTGCAGGGCTTTGAATTTGGAATTTGTGGATATTTGATATTTTTACTTATTGCCACTGTCGTTTTCCATTCTTCTCATACCAGGGCAAAGCGGGCATCAGTATCTCTGACTCAGCTCCGTGTAGACCTGGATGGGCTCTGGCAAGTGAATCCACTCCTGGAAGATGTATCCCAATATCTTGGAACACTCAAGAACATAGAAACACTTAATTGGCCTCCTCCTACTTGTGCTAGATGTTCCAGGTACCTAGTTAAAACCTCGGGGTCAGAATTGAAGAATATAGGCCAACCTGATAATGAAAATCAAAAGGCTAGATTAAGAAAGGATGTGTAGATTGGGGCAACGTTAAGTTTGATTTCCTTGATTTTGATTTCCTTGATTTTATGGAGGCCAATGTCATTAAGCCTCTAAATAATGGTTTTCTTAATCACAATTTATTAAACAAAGCATAGTCCTTCATTTACTGTATAACTAATTGAGCCTGGAATTTTAGTCATATGTCATGTCGGTTGTTAAGCAGGTCATCATCTGACCACACCTGATTTTACAACTATTTTTGTGGAGGCTATTAAGCAAACACCACAATTCTTAAGCAAACACCACAGTTGTTAAGTGGACCAATTTTACTCAATGGGCATTTTTACCAGAACCCAAAAGTAAATGCCAGAAATCCATTAAAAAAAAAACCTCAGAAAATCATGGTTCCACAACTGTGGAACCCTACAAGCATCCATAAATATGAGTTGATGTGGTCATTAACTAGGACTATCTGCATTGGCTACCTTTCCACCTGTTTAGCCATAAATCAAAGGTAAGCCTGGATTACTGCTTGAATTTCCAGCCTGCTGGTGGGCTGCAAGAAATCTTCCAGTGACTTGCTTATCCAAGAAGGGAAGTTATAGAGAGGTTTTCTGCTACTGCTTCTGTCAGAGGAAATTGTTAACAAATATAAATGTATTTCATCTTCTGGGCTCAGACTCCCATTCCCATCTTATCTGCCATTTTTTTACTAAAAAAAACATAGAAATTTGGCATTCTGCGTTTAAATTGTGACATTTTGTGATGTTTTGGGCATGGCAGATGGGGTACTGGATTTGGTAATCCCCAAGGGCCACAAAAACTGTGATAAAACCAAAGTTACCTAATGAGAAGGAAGGACTCACTGGAGAAGAGCCTAATGCTGGGAACGATTGAGGGCAAAAGAAGAAGGGGACGACAGAGAATGAGGTGGCTGGATGGAGTCACTGAAGCAGTCAGCGCAAGCTTAAATGGACTCCGGGGGATGTTAGAGGACAGGAAGGCCTGGAGGAATGTTATCCATGGGGTCGCAATGGGTTGGACACGAATTGGCGACTAACAACAACCATATTATGGCTTAGCATGATTGATTGACTGATTAAATCAATTTAATAGCTGTCCAGTTGACATATGAACCAGAGCAGTGTACCCCAATAAAAAAACAAGTAATAAAACCCTCAATATTAAAATACAATAAAATATATTCCCAAAATAACTTTATCAACCAAAGCCAATTCAGAAACGGTCAACTGGGAGAAAACCTCTGTACCCAGTGTCTGAGGAAAAGCCAGGTCTCAAGCCTTTGAAAGATATTGTCAGGGCCATTTGAATCTTGGGAAGAGCGCTGTAAGAGGGCAGGCACAGTGAAAAAGTAGTCCTGGGTGCTCCAAATAATTCAACTTAAGTGAGGGGTCTCTGAACATGCCTACCTTTGTCATAGCTTATTGTAGTGATTCTCAAACTTGACAATTTTATGCTGTATGAACCTCAATTCCCAGAATTCCCCAGTTTTCATTAGCTAAAGCCTGATACAGATTAACAGAGTTGGAAGGGACCTTGCAGGTCATCTAGTCCAACCCCCTGCCCAAGCAGGAGACCCTACATCTGCCTCTACCTAGGATCAAACTCACAACCTCCTGATTGTGAAGCAAGAGCTCCACCTCTAGGCCACCGCAGCTGTCAGCTTAACTTTGCCAAGGGTGAGAAACACTCTTATTGGATGGACATTATGAATGAGAACAGTTACAAACTCTTTAAGATTTTTCCATCATTACCCCAAAAAAAACCTTACTTAAGCAGTCCATGAGCAGTATGTTAACAAAACACACTGACTTCATATTACAGATTTCCTTTCATGGACAAGCAAGTAATTTCAATTTTCCAGTTCACAGAAGAGAAGGTTCAGCATTACAGAAGCCAGTAAATTGACTATTCACATGAGCAGTTAATTGGCTGTTGCTGAAAATGGATTTTTCTACAAAATTGAGTATCTGGCATTGGCTTTATATTCTTGAGAACATCTGTTTCCATTTCTTTGAAAAAGGTCAAGTTGCTAAAGCTCATGATAATGGCATGTATGTTTAGAAGAATCAAGAGAAGCTGGATTTTAAATGGCTTTTTAAAATTCTCTTTGAGCTTAGAATTTTCATACCTTCTCCTCTCCTCTCCCCTGCCCCCCCCTTTCCTGCTAACAGTATTTTTTAACCCTTTTCCAATTGACTCTTTTATTTCACTTCCTGGTTCATTTCCAACACACAGCTACAGCATTGCAAATACAGAGGTGTTGCAAAAGATGTTTGAGCATGCAACAGCACCAATTTTGGAGGAGCTGAAGCAGCAGGCCCAATCAGAAGGTGTATGCCCCAGCTGCCAACATTTGTAGAAGACTACGATACAGTGAGGCACAGAGTAGACTAAGCCCAGACTTTCCTGCCCCCAATAAAAAGATTTCAGAGTGCAGCCTTTCTGGAGTATTCTTTTGACCCTAAATCAATGTAGGCCAGATCAAGATCTGGGAGATTTGGAGCAGATCCATCTTCATTATGGATGTACAATCTGCCAAGCTGCCTACCCTGAATCTTGTTCCCATTCTAATATGACACCAGTTTACCAAAATTTCTGGCAGAAGTCAATTTCAAATATTTTAGTTTAACAGACTGGAGGTGATCATCCGTGTGCAAAGGACATTTTGCTTTCTCACTGCTTGGTTCCCTTCTTGCTATGCTCATAGCAGTTCAAGAGTTAAATGAAAGTCTTGAATGCATTTTCTTGAGCTCCTCTGTTAGTGAATCTTCTCCCTTTTGGCCAGCCATCATATCTCTCCCACCCACCCAGGATGATCTACCGTGTTTCCCCGAAAATAAGATCCTGCCTTATATTTTTTTGAACCCCGAAATAAGCGCTTGGCCTTATTTTCTGGGAGGTCTTATTATTTTGGGGCGCGTGGAGCAAGACGGGGCTCCTCTTGCTGTCTTACCTGATTTCCAGCTCTGTCTCCCTAACTTTAACCAGAGGAAATGGTATTTTCGGGGGAGGGCTTATTTTCGGGGGAGGGTTTATTTTCAGGGGAGGGCTTATTTTCGGGAAAACACAGTATATTTCATTCCAGTTTCTCACAAGTTTAGGACCATCCATCCTCTGTTGTTCTGAAAGGGTCCATAAGGGAATGCAACCAAAGCTCAGTGTTTTGGGGATGCTACAAAAATTACAGGTATTATCAGGATCTCTTTCTTCAATGATCAAATGCAGAAGGAGAGGAGAATAGAAAGGGCGTGAGCATAATGATTGTGCAGGCTTTTTAATAAAGGAGGAAAAAATAGGAGGTGGAAGGTATGTTGAATACATTTGCTGTTTTGAGCAGGACACAAATACTCAAGAGACTTGCTAGAAATGTTCATTTGTTATGTTTCAGCCAGCAAGCCTCGCTTCCAGCAAAATATGAAATTGGCTACCTTCACATTAGTTCTTGGCATGTACCATTTCCACAAGCAAATATTTTCTTCTACAAAACTGCTTTTACCCAAAGAGGGGTAGTGCTTCATGACTGCCCCATTTAGTGATCATTTGAAATTACCACAGCACTGAAAAAATAATTTTATAACTTGTTCTCACACTTCTTGCAGCATCCCTGCAGACATGTGGTCATGATTTGGGCACTTGGTAAACTGGGCATTTATGATAGTCACCCAGAGTCATGCTTTCAGCATTTGTACATTTTACAGCCAACTTCCCAAAAGCAGAATCAATGGAATAAAATCTGGCAATAAAATAGCAGGTAGTGGTCATGTGATGTCTTGCTTAATGACCACAGGTGAATCACTTAACTACTATGGCAGAAGTGATGCCATAAATCTAGTCACATGATTGTTCACTTAATGACTGTATTGCTTAGTGAAGAATGAGAATTTCTTGCTAATGGAAAGTTTTAGGTTCAATCTTTGATATTACCAATATCATATAGCTACTGCTTTATTAGTAAATAATAATATCTCCAGTATATATGCAGCACTTACCAAGGATCAGGCAGCTGATAATGGAGAAAATACTTGTTGCTTAGGGTATTAGAGAACCTCTTGTAGTCTTCCCCAATTTGAAGTATGAGCAATTGAGACCCTGCAAGTATTGCTGAACCACAATTCCCAGAAGCTTCCATTGAAAGACACTTGGTGTTGTACTACCTGCAGATATTACAGAACATTGCTAAAACCTGCCCTAACACAGGCCTTTTGGGTATAGCTGGGCTATAATTAAGCACTGTAGGACAAACAGGACATACCTTTATTAAAAGGTATGGTCCTCCAAGTCTTGTTGCACTAGAGATTTCAGCAGGCCTAGCCAGTATGGTAGTGGTGAGGAATGCTGGGAGTTGTAGTTAGGAACAATTGCATTTCCCCCAATCCTGCTTCAATGAGGCAAATGGCATGTTAAGGATCCGTTTGTTCTTTAGCAGACAAGGGTTATACTAAGGCTGGCTTGATGCCCAAAACTGATAAGAATATAGTCAGTTAATTTTGATTTCCTCTCTGGAACACAAGTTTGCAGATGGTCTTCCTCTGGCACTTTTATTAGCTTCCCCATTATTTTCCTCCAAAGCACGGAAGAGTATTCCCCCCCCCTTCTCTTCAACTTCCAACAAGCTTGGCTACTGCTTTATGAGTGAATAATAATACTTCTCATCTCATCTCCAATGTATATGCAGCAATTGTGTTTTGTTAACATGTTAAATGCATATGCAGCAATTTGTGTTTTGTTAAGGCATAGCATGCTGCATGAACCCATCCATTTGACTGTATATTCCTGCAGCTACCATGGTGTATACTGTATAGTTAGAACCTCAGACTAGGTTTAATTGAACCCAGATTGATCTTGTGCCAATTATTCTCTTTTCTTCAACCTGAAAGGTTTGACTTGGGGATTAGATTAGCAGAACAACATATGCTGCATTGGACGATAAATAGTATAGTCTATATATAATATATAGTTCAGAATCAGAATCTTCCAGATAAATGATTTACAGATTTATAATTACCCTTTTCTCTTCACTGAAATCTATCAGTACATTATAGTCATTTACTTTTCACATAATTTTTTTCCTCTTTTTCCACTTTCTTCTTTACACCTTTTTATTCACATTACTTTTCTTTCTTTAAAACCTGTTTATTAAAAGAATTTACATATATAATAAAGAAATAATAAATGTGATGTGAAAAAGCAAGAAAGAAAAGAAAAAATAAGACACCAAAATGAGATCGGAAACAAAAAAGAACAGAAAACATGCAAAAATAAAGTAGTCTTTTTTTTATTCTTGTATGTAATCAATTGTATATTACACACATACACACACACATGAAAGAGATTTGCAGAATTTCATAAATAATTTCTAAGTATTTATACTGCAATAGAGAATGTATTCTTCCCATCAAATTATCATGTCTGAATAAGAAAAGAATAAGATTTGCAGAGAGAAACTACATAAACCAGGAATTAAAATTGCCAGATACTTTTATATAGATATATAGAGACCCAAGCTTATCTGATAAGATAGAAAAATGTGGGTTAGAGAGCATCACCATCAGATGGATCCATAACTGGCTGACCAATCACACTCAACATGGTCTCAATGGAACTGCATCTACATGGAGGGAAGTATGCAGTGGGATACCCCAAGGGCCAGTATCCTTCAACATCTTCATTAGTTCTTTGGATGAGAGGATATATGGGGAACTAATCAGATTTGCAGACGACACCAAGCTGGCAAGAATAGCCAACACTCCAGAAGATAGACTTAAGATAAAGAAAGGTCTTGACAGACTTGAACATTGGGCACTATCTAACAAAATGAAATTCAATGGTGAAAAAAGTAAGGTTCTACATTTAGGCAAGAAAAACCAAATGCACAGGTATAGTATAGGTGATATCATCTATACTATATCTGAGCATGTAGGTGGCTCAATAGTAGTAACTGCAAGAAGGATCTTGAAGTCCTAGTGGACAATCACTTAAATATGAGCCAGCAGTGTGCTGCAGCTGCCAAAAAAAAAAACCCAACAGAGTTCTAGGCTGCATTAATAGAGGGATAGAATCAAGATCACACGAAGTGTTAATACCACTTTATAATGCCTTGGTAAGACCACACTTGGAATACTGCATCCAGTTTTGGTTGCCACAATGAAAAAAAGATATTGAGACTCTAGAAAGAGTGCAGAGAAGAGCAACAAAGGTGATTAGGGGACTGGAGGCTAAAACATATAAAGAATAGTTGCTGGAATTGGGTATGTCTAGTTTAATGAAAAGAAGGACTAGGGGTGACATGATAGCAGTGTTCCAATATCTCAGGGGTTGCCACAAAGAAGAGGGAGTCAAGCTATTCTCCAAAGCACCTGAGGGTAGAACAAGAAGGAATGGATGGAAAATAATCAAGGAGAGAAGCAACTCCTAGAACTAAGGAGAAATATCCTGACAGAACAATCAGTGGAACAAATTGCCTCCAGAAGTTGTGAATGTTCCAACACTGGAAGTTTTTAAAAAAGAGATTGGCCAACCATTTGTCTGAAATGGTATAGGGCTTCCTGCCTTAGCAGAGGGTTGGACTAGAAGACCTCCAGGCTCCCTTCCAATTCTGTTATTCTATTCTAACATCTGAAGTAGATTCAAACACAGTGGAACAAATACATTGTATTATATGGAAATCTGAAGGTTGAATTAACATACATGTAACAGGTCAGTCCGCTCCTGTGTTGGGCTGGTTTTCAAGAACAGACTTGTCTACTTTGGGTAAGAGGATTTTGCCTGAAGTAGCCTACAGTAATTGGGCTCGCTGGTCCTTTCTTCTTCGGAGCTCTTGTTCCCACCTTAGGCTAGACCTTTGGCATGAGCTGCAGAACCATGCACTCCAAGCTGCCACTTCTCTGATTTAATGGCCTGACCTTAGTGACACAATGACACTTGTTAAATCCTGAAGATCAAAGCTGAAGCACTTGTCTGATTTTATAGAGAATGATGGAGGAGGAGATGGAGGAGGAGGAGGAGGAGGAGCTACTCTCCAGAACAATTTGAATTGCACTGCAAAAGATTCAGATCTATGGAAATTGACAGTCAATTTTACAATGAAGGAGTTGCATCTAGTGGGCTAGAAGAAAAAGGCATTTGGGAGAAATAACGAGTTTTATTTCATAGGAATTTACTTTATAGTGCTATGCAGAGTACTGACACAAGCAACTCCTGGACTGAGAAAAGATAGGAAACTCCTGATTCAATAGGAGGGTTTACAATAACTGGGATTCCATCTGCTTAATAATAGCAGCTGGGAGTTCTGGGATTGTTGTCTTCGTGCAAAGCAGTCACATGGTTAGTCATATGCTACTTTCTAGTGTGTTGTGGGCTCTGCATTGCTTTTCAATAGATTTCCATGTATAAAATGCTGATTTTGATTTATAAAGCCTTCCATGATTCTGGCTATGCTATTTTATGAACCATCTTTTTCAAGTATATCTGTGCATTCTTTCAGGGAGGGGCTTTTTTTGGATTCCCTCCCCTTACAAGAAGACTTATGAGTTGACTCTCCAGAAGTGGTCACCAGTGGCTTTGAGCAGCACTTAGCCTCCTCCAAAAAAGTGGTTCCGCTCAAGTATTCCAGCAGGCCATGAATCCAAGCGAGTGTGCTTCTTGCTCACACTTGCCACCTTCCTTGCCACCCTCCTCTTGTGGGTCAACCCTCTCCTGTGCTTCCAGATGAGGCAACAACGAGAGTAGCAGACCTCATGAGAAAACTCTTCTAGTATGCATCTGAATGAGGCTTCTTTGAAAGCAAAGGTCCATCCTCTCTTGTGATTGTATGTTCTCAATGGAAGGGGTGAGGGAAGATTGGGACAGGGTGTTGGGCTTCTCCCCAACCTCCATGGAGCCCTTGGGCAAATTCTACTCTGAAGTAAGACTACAATAAGGAAATGAATAAGCAGCACTGATGGATTGGCAGATGGCAATTAAGGGTCCTTGTTGTTCTCTGAGCTTGGTTGTTTTCTTGCAGACATTTCATTACCCAAACTAGGTAACATCATCAGTGCTAGTAAGGAGTGGGGTTTGCTCTCAGTTTATGTTCTAATGGCCTGCCCTGTCGGTGTTGGTGGGGGTGGCCTTGGAGGTTCTTTGGTTGGGCTGTTTACTGTTGGCTTGTTTGGCAGCTTCTTGATTGGGGTATTGTTTACTTGACTGTTGGTCTGATGTTAATCTTGGGGTTCATCTTTGCTCATAGATTAGCACATCTATCCCTCTGCATTATGTAAGAAAGTAGTCCATTACTATTTCTAACAATCAATAAATGTACTTTTCCTAACCAAGAGTTGAATCCCATTTTACCAGTCTCAATCTCAATTTGAAGTATTCTTCTGCTTGTACTGGTTTTTCCCCTGAATCTGATGAGGAAGGAGACGTTTTCACGACAGAGAATGACTCCACAGATGTTAGGGGCCTGCCTGGGGGAACAGGAGTGAAAGATGGGATCCCCTCTTTCTCATCAAGCCAGCTTGGTCCAGAGATGACACACTACCAGCCAGCTGGTGAGGAATGAGTCGCAACTACACTTAACTGTCTGTTAGTGCTTTGTCAACATTCACAATGTTGTGAAATGTAAAGCAAAAAATTGAAGCCTTTTATATTTTTTAATATTATTTTTGTACTATAACTGCACTGAAAAAAGTCAGAAGTCACCACTTTTTCTCTCTCTCTCTTTGCCCTTTTCTCTTTCTTAATTCTCTTTTTTTTCCTGAATTTTTCTTGTGCAATGAAACTTAATAAAATTAAGATAAAAAGATAATCATCTCACTCTGAACTAACATTGTTCTAATAACAGGAAAGTAAAAACCACTCCCCTCATCCAAAAATTCCCCCACAAAAAGAATCTTATGGCACTTTAAATAATAACTTGATTGGGCCACTAACTACTTATATTTGTTATTAAGGTGCATACAACTCTTGAGTTTTTACAACTGCAATAGACTAATAGGTTCTCCTGCAAATTCCCTCCTCTTCCCCCCAAAAAGATTTATACTTGATGGGTTTTGGGTATGTATGTCTTTTCAATCCAAATTATTATTGTTAAATTTATTTGCTGTCTATATCACCATATCTACTGTATATATATCACTTTGAAGATGCTACTACCAAGCTCTCATGTTTCCTTAGTGAACAAAAAAGGTCAACCCTGTTGGAAATTCTAATGTCGTCTTTTCTTTGCTTCAGTTGTTTCAGATTGTCTCTTCCATCTGCTGAGGAAGATTAAGCTGGTATTCAGATCTACAGTAGAAAAGATTCCAGCAAACATAGAATCAATTAACTGATGCTTCTGCAACTTTAGAAATGCTTCTACAAAGCATTAAATGTGGGGCCTGTGGTTGCAGTTGAATCAAGAGCCAAAGATTATAGTTCTGTATACGGAGGCTGTACTTTTAGCTCCATGGTGGATTCCTTATAACATCTCAGAAAATAATTCCAATGTTTTTCTTTTGAAAAGAAAGGCTAAGCATTTATTTGGACAAGCAACTTGGATGCTCATCATAGTTTGTTTTTGTTTTAATTTATCGTTAAATAAACCATGTTCTCCCCAATTCTGACCTTCCTCAATAAGAGGGATTTGCATCTGGTAAAATCAAATTGAGAAGGCAACCAGAAATACTTATACAGGTATTTGCCATTCTTGCGTATAAACGGAAAGTTAGTGGGGTGGCTTTGGTAATTTTGCTGTAAAGGGAAAGGAGCTCATTGAATGAGGGAGTTGAATTTCCACCCCTCCCATTTTAACTTGTTCTTGTTTTTTATTTATTTACTTTATTTATTTATAAAATTTATTGGCCTCCCATTTTACCACATGGTAACTCTGGCCAGCTTACAATCATGAAAGATAAATGTAAATATACAAAAATCATAAATAAGTTAAAACAAACTAAACGCTATGATCCAATTAAAGATGGGGAGGGCAGAGGCAGGTTGGGGGGGAGGTGGGATCTGTTGTTCAACTTTCAACCACCTCAACTGTGATGTTCCCCCATTGGAACCCTAAGCTAGCTGGCAAAGCAGAGTCTTTGGGCTCTGGCAGAAGATCAGGAGGATTGGGGGAGGAAATGCTCCAGAGAGCAGCTACAACAGCAGAGTCTGCCTTTTCCTGGACTCTGGGTGAAATTTTTCCCTACCGGTTCTGTGGGCATGGCTTATTTTGTGGGTGTGGCTTGGAGGTCAGGTGGGTGTGGCTTCAGGTGGGCATGGCCATGTGGTCATGTGACTGGGTGGGTGCGACCAATTTAGCAGTCCATTTTGCCAGGGAGCAGGGGGTTGGACTAGATGACCTCTGAGGTCCCTTCTAGCCTTTGCTGTGCTGTTTCAAAGCATCCTCTGAAGCTGTGTCTAGTGCCAGCCAGGTTTATGGTCCTCCCTCCCTCCTTTCTTTCTTTCGTGGGAAGCAACCCCAACCCCAAATAAAATATTACTCATAATAAAAGGCTCACAGAAAACCAAGAAAAAAATCAAGCTGCTAAAGAAGAACCTGCCTGAAACTCATTCCACATTCCTATAGAGATAATGAGATAATGACCATATAGAAAGTGGAAGCCTGACGTTTGTCTCCATTCACACAAGCAGGCAAACAGATCCCTAGAAAACCCATTCAAAACGGGATATTTTGAAATTTCCCCATGGCAAGATTTGGCAGCTAACAAAACACAGTAGTAGAATCAGAATAAGCAGTCCCACACTCAAGACCCGACACAGGACGAGTCATTTAGCCACAATGGGGGAATCACCCAAACCCTTTTAGAAACACAAAGCCCATATTGCACAAACCCCAAAACTTCAAAAGAAGAATCCTTCCTTTTACCCAGTTTGTTGTTCAGCTAACCCAGAATGTCACTTCGCTCCTGCGATTAAAAACCTCCTTCCAAGCAGCTTCCGAAGGCTCCCCCCCTCTCTCTTTCTTTCTTTCAGGGGAACCGGCAGGGAAAATAGGCTTTAAAAAGTTTTTTAAAAAACCAGGAAGTGATGATGTCGGGGCAGGTGGGTGGAGCTTCACGCTGCCATCCTGGTTCTCCGAACCAGCTGCTGCAGTCGTTACCTACTCGCCCGAACCGGGCCGAACTGGGAGGATTTCACCCCTGCCTGGACTCCACCCACCGGAATAATCAGGGCGACAGGGCTTGCAACAGGACTCCTCTGCTGGCATAGCCCACATTATCATGTATTCTTTCATTTGTGCTTCTTTTGTTTCAAATGTCAATAATGTACACATTTATGTATGTTCATCATTTGTACACAGTTTTTTTTTTCCAAATTTTGTCTTGAAACATGTTCAAGACCTGAAGATCTTTATCTACTTTATTTTTTTGTAATAATTGTACATCAGAAAACCATTTACATATATATCCTATCTCCAGCTCTTCTCTTGATTTTATTTTACGTTCTCCCTGAAAAAATTCTAGTCTCAGAATAAGTTAACCATTTTATCTTCTGTAGAATGCTTCATGTGCTGAAAGCTACAAAGGTATTTTCAGACACAACTTAGAATTATATTTGGTCCATGTTCTCAATATAGCTTCTAACAACATGCTTTTTAAACTCTACATTAACCTAAGTTTTGTCATAGCATAAGTATCAATGTTCCCCAAATCTCAAGTGATTTTAACACAAAAAGCCTTCTGTTTCTCAGTAACACCCATTTTAATCCCCCATCAAACAATTTTGGTTAAAAAAAAGTATTAATTGCATAAATCATTTGTAAAAAAAACCTTCATTATCCTCATTTGGGTTATACATTCCGAATACTAGTCTTAATCCTATTAGTTGAACTTTCACCTCAATGTATCTATCATGTTCTTCAGTCAATACAAATTCTGTTTTAGTTGAGGATTAATACACAAAACAACTTTTTTAAGGGATTCATGAAATAAATTCTTCACCCAGATTTTTATTAATTAAATATTAAATTAAGTGTTTTATATTTTTCTTCCTAATATGAATTTCTTGCAAACAAATAATACTTTGTTTCAGTTTTTTAAAATAAAAAAGTTGCTTTGGGAGAGCATTTGCTCCAGTTATATTCCACATTAGACATTTGTAATCTATGGTCAAGCCAAGAATGTAGACAAGTAAATACCTATGGCACTCAATTCAGTATCATCTCTTTAAAAATCCTTTTGCATTTGCTGTAGTGATTGTGGTGAAGTCTGCCTTGAAATCTCCAGATTCCTGTTCACCCGTGCCATCTGCCCATCTGATTCCAGATGATGCGCAGAAGTGGATCTGGACCCCATGACTTTTGAAAAGTTTTTATCAGAACTTGGTAGTAAATTGTGGGCTAGTCTGAGACCAAGTGGTCAGATAAGTCATGGAAACAGAAGATACGTTGTAAAAATCGCTGAGTTGTGTCTTTCATTGGGGGCAGCCCTGAGCACACTATGAAATGAGCCATCTTTGTTAAAGTGTCCACCATCACCGAAAGGCCCCTTTTCCCCTTGTTAAATGTTATAGTCTAATGATACAGTGGCCCAAGGATATATTGGGATGGGTGATGGCACCAAAAGTCCTCATTACTTGTCTGGTATGTCTTTTGTTGTATGACAGGCTGAGCAGGAGGTGACATACTGCCTTGCATCATCCTGATTCATGGTGATCAAAAATCCCATAATTAGATTGTCTTGAAGAGTCCAAGTGGCCTGCAGCAAGTATGCACTGACTGCCAGAACTTAAGAGCATCTACAAGCATGCTCTCAATTCTGGGGGTCAGTGCATACTTACACAGAGTATCTTGCCTCCTCTAAGATATATCTCCATGTTTCAAAAGCTTGAATGTTTGCAGCTTCTACTAGTACTACCCCATAGTCCTATCTGGAGGACGGATTCTGATGCAAAAGCAGTCTTTAAAGCTCCAAAAACATGTTGTGCATCTTCATTCCAAATTAATGTTTTTCTGAGCAACGGGCAGAGCCAAAGGTGCAATGAAATCTACAAAATAATGTATATATTTTCAATAGTAATTGACAAAGCAAAGCAAATGGTCTTGGCAGGGCATGTGATAGCTAGATGTCGCTGGAGCCCACAGTACAAATACAACTCTCTCTGCACCTTTGAACCTTTCCTGCTTTCAGTCAGTTGAGCTACTTTGACCTGTGTGGTTTCCTCTGAAGATGTATGTTCAGAGATAGGCATCGATCCGCAGGGAGACCGTAGGCTTGACAATATGTTGTTGGCTTAAGAACTAATGTTCCATTACTGTAAACACCCATCAATGACTATAACCATGTTGCTTGTATCTTTACAATTTATATGGTTTTGTTTCTTGTATGATTTGATTGCTTATTAGTAACCTATGACTATCACTAAGTGCTGTATCTTATGATTCTTGATGAATGTATTTTTTCTTTTTTCTTTTCTTTTTATGTACACTGAGAGCATATACACCAAAGACAAACTCCTTGTGTGTCCAATCACACTTGGCCAATAAAGAATAAAGAATTCTATATGAAGACACAGCAATATTAATTCTTTCAAAAGATCTGGACATTCAGTTTTAGCTAGATCATCTAAAGTTTCATCTATCAAACCTTCTTTAAATTGATATATGCAGTATTATTCTATGTAAAATTCTTAGAAATTAACTTAAATGTACTTACATATTCAGCCACTGTGTGGCACCCTTGTTTAAGTCCCCAAATGTGGTGATTCCTGCTTTGAGTTTTTATGGGACCTACATACATAGCCCCAAGCTGAGGAATGAATTTGGCACAGTTGTCCAGCAGAGGTTCAGTAATGGGGTTGCAAAAACAAACAAACAAAAAACACCTTTTGAGATCTGAAATCTGAAAAAATCTGAAACTTGCACAGGGAATATGTTGCATCACACAGAATTCACTATTTGTGGAAGACTTTTTTCCTTCAATGCCTTTAGATTTATTGTCCAGGAGCAAAGCCTGATGTTTAACTAACATTTTTTTTCACATTGTTTTACTGTCCTACACCAACCTTAGTGCTGTTATCCTTCCCATAAAATATGGGAACAGTTATTCAGAGGAGAAGAAGAGCAACATAGAAGTGCACAGGAAAACCACTCATTGAGGACTTGGTGCAAAAACTGTAGCTGAGTGATGTGTGGCACTAATCAGATCTGAGTCATATTTGGACTTGGAAAAACAACAGGAGGTTGCACTCTCCAAAATCATCAGGACCAGGAAAAAACAAACTTTAATTTACGTTTATCATTACAATTAATATTGTTGATTGTTCCCTCTCAATGTAATGACTTTCATTTTCAGTCACACTGAATCTATCATTCAGTGTTCAGAAGTGCTCAGGAAAGCACATGCAGGATTTTCATTTAACTTTTGGGCTGTGGACTGAATTCCCTGTATGAGCCAAGAGGAGAGAAAGAAAGGCTTAGTGACAAAGTTATTGTGCTTTGCCCTCTGAAGATCCTAAACTTAACCTCCAGTATTTAAAAATATTTTTCTGGCAGCAATTCTGGTGAACTGATGTCCGATTAGAATGGGAATAGGATTCAGGGTCTGGTCTGCATCAACTTAGGATCAGAAAAATGCTCCAGAAAAACTGCACTCTGGAAACATTTTATTGGGGGCAGGAGGGTCTGGGGTTAGTCTACTCTGTGCCTCACTGTGTCATCATCTTCTGCAAACGCTGGCAGCTGGGGCATATGCCTTCTGATTGGGCCCGCTGCTTCAGCTCCTCCAAAATGGGTGCCATCGCATGTTCAAACATCTTTCGCAGCACCTCTGTATTCACAATGCTGTAGCTGTGGGTGGGAACCAAGAGGTGAAAAAAAGAAGAAAAGAAAAGAAGGGATGCCATTTACACAGTCAGTCAATGTAGGAAATATGATAGGTTTAAGTCTTGAGAGAGAGAGAAACAGCCCAGGTACAGCGTCAAGGAAACTCCCTCCATGCAATGTCAGAAGAGTGCAATTTGCTGCTCTGAAAATAACATAAATATAAGATTTTTCTGGAAGTGAGCTTATTTAATATAAATATGACAAAGCAGCACTGGTCCAACTTAATATTGCTTTAGGACAAATTCCCCTTTTTCCGGAACTGACAGGGTGGTCTCAAAATACCATTAGAAGAAAGGTGGGGAGGTAGGCAATATATGTATGAAACATCTAAGCAGCAAAGAGAGTTTTAAAAAGCAGCCGTTTTAAAACCCAACTCTTCTTGATTCTTTAAACATGCATGCCAATTACATGAGCTTTAGCAACTTATTTTTTTTAAATAAATGAAAACAGATGTTCTCAGGAATCTAAAGCCAATGCCAGATACTGGATTTTGTAGAAAATTGCATTTTCAGCAGCAGCCAATTAACTGTTTATGTGAATAGTCAATTCACTTGCTTCTGTAATACTGAACCTTCTATTCTGTGAACTGGAAAACTGCAATTACCTGCTGGTCTATGAAAGGAAATCTATAATATCAAGTCAGTATTTCAAGCTGACATAGTTCATAGGCTGCTTAAGCAAAAATTTTGGATAGTCCTTGAAAGAAAACTCTTAAAAGTTTATAGCTGTTCTGATATATCAGGCCCATCAGGTAAGAGTATTTTTCAATCTTGGCAACATTAAGCTCTGTGGATTTCAATTCATGCTCAGGAATTGTGAACTGGCTCAGGAATTTTGGGAGTTGATGTTCATACAACTTACCGATAGTTACCAAGACCTGGCTTTCCCCCCAAATACTGGATGGGAGATTTTTGTGCCATTTGACTGCTTGTAGATTGGTTTTGGTTAGATGAAATTGTTTTGGGAATTTTAATGTTGAGAGTTTATTACACATTGCTTTCTATTGGTATACACTACCCTGTGTCAACTGGGAAGCTATTAAATTGATTTAATCAGTCAATCCATCATGCTAAGTCATAATATGGTATGTTTGGTTTTATCTTAGTTTTTGTGGCCCGTGGGGATTATAAACCAGAGGTTATACCAAGGCCAGCATCCATCTGCCATGCCAAAAACATCCAAAAATGTACTGTCGCACTTTAAAGACAGAATGCCAAATTTCTATGGTATTGTTTTTGAGTCAAAAAGGGAAAGTAAGTCTGGAAATAGAAGCCAGAGTTCCATAGGTGAAATACATTTTTTCTCTTAACAATTTCGGACACAAGAGGAAATCTCTCTGGTATAGCATACCTCTTCTGGGATAAACAAGTCACTGGAAGACCTGTTGCAACCACTAGCAGGCTGGGAAGTCAAGCAACAGTACAGGTCCACCTGTGGTTTATGGCTTACAATAGTAAGACACAGACTATCTGTGATGCTTTGTTTAATAAACTGCAATTAAGCAAATCATTGCTTAGTGGTTTTATGACACTGCCCTGAGTGAAATCAAGGAAATCAAACCAAACTCTACATCCTTCCTTAGTCTAACCTTCTGATTCTCATTATCAGGTTGGTCTGTATTCTTCAATTCTGACCAGGGGTGAAATTCACTTACCTTCCCTCCTGGTTCGCAAATGTGCGTGCATCATCTGCGCATGCAAAGCCTTCCGTGCATGCGCAGAGCCTGAAAATCGTCGCAAAAAAGGGACGTCATGATGTCCGCGTGGGTGGGCAGAGCTTCGTGCAGTCAGCCCTACCGGTGCGTGCGATCCAGAAAGAACCGGCTGAATTTCACCCCTGATTCTGACCCAGAGGTTTAACTAGGTACCTGGAACATCTAGCACAATTAGAAGGAGGCCGGTCAGATGCTTCCATATTCTTCAGTGTTGCAAGATGTCGGGATATGTCTTCCAGGAGTCCGTCCAGGTCTACCCGGACCTGAGTGAGAGATACTGATGCCCGCTTTGCCCTGACATAAAAGAAAGGGAAGACAGCAGCTGTAAGTGAAATGGCAAATTTCCACAATTTCCAAATTCATAGCCCTATGACAGCTCAGAGAGATGTATATTTTGCCTGCCACATGGAACAGTAGGCTTTCTTATCTGTGGAGCATGTCTTGAAATTGGAACGATCTCATTTTACACAGTCCTCTCACATCATAGGTTGACTGAAGAATGGTGACTTCCTGGTTTGGGGTATTTGTGTTCCAGGAGAAGCCGCACACTCCCTGTTCCTCTGCATTTTATTCTCTCTTACTCTTCATTACAATGGGGGAAGTGGGGCAGCTGGATGAGGGATTTCATCTGGAACTGGAGACTTGTCAAAATTATGCTGGAGGACTCCCACGCACCCTGTTTATTCTGAATCTGATGTTTGAATTTTTCTACCATCTGATATTTTTGAAGCAAAGAGAGGTAGAATTAAATGTACATTGTTACAGAAAAAAAGACCTGCTAAGAAAAAAGGCAAAGACAAGGTATCATTGGCAGATTAATGAAGCTTGCCCTTGGAAGATCCACAAACATTAGAAAGCTTCACTTTTTAAAAGAAAAAATACAGTAATCAGTTACAGGGCAACAAGGCACTAATTAATATACAGTAGTGGCCAAAATTGTAGAAACCTTTTGGGCAAAGTATAGTAGTATTTTTTAGGTTTCATGGCTAATAACACCACTTTTTTGGGGGGGGGAGTAGTACCATAAAATTATATATCAATGGGAAGATAATTCAATCAAGAATGTAATGCAATAAAATTTGTTCAATTATCTATATTCTATGAAAAGTTATAGCCAAATAACCAGAAAAAGGAAGCACAACTTGCTTAGGTTGATATCAGGTAGCTTTCTTTCATCTGCTTGTAGCCAATGAGCATGAGTGTTTAGAGAGCCAATCAGGTGTCATCTTGTTTTGGCAATGAGCCAAATAGCCCAGACCTTAACCCAATTGAAAATCTATGGAGCCGACTAAAGAAACTTGTTAATCAGAAGCGACCCAGCAATAAAACCCAGTTAATAGAAGCAATAATTCAATCTTGGTTTCACATTGTAACAGCTGCAGAACTAAAAGACTTGGTTCATTCCATGGGAAGACATTGTAAGGCCATAATTCATGCTAAAGTTTACCCAACTAAGTATTAATTGACATGGTGATAATTTTTGTATATCTCATTTTTTCTATGGTGATAATTTTTGTATATCTCATTTTTTCTATGTTTCACTTTTCTTCTTTATAACTGCTATTCTAATAGCAAATCCTTCATAAAAGTTATTGCATTACATTCTTGATTAAATTATCTTTCCATTGATATATAATTTTATGGTACTACTCAAAAAAAAAAGTGGTGTTATTAGCCATCAAACCTCAAAAGTACTTTTCCCAAAAGGTTTCCACAATTTTGGCCACTATTGTACTAATATTCCCTACAGATGTGTTGGCTATAATACTTCGTCAATACAAAATGAGGATCATGGAACTTGTAGTCAACTTTCCTAAACTACACCTCTATGGGGGGAAAACCCTAGTATAAACATGTAGGGAGTAAACCCCATTACTACAAAGACTTGCTATCATTATCTAATAACAGACCTCTAGATGAACTGGAAAGATTAACTCTAAGGAACAGTAATCAATGGTTTGTTCTTGACTCCATCATCTCTTAAATCTGGTCCTTCTTTCACTAGGAATAAGAGGCCAAAACTCGGAAGGACTTAAGAGAACTGGAGATTGGAGGAGAGACATGGCTGTCCAGCTTCAAGGGAGCCTCTTTCCTCAAAAAAAAGGCACATACGCAGCAGAGACTTCATCCAATTCTTCCCTCAGTATCCTAAGCTCCTGGCCTTGTTCCACTTGTACCCTTTCCCTCTGGGGAAGGACTCCCTCCAAGCATAGCCCCAGCTGGGCCAATAGCCGCAACACCTCCTTCTGGGCCAACTCCAGCATGCATTTCCTAGAGTGAGATGTGATAGAAAAGAGACCAGGTTGGAAGATATCTTGTTGCCTCTATCAAAATCAAGGCTCCTCTCCTCCCATTCCCTCCTCAGAGAGGTACCAAGAGAGCAGCAGTGCACTACTGGAGTTCCCTCTCCCCAAAGATGGGCAACCTTTGTACTTGTCAAGTACAAAAGTTGTTTGGAGACCCCACTCGCCATCCCCTGGTCCACCAATTGCCATGAGGTCTTACCAACGAAAGTCTTCTACTTGAACCTGTTGCTGTAAGTTACGCAGTTTCTCCTAAACAGAGTGGAGGAAGTGACAGGGAAAGAATAAGATTAAGTTGGGGTATTGAGTATATTTATGTGCTGTTCTCTTTTCCAATTAGCATGCTGATACAGTAAAACGTTTTAGAATTCAAATCCACAAAGAAAGTAACAGGGAGCAACAGAGGCAACAAAATACCTTTCTCTAACCTGGCATCCTCCAGATGTTATAGATTACAGTGCTCTTAATTCCCAACCATATAGCTGGGCTAGCTAGGCACTCCAGTTGTAGTAGTCCAATACATTCTGGAGAATGCCAGCCTAGGAAAGGCTAACATAGAATAAAGTTATCCTTGCTGGCGGTTATGTGTATGTGTGTGTGTCTCAATTACTTTAATTTCGCTTGAGGGCATCTGGCGGGGCAGGGGTCAAAGAAGTCAACATGGCAGCTGTGATCACTTAAACTCCTGTCCATTTTGTTATGTGCTTTGCAACAAGCTTAAAACTGGGCCAGGACTCCAATTAGGTGATTCCAACTATCTTATTTAACAGGCTGATCTCCAGTGTTGAGTTTCTTCATTTCCTTTCCTTCATGCCCAATGGGCTGCTGGAACAATTGGTCACCTTGGCTTGGCTGCAGATGTGGTACACAACTGGGCTAAAGCAAGAGGAGGAACATATTGTTCATCTAAAAGATATCCTTCACCTCAAAGTGAACCTTTAGAAAACACAACTCAGCAAATCCTTGGAAGGATGCAATCTTGTGTTGCTTTCTTTGTGAGTGTTGGTGGTGAAAAACAAATAATTCTAAACCTTTTGAATTTAATAAAAGGCTAAATGAAAGGGACAAACTGCAGGATCAC